>OZ038397.1:36947435-37394960 GCA_964036045.1 Eutreptiella sp. 'Long Island Sound 2002'
CCTTCTACGGCCCGATGATGTTCAACTTTCACCAGCGCAACTACGGTGGGTCCACCATTACTACCCAGGTACGCGGCTGCTGGTTGGGCCACGGTCAGGGAAGTATTGGGATGACCGTACACCGCAGGAGGAGGGGGGTCCCCCCCCCCCCCCAAGACCAAGGTCACCATCTCGGGAAAAACCGAAATTTACCATTGGGACAATCTTGTCCGGCCATTTTTGGTGACAAAAATTCTGCACTAAAGAGAACTATAAATCTTGACTGACGTTTTCTTAAGTTCTCAAAACTCAATTGATTGTGATAGTATTTTGTGCATTTTACAGAGTTTGTGAGATCTGTTCCAAAATCCACACATTGCGCGATTTTGTCAGTCAAGTTCGAGATCTGAGGCCAGAGTTTCGTCAGGGGAGAGGGAGTTTTATGACTCAGTCATGTGTGTCTGATGTGTGTCTGATTCATCTTTGATAGGAGCTGTGGTTTATTACGATGGACACCACAATCATTCTTGAATGGACCTGTGTATTGGTCTCACCGCAATGTCGCGAGGAGCTCAAGTTGCCGATCATGTCAAGGTCCAGACTTTTGGGTCCCAGACCCCCCCCATCCCCCCCCCCCCCCTCCCCTTCCAATACTCCCCTGGCAACGGTGCTTGGGTGGTTTCCTTACAGCAGTCGGCCTGGGACCGCCACTGGAGCCACAGAAGGCTGTCCTGCAGGATCGTCCTTCGGCCAAGAAACCCGGTTAGTTCCTGACGGCCCTGACTTTTGCTCTGCACTTCAGTGGTGCGAGGGCTTGGCCGCAGGGGCACTGTGTGCGTGGCACCGGAGCGTGGCAGTGGCTACGCAGTCTGTCGTCCATTGGCTGTATTTTCTCCATTCCCCCCCCCTGAGAGACATAATCCCCTGAGGGACAGGGGGTTGTGGATGGCACCCCGTTGGGGTTAGCTGGTGGTGGTTGGTGGGTTGCCTGGTAGATGATGGCGGTTGGAAGGTAACCGTGAGCACTTTATTTTGTCCGTGTCTGGCAGGGGATTTTCTTCCCCCCCCCCCCCCCCCATTCGGACGGCTCTGGTACGGATTCCCCCCCCCCCCCCCCGGGCCTTCATTATAAAGGAAGCTAGAAAAAAAGTTGGTCGGGAAATGGTTGCGCGCAGATTAATGACGCTGCCAGGGGATCTGGCTACCTGCGGCCGTAGCAACACACGTCGCAGCTGGTTCTTCCCAAAGCTTCGCCGCCCTGTGTCCGAGAAGCATATGGGTGGGGGGGAAAGGAGTGTAACTAGGGGGTGGTGGAGTTGCCACTGTTGGGGGATGCCCCCGGGGGGGGGCGACTCCGCGGGTCCTAGGACGCCAACTCCCCCCCCCCCCCCCCCAAGGGGCCTCCGGCCGACAGTTAGTTGTCAAAGGTATGAGCCCAAGGAGCCAACGGGCGCCGAAGGCGCCCAATGGGGTTATGTAGCCACCTTGCCCACTTGTGGGCCCTTTTCTGATTCTGCCCCCCGCTATGAGGCGGTGGGGATCCCCTAGGCGGCAGGGGTTATGTAGCCACCTTGCCCACAAGTGGGCCAATTCTGATTCTGCCCCCCAGCTCTATAGCGGTGGCTATTTGGGCGTCTGGCCGTACTAGAGACCCATACTTTGAGATACTAGGGGCCCCTAGGGGCATCAGGGTGACCCCCGGCGTAGGTTTTGACTTCTGATTTTGTTCCCTTTGTTGGGGACCCCCGAGAATGCAGGGGTGATGTAGCATTTCCGCCCTCTTTTGGGCCCCAACCGTCCGGTGCTATTGAGGAAACCGGGACAATCTTTGAATCCACGCTTTGTTGCGTGGTGCATCATGGTGACCCCTGGCGTAAGTTTTGACTTCTGATTTTGTTCCCTTTGTTGGGGACCCCCGAGAATGCAGGGGTGATGTAGCATTTCCGCCCTCTTTTGGGCCCCAACCGTCCGGTGCTATTGAGGAAACCGGGACAATCTTTGAATCCACGCTTTGTTGCGTGGTGCATCAGGGTGACCCCCGGCGTAGGTTTTGACTTCTGATTTTGTTCCCTTTGTTGGGGACCCCCGAGAATGCAGGGGTGATGTAGCATTTCCGCCCTCTTTTGGGCCCCAACCATCATGGTGAGATGTAGCCAATTCGCCGAGACCGGCACTTGAAGATCCCTGCCTCGAGCTTTCATACCCAGGCTCGAGGAGGAGGCAATCAGGGGCTTGGAGATCCCTGCCTCGAGCTTTTCCCCGGCTCGAGAAGGAGGCATTCAGGGGCTTTCTTTCTTTCTTTCCTTTGAACAATGCCGTCGCCGTTTCTCTGTGGCAACACAAATTGACTCCATTTTCGCGGAAGCACCAAGGAACAAACCCCGGCGCAAGCGAAGTAATATCGAGGACAACATGACCCCCGCGGGCGCTGGCACATGCCGGCTGCCGATCGATCTCCGGCCCATTTGGGATGCTGGGTTGAAGCTTGCACAGGATGACCTTGGTTCTGACTTGAATGCACTTTTTGCAGAAGGCGTTGCCCTTTTGTCCCCAAGGGGTGTCTTGCTGAAGCCTGTGTTGCCACCGGTGGACGGTGAGGATACTGATGATCTGCATGATGCATTCTTCGTTGATGAAGACATCGACGATCATGTACTGCAGGCAACAGATGAGGTCGAAGAGCAATTCGCTTCTCCTCCCATTTTATTGGACTTTGAAGGGCAAGGGAGGTCTAAGCAGTACGTGCTCAACGTGTTGCACAATGATGGCACTGCTGCAAATCTACGAGACCGTTTGATGCGTGCCATCCAAGGCTCACGCCCGGGCCTCCCCATGCAGCCTACTCTAAATGTGGACCCTGAGTCCGGACCAATTGTTGGCGACACTTTTGCCACACTGGTCTGGTACGCAGGAAAGTTGTCTCTCGGCCTATTTTACTTGCGGACACTCTCAGAGCGCGGCCGCAATGTGAACGGCTTGTCAACAGCTCAAGTTGAGAGCTCCAGCGTGGTCATGTGCCATGGACAACTCATGTCCATGCAAGAGTACCCTGGCCCAAAGCTATATGCTTGGAACGGGAGGTTGATACAGAAAGTACTGAAATTCAAAGGGCAAGATTGCCAGTTCGTCAAGTTGAGGTCCAATGTTGACCATATGTGGTACGAACAAGCAGACCGCGTCATTGCTTTGACACAAGAGCAATTGCTCACACCACCCGACAGTGCCCCAACACTTCGGATTGACCCGTACCCCAACCTCTCCTTGATCAGAACGATGAGACATGTTCTGTTAAGGTTGGGAGTGGAGCACCAACCTCAGGGTTGTGTGAAGTGTGTCAGAAGAGTGTACCCCTGCATTCCATGCGAACACACATTGGTAGGCACGTCCTCCTCGGAGAGTGCGCTCGCGATGTTTGTGGTTATTGTGGTGGCCATGATTGCACCACACAATTGTTGCAGAATACGCAAAGGAGGCTTGTGTCCATCATCGTAACTAATTGTCCTTTGGAGCCCACTAATGTGCGGTATGGTGCAATGGCGCGTGGCTCTGCACGAAATCCGTGCACCAACCGGCCCATGCAATGCGTGTTGTGCCGAGATACCATCTGGTTGTATGGCATGGCCCATCATTTTGATTCAAAGCATGCCGGTTCTGCACCTCCGAGTGCCTTGTGCGTCAAGGCAGAGGAAAAGGAAATGGTGGTGAACTGGTCGGGAAAGAAGAACAACAGCAAGCGGTCTCATCATGAGATGCATGCTGAGGATGGAGGGGACGTAGCTGAGGGCCCTCCTAGTGCCAGCACAGCACCAGCCCCGCACCCCAAGAGGATCAAGTCCTCCTCCTCCTCCTCCTCCTCCTCCTCCTCCTCCTCCTCCTCCTCCTCCTCCTCCTCCGAGGCATCTTCCGGGGCGGAGCGTTCTCGCCCGTTGCAGAGTGTAGGGAGGAGGAACCAGGTGTTTAGTTGGCAGCCAAAGAAGAGGTCGGCCGCCGCAGCATATGATTCTGATAGCTCATCAAGTGAAGGTGAGTTATTTAAGTAAGGGCTTTTTCCTGTGCCCTTATTAGGTCGATACGTAGAAAGTGTTCCAAGGAGCCACTCTTGGTCTTAGGCCCCTCCCTCCTTAGGTCGATCCGTAGAAAGTGTTCCAAGGAGTCAATCTTGGTCTTAGGCCCTTCTTTTTCATTCCTCGAAACGTTTGGGGAGAAGGCTGCTGCAAGTGTGGTGTAAGCGGGGAGGGGTGATGTACCATCATGGCGGTGTGGTCCGAGGCCACCGCCCCGAGTTGCTATGACCACACGTTTGCAGTTGCATTCCAACCCCTATATATATGAATATAAATATATATATATATATATATATATATATATATATATATATATATATATATATTACTACACCCCTCTCCCCTTAAATCTAGCTAACAAGCAACAACAAGCAAGCAACAACAAGCAACAACAAGCAACAAGCACTTCTCCTCACCGTTTCGGCCATTGCTCCGCCTCATCGCTCCGGGCTCTACTCTACTCTAGCCATCTTGGAGCCCAGGTGGTGGCCTTGCCAAATCCAAGTTTTGAGCCAAAAACTCACCGGTGGCGGCCCGGGGCGGTGGCGCCAAGTCGGGAGGTGCCCTCCCAAATCTGCGCAGTTTTGGGCCAAAAACAGCCATTTTTCGCCCAAAACAGCCCTAGTAAGGGTTCAAAACAGCCAAACGAAGGCAAACGGCTGCTACACTCCACGTGCGGCTTGACTTTCTCGTGACCAAGGGACCTTTGGTGCCCTCTAACTCCACGATATGTCCGAGAAACGGCCCAAAAAGGCGCCAAAAAGCCCCAAAAACTGCGCAATGTGCACCAGCACCCCGTAACCAAGAACGGGCCGTATCTTGGGCTACGTGGCTCAAAAACGAATTCCGAGGGCACCTAGTCAACCCGCAGCCCCCCACTTTTTATGGTTTCGAAGCCTCAGAATCGCCCAACGATCCACGTAGACCCCCGTACCAGTGGTCACTTGGTGCAGCCGGAGGGCCGGCCAGCCCACGCACAGTGGGGGCCAAAGGTGGGGCCACCAGGGTCCCCGGGGCGAAAAAAATGATTTTTTCCAAAGTTGTTCCTAGACCACTTGGGATGCTCAAACAAGTGTTTTTAGGCCGTTTTGAGCCCGTGGTGGCGCGTTTTGGGCCATGGAAAATCCCAAAATACCTTGAAAATGGGCCGTTTTGGGACCAACAATGCGTCAAAAATGGGTGAAAAACGCGTTTTTCCAAAAATGATCCTGGACCATTTATGATGCTCAAACAAGTGGTTTTAGCCCATTTTGAGCCCGTGGCGACAGGTTTGGGCTCATGGAAAATCCCAAAATGCCTTGAAAATGGGCCATTTTGGGACCAAAAATGGGTCAAAAATGGGTCAAAAACGCGTTTTTCCAAAAGTGATCCCAGACCATTTGGGATGCTCAAACAAGTGTTTTTAGCCCGTTTTGAGCCCGTTTTGACCGAGTTTAGCCCCTTCCACCACGTGTATGCACCACTTTGTGCCCTTCGCACGTACTATAGAGCCGTGTGGTGGAGCCACCTAGAGTTGGGAGAGGGGTGTAGATTAGAGGATATATATATATATATATATATATATATATATATATATCTTTGTATGTATGTATGTATGTCTTGTGGCATGGTGTAACTCTAATCCCATGGCCGCCTCAGGAGCCCACCCCCCTGAGGTTCCCAGTGTGGCTGGGAATACCCAAGCCGATGATACCCTACCCTCTATTGTGGGAAGGGGCGGTGCGAACTGTCGGATCACACCTAGGCCGCATACCCAACTGTTCGGAGGTGCCCGACACCCCCCCCCCCCCCCCACGGGAACCCCGGGAACCGCCCTCCCCGGCGCCCCTCCTAGACCCCCCCCCCTCCAAGCCCCCCCCCCAGGGGCCTTCGGCCAACAGTTAGTTGGGGGGGTAGTTGGCGTCCAGGACCGAGGGGTCGCCCCCCCCCCCCCCGTGGGGATGCCACCATGCACAAAAGAGGGTGATTGGGGGATTGGGGGACGAATACTGAAGGTACGGACAGGGGGGGGGGTGGGGGGCACAGAATGCAGTTGCTGGCGAATTGTAGTTCTGCTGGAACTGTGTGCGCCATCCCCCACCCCCGCCCCACCCTATGTATCCGCAATGGCGGTGAGTGTCGGTGAGTGGCAAAAATTCCCATTTTTCCATCGGCATCCCCTTTCCCCCCAATTCACCTATTTCCCCCCATTTTCCTCCGTCTCCCCCTTTTTTCTCCATTTTCCCCATTTCCCCCATTTTTCCAGAATCCTGGTTTGGTGAGTTGGTGAGTTCGGTGGCAGTCAACACGGATGCCTGGATTTATACAGTCCTCGTTAGTATCCCCATCTGTCACGCCGGCTGTCAAGTGGGTGACCAGGGTTCGAATCCTCGGCGAGGGCAGAAGGCAAAACTGTGTTCTGACCGAGTTTTTGGTAGACTTGATGATAGCTGCTGCCTTGGACCTCCAATAAATGATCCACAAACTTGTTTCTGGCTTCTGAGCCCCCCCGGCGGTGGGGGCTTTTGCCACTAAGCACTGGCCTGCAGCACACCCCCCCCCCCCCCCACAGCACATTGCGTCCATGTTTGAGCACTGCATCAGCGGGGCGGGCACTTGCTCGGTGGTCGGGGAAACAGTGGGTAGAACCTAAAGATAAAAAAGAGAGAGCTGGTGAAGGACCGCCCTGCGCGAGCCTCTGTTTGAAGGACAGTCTTGCTGCTGGTGCCACGTCTTGCATGCAGTGCAGCGCGGACTGGAAGCCTTACCTTATGGACCGGTGTATGTGACTGTGGAGAGGGGGGGGGGGGGGGGGTCCTGGGGGTGAGAGTCGAAGTTCAATTTGTAGGGGGCATAAAGGTGGAGTGGGTTTGCCGGGGCTTCGGTTGAAGGCACTTGGGTGTGTGTTTGGAGGCGTATCCCCCCGATGCGGGGTTGGTGGGGGGATGCAGAGCCACTAAGTGAGAGCGAAATGTGCGTGCCACTGCCGCAGTCGTTCTGAGTTGTTGTATTGAGTGTCCTGTGGATCTTGAGACGAATTTTGTGGGTCCAACGTGTCTCACACATTTCTTTGTGCATCCCCTTCGTATTCCATAGGCTATGGGACTTGCACCAACAGTGGGGTACAGCGCTCAGTTTGGGTTACAATGAGGCAAAGCCGGGGACGCTCCGGGGGTCTTGTGTATTGCGGATGTCATTTTCTGTGTGTGTGTGTGCTCCGTGTGTGCCTGAAAAGGGGGTTTTGGGTGGCTCGTGTTGACCGGATGCGCACCAATATATTGACTGCTTCCATGCATGGCCTGGACATCACATTTTCTGGCCTTTGGCCAGGCTTGTGATAGCGCATAAACCGGTCCATCTTTCCCTGGGCTTTATGGTTTCATCCCCCGGTGCCAGATCGGTGGTGGACAGCGCCCTCTGACCACGGCGGTCCTGGGAGTGGCTGCCTGTGAAGCCTGCCGCTGGCAGGGGGGTCATTCCAGCTTGCGATATGGTCCTTGTATACAAACCCCCCCCCCCCCCAGCCCCCCCCCCCAAGGGTTTTGACAGAGAGCTGGGGAGTGGTTCGCAGCGGGGCTGGTTCCAGCCGCCCCCCCCCCCCCCCCCCGGGGGATGGCACCGCAGGGTGTTCGACCCTCACAAAGCTGCATATTCCCTGCCCACTCTGGAGGTGAGGCACCAATGCCTGCGATCAGCGCGCAGGTCCCACAAAACACATGCCACTGGACACCGGTGTACCAGCCTATGGATACGAAGGGGATGCACAAAGAAATGTGTGAGACACGTTGGACCCACAAAATTCGTCTCAAGATCCACAGGACACTCAATACAACAACTCAGAACGACTGCGGCAGTGGCACGCACATTTCGCTCTCACTTAGTGGCTCTGCATCCCCCCACAAACCCCGCATCGGGGGGATACGCCTCCAAACACACACCCACGCGGGAGCCAACCCCCCCTCCTGGCACAGCCCACCGCCCCACACCCACGCCAGCCCTTGCTGCCGTTCCTCCTCGAGAGCACCACAAGACCGCCCATGCACATGCCCGCACACCTCTGCAGGTGCTCAATGGGCAGGTGGTGTCGGTCCTGCCTGCAACGGTGGGTACGGCCCTGATGACTCTTCCGCCGTCCCAACTTGAGCGGAAGGCCTGCCCCAACAACGCCTTGTTTGCCACCAACCTCACTGCGTGTCAGAACCATCCGGAGCTCCTGCTGGCCGCCGAGATGACAGGTCACGGGGGAAGTCCTTCCAGACGTAGGGATTGGGTGAACACAGCCACATGCACGAAGGGGGTAGGCAGGGATGCATCGGAATTGGAGGGAGCGCTGAGCAGAGTGTTGGCACAGGCACAGGTGGAGGCTGGGGGGGGGGGGGGGGGGCTGTGTGGGGATGCAAGGGCACGGGACCATAGGACAAGGATTATCACTGCGCCTGTGCCCCCTTACCCTGTCCGTGCGTCCCCTTATGGATCCTCCCGCTCCCGGCCTGCCCCATGTTGCCCCATTCCTTTGTGCGCTGGATTGCATCCTCTCTGTTGCTGGCCCTGTGTCTTCTGCCCCCCCCGTTCTGACTCCTTGTGCCATTCGTTCTAGCACAGGGTGACTGAAAGACAAGACTTGTTTTGTCAATGGTTTGTTTCAGCCCTTGTTGAATTGTTGTCGCTTACTCTCCAGTCCCCATTACAGCAGAGTTTTTTTTGGGGGGGGGGTTGAATAATCGGCCGGGGGTGCTGATTGAAGAATGAGCGTCTCAGATGAAATGTCTGGCATTCTGAAGGATAGTTTCAGATGTGGCCAATGAACGAGCCCCCCAGCCCATTTCTTTCAGGGTACCTCATCTGTCTCAACGAAAGGCGCGTATGGCAATGTATGTCACTGAAGAGCTGTTTGTTCTGATTTTGTTGCTTTGCGGCCTTGTGCCTTGCGTGGTAAGGATTAGCATTCAACATCTGCATCCCACGGCGGGGGCTGTTGAATGCTGTCCTCTGTTCGACAGCCCTCACTGCATACCTTGTATTGTCACCCAGGGACGCGAGTGGTGTGGACGGTGCTCATCATTGGCGCGTGCTTTCTACTGCTCCTGGTGGTACTGTGCCCGGTGCTGATGTGGCTGCATTCCAGACGTGCCAACGCCCACGCCCCCAAACGCGCCACAAACACGGTGGCCATCATGTTCACAGACATCGAGAGCAGCACCAAGTTGTGGGCCAAATTCCCCAATCTCATGCCGGATATCATGGACACACACCACCGCTTGATCCGGCAGCTCATCAAGAAGCATGGATGTTATGAGGTAGTCCCCAGATTGGTCCTAACACATGAATAGACCGACATGCAACCCCCCCCCCCCCCCAGGATGCATTGTAAGGGTGGGAGGTAACCCCCCTCCAGGGCGCCCAGCCTATGCCCAGCCCCCTGACAGCAAGTGTCAGCCTCAATGACATTTGTAACCGACAGTAACCGCCCCCAACCACTTTGGCAACATCCTCCAGCTGCCTATCTAACGGCTTCTAGGGCAGCCTCTGAGGTCCCTTCCCTTCGAATGCATCCCCCCCCCCCCCCGCTGACGAAAGCGTGCATCCTGATCAGATTTGCTGCAATCACCAGCTTCACTCGTCATCACAATCCTCTTCAGCCCTTTAGTATCCCTATCTCTATACCGCGCTGCCCAAGTGTGTTTTGCATCCCGCGTGCTAACACGGTTGTCTGGTCGTTTCTACCCGACAATAATGTAATTCCCCCTGGACGTCTGGCGCAGGCCACCAGTGAATGAATGCGCCGTTCGCATGCCATTGCTGCAGGTGAAAACCATCGGTGATGCTTTCATGGTGGCCTCGGACTCCGCAGAGGTACTGCTACGCCTTGCCATGGAACTGCAGGTCAGCTTCTTCCGTCAGGACTGGGGAACGAAGGCCATCGAGACTGTGTACCAGAAGCAGCAGGCACTGGTATTCCCCCCACCCGTGTCGCATGGTCGCATTGTCTGCAGCAGCGCAACAAACACAAAACAGAAAGACACAAAGTTGAATCATTTTTTGGGCTCTGTAGTATAAGTTGTCAAAAGTTGTCAAAAGCTGTCATAAAATGTTGTAGCTTCCAACGCCCAGTTTGTGTCTGGTGTGGTCTGGAGGCTGGAGGCGAAGAATATGTAAAGTGCCAAGACCTCCACCTCCCGCCAGCATAGTACACCATTTGGCACCATCCAGGAGGAAGGGGGGGGGGGGGGGGCGGGCACCGGAGGAGGCGGCAGTGGCAACACCCTCTCTGTCCGGCGCAGCTGAATCGAGTGCTGCTGAGCGTCGTGTGCCGGTCGGGGCCGGACTTGGCAGCGGCCTGGGGCATGCCGTGAGTCGGGATGCGCCCGGCGGCTGGCGAGCCTGCGCCGCCTGCGCCCACGATGGCAGAGGGCTCTTCCTGGGCGGCTCAGGCCCAGCGGGTTCGCAACAGGTCCATTTTGTTGTGGGAAACACCCCATTTTAGTGGAGTGCGAGATTTGCCACACATTTTGTTTGTGTTCCAATGCCTGAGCCATTATCTTTGTAGAGGAGGTCTGGGGTGGAGGTGGATGCGGCATTTACCGCAGGAACACAGGGCGGGGGGGGGGGTTCAGGAGGGGAGAATTCGCAGGGAATTTTCACCGCGAAGAAAAGTGGCAACATTTTCCCCACGGCGAAATTTTCACGGCCTGTGACCAACAATTTCACTGCGAATTCAGATGCAGGTGAGTACTGTGGATTCAGACATGTGCAGCGGTGTACCAGGCGGAGGGAAGGGTGTTTGTTTGCAACATGCAGTGGTTGTGACTGGAATGCATTAGAAATAAGAGGAGCCATCCTGAGCCTATCAGGACATGTCAGGAACCATCCAGAGCCCACCAGGAAATAACAGCAAGCTTCAGGATTCCTGGAGGTGGGGAAATTTTCCCCTTCCGAAATTATCCCTGTTTCTCCCCCTGCATAGGGATGGAAGCCATCACCCGATGTCGGTCAAAGGCCAGCCGCCTTGGGTCACTGGCCACTTGCTGCCGGTAACCGTGGCCACCGGTCTGTGCCCAGGTTGGATCACTGACCGCCAGCACCCTCTGTGTCATGCCTCCGGGGGACGGAAGCTCACCAAGTCTGCGGTGAGCGGCAGTGAGCTCGCATTTTGCCCGTTTTCCCGTCGGTGAAGTGGTGGTGAGCAGTGTTTGCACAGGGCTACAATGAGGAGGACATATTTCTTGGCAAAAACGGGGAAAATGTTTCGCGGAACAATTCGGGGAAATCAACATTTTTCAGCCCCCCATCTCCCCCCAATTCCCCCATCATTTTCTTATTCATTCTCTGCTTACAGTACTACATGTCCCCAGTTATCCCCAGTACCCCCCATTTCCCCCACCATTTTCTTATTCATGCTCTGCCTACAAATACTACATGTCCCCAATTGTACCCATTCCTTCCCATTTTCCTTCGGTTTTACCCCCGTTTTCCTTTGTTTTAGTTTGTCCCGTGTTTTCGGGAGTGAGTCAGTGAGTGCGGTGGCGGTGAGCCCACAGGCCTGCGCCGCACGTTGTGGACCTGGGCCCGGTCCTGGTCATCCCCGGCCCCCGCCCCCCGCAGGTGCTGCCGCAGAGCGAGCGGGAGCACAACCTGCAGACGTCCCTCATCTCCCTCATGTACGGGCACTCCTGGAACGGGCTCCGCGTCCGCGTCGGCATCCACTGCGGGTACGGCGAGATCCGCTACGACCCCGTCACCAAGCGCTACGACTACTACGGCACAGTCGTTAACACGGCCGCCCGCATCGAGAGCGTGTGCCATGGCGGCCAGATCGGCATCTCGCAGGTCGCGCCCCCGCTTTGTGCGCGGGATTACGTGTTGGGGGTGGGGGGGTTGTGACCGGCGACGGTCCCTGTGGCCCAATCAGAAAACGGAACGGAACACCCCAAAACGATTGTTGATTTATTAGTTAGACTCAATTGATTTATTTAGAATGATTAAGCTGACAATAAGATCATAATGATAATAGCACAATGATAATTTAGAATAATGATAATGATACATGACAATAGAATGATAATGATAGAATGATAGTAATTCAATCAATCAAATTAGTGAATGGGGTAATAACGTACAGCCAATGATATTTTTATCATCATAAACCTTCAAATCCATGAAAATACTGTCATTGCGAGCACGCACACAGGCGGACACGCCCTCGACTGAAACCAGGCGCACCGTTCGTTCCAGAATACGGAACCTTGCAGTGGCCCAAGGGGAATGGGATGGGATTTGGGCCCCCGGAAGGCGAAGGGGAAGGGGAAGGGGAAGGGGAAGGGGATGGGGGAGGCAAGAGGCGGGGGGTGTAGGCCTCTTGAAGGCGGGTATCGCCCCCGCCCCGTCCCCAGGGGGCCACGTGCCCAAGCCCCGCCCGCCGTCCCCACCGCCCGCGTCGCAGGCCGTGTACGACGCCGTGGCCCGTGCCATCGGCAAAGAGGCGGTGTTCGTGGACCTCGGCGCCCACCAGCTGCGGGGCCTGACGTGCGAGGTGCAGCTCTGGCAGGTGCTGCCCCAGAGCCTGCCCTACCGCGAGTTCCCGCCCCTGCGCCTAGACCAGGAGCAGGACGAGACCGACTACTGCTGCCCGGGCACCGCCGACCGCGTGCTGCGCCGCAGCTCCGCGCAGTTCCTCACGCACCCGATGGCCCGCTCCCAAGAGGTCTGGTCCCGTGTCTTTGGCCCTCCCCCAGAGTTTTGCTGAACAAATCGGTTTCGCGCCCTGGACAGTCACCCGTTCTGCCCTTCGCGTGCTGCGTCGGGTCAATGCTTTGGGATGGCCACTGCAGCCAGTGTTCCTCATGGTGTCGTTGCCGCGTTAGCGGGGCCCAGTAGTTGGCGCACTGGGGGTTGTGCTGTTTGTTTGCGGGGGTCGTTTTACGGTTTTGCTGCCCACTCCCCTTCACGTCCAGCTCGTCCACCACATGCCTCGCCGCGCTTCCGTGTGCATGAGGCCCAATTGCTCTACCCCTCCGCGTGTTGTCCTAGTTCCGCCACATGCCTCCCCACGTTGCCATGTGCCTGAGGCCCAATTACTCCACCTCTCCCCGTGGTGCACGTGGGCATTGTGTGCACCCCCCCCCCCCCTCTGGTACGTAGCGGTGCAAGGATAGGGCACGGCAGAGTTTTGCTGAAAGGAGGGGAGGGTCTGGAACCCAAAATGCCAAAAAAATTTGTCCACCAAAAACGGCCCAAATCACTATTTCTTTTTGTAAATTTCAGTTTTTCCCACTCTGAAATCCGGGGGCTTTTTGCTGCAGCGCCAAGAAGCTTAACAATTTCCGGCCCGCCTTTGGCGGGGACCATAGGAGGTGGGGGATCCCAGCCAAACCCCCCTCTCCCCCATTCAGACCCCCCCCCTCTTCCCCCTTCTAATACATCCCTGGGGGCGGGGGGGGGGGGGTAATCAGCCTCAAACTTGGAAGGGGAGGACAGGGGGGGGGTCTAGGGGGGGGAGGGGGGTCCATGGGGGGTCTTCCCCCCTCCTCCTACGGTGTACGGCCGTTCTAATACATCACCCCCCCCCCCCCCGCAAACCCCCGCCATCTCAGGGTCCCTGCGTTGGGGGAAGAGGTGGCCCAAAGGTCTTCGCCAAGTGGCACCCACAGGGCCCTCTGGGGGGGGATCCTTGGGTTGCCTCAGCCGGGATTCCCGTGCTGTGTCCAGGGCTCCTTCTAAAGGGAGGGGGGGGGGATTGCGTGGGTCCACCCCCTGCCCCCGGTGGCGCTGCGTTTTTAGAGGCACCGAAGAAGATTTTTGTCTAAACCAATTGGTGCCGAAGGCGCCAAGAAAATGTTTGATAGGCTGAAGGCTGGGAAGAAAAAGTTGGCCCTATCTCTTGGCACTTGAGCACTTTGAGTAATGGTCGTGGAGATGGTCCCCCTTTGTACCTGCGGCTTCCTTTTGGCGAAGTGGACATATGCACTTGGGGCTCATTTGGGGCTGAGTCATGCATCGCGATGCCTTCCTTCCTGCTTCCTGCACCCAAACTTGAGGAAAATTGATGCGGTGCTACTCAGGCCTTTTTTTAGTGCCTCGCCTACCCTACCCCCCTGGGGGGGGGGAGGTCCTTCTGATGGGACCCACCAAGAGTGGGTTGGTGGCTTTGAGGGGAAGGGCTTTATTCCTGGCGCCAAAGGCACCGGAAAATTTTGTCCCTTTGATTTTCCTTTGTGTTCCTGTTAGTGTTGGTCAGTCGGTGAGCGGGTGGGTGCCTCTTGAGCTGAGCCCCCCCCCCCCCCCCAGTGCAGCAAGGCAAAGCAATGCACCGAGAGAGTTGTAGCGATGACCATATGCCTGTGACACGGGGGTGTATACGAGCCCTGTATCCGTTGCTTCATGCCCCCCGCCCCCCGTGGGGGTAGGTCAAGTGCTGTGGGTGCCTGCCAAAAAGTGGGTGCCTCCCCTTCTCCTTCTGCCCCTCCCCTCCCCCCCTGGTTCCTAAAAAGAAGCCGCCACTTGCCCTCAACTCATTGCCCTGACCCTGCTGCGCCTGCGGCGCACAGTAAGCGCTCCCCCAGCACGTCCTGCGGGCCCGCCCACCGCCGCACGCGCGCCTCCACAGATGACCGCCTCGGAGCTCAAGCAGCGCTACAGTATCTGCCTCGCGTGCCTCAGCACCCTCATCGGCTCCGTCCCCCCGTCCGCCCGCGACGCCATGCTCCGCACCCACTGCGAGCGCCTGAAGGTCCCGTACCGCGGCACAACCGACGACCACCTGGAGGCCACGCTCCACGGGCTCGTGATGCGGCTCCTGCCCACGACGGTCAGCCTGGAGAGCCATCAGCTCTGGAGCCACATGGCCGACCAGATGGCGGAGGCGAACATGCCGGGGGTCGCCGGCGCGCAGGTCCCGCTCCCGCGGCGCAGCTCGCAGCACTGCAGCCGCCTGAACTCGCTCTCGACCATGCTGGAGGAGCCGGGGGTGATGCGGAGCTTGCAGGTGCTGCTTTGGAGTGTCAGGGTGTCAGGCGTATGTTGCCTTTTTTTTTGTGTAGGTCGCGTGCACTTTTTTTTTGGCATAAGCGCGTGTGGAAGAAAAAACTTGAAAATGCGATGGGCACGCGACCTACGCCAAAAAAAAAGTACGCGCTTTACGCTGTTTTCCGCACTCGACCGACGCTTTCCTTGGGGGGCAGGGAGCAGGGCTGTCCTTTGGAACGAGGTGCGTCTTTTTCCTTTTCCGCCAAAGGACGGCCTCGGTGGCGGGATTCGGGTAACCGACGGCGGTTGACACTCAACCGACGGAGGTTGGCGCTTAACCGACGGCAATTGATGGCGAACGGACGTCGGTTGGCCGGTGACCGACTGCAGCCATCTGCCATGGTGCTCTGCCGGAGGTCCGAGCGAACCGGAGGCCGGCATTTTTGTTGCTTCTTTTTTCTTTTTAATCGTCAGGACAGCCGTGGACAGGAAAGCAGGGGTACGTGCGATGGTGCGCCACATGGACTGGCCCCGTTTCCGGTTGGGGATATGGACTGGCCCCGTTCCGGGAAGGTTTGCGGTCCACTCTGGTCTACCTGGGGGGCTTCTCTAGGAGAGGGCAAATCCAAAAGTTCCCAAGAACTTTATGTTTTGACCCTTGTTCAGAGTTTACTGTTTTTCAGCCCACCCACCCACCCAGGTACGTGGGCCCTGTGTCTATTCGTAGCCCCAGCGCGGGGGCATTCAGCTTTCTGGTACTGGCATGGGAGCAGTACAGGGCTGTCGGAAGAATTGACTGTGAATGTAGCAGTGCTGTGCATGTCAGGCAGGGTGTCGAAACAAATCCGGGGTTACTTAATACAAAAGTAGAGCGCCGGGCGCGCGCTGGGCAAATACCACCCCCCCCCCCCCCCGGGCCATTGAGGCTCCCCCACCCCTTTTCGACTGACAGTCAGTGGGGGTTTCGCCGCGGAACTGGTCCAGCTGCAGATCCACTTCCTCCGTCCGTTCTGCCCTGTGACCCCCCCCCCCCCCCCGCTCCCCCTTTGCCTGTCCCCAGCGCGCGTGCCCGTGCGCCACAGGCCCCCGACGCAGACCTCGTGCTGCTGGGCAACCCCCTGAACAGCCGCCTCGCGGGCCCTCGGTTCTCGCTGCCGCGCACGCTGTCGGTGCCGCGCTTCCCGCCGCCCCAGTCCAGCAGCGACAGCACCGAGCCCTCGCCCCGGGGCTCGCGGAGCGGCAGCCTGGAGAGCCACACGGAGAAGGCCAAGCGCTCCCGCAGCAACACCCTCGAAATGAAGGACCGACGGCCCTTCACGTTCGGATTCCAGTCCCGCAGCAGCAGGTCCCCGCACCCCCCCTCTTCCCATGGCCCGCCTGCTGTCCATTTGAGGGCGCTCGGAAAGTGTGTGGCAAGGAGTTGCGGTGTGACCGGGGCTTTGGGCGTGGCCGATGGTGGTTGCGGGTAACCGACAACCGGTAACCGGAGGTAACCGGAGAATGATCGGCGGCAGTTGGACAATGATTATGGACGGTAGCCGGAGGGTAACCGACGGCGGTTGGTGGCGGCCGAAGAATGATCGGCGGCACACGCCACGGCAGTTGGAGAATGATGGACGGTTGTGGGAGCCCTGCAGGGCGTTCCTTTATCAACGGGGTCTTTGTTGGTGGTTGGCGGTCGACCGCCAACCGCTGGCGGTCCATGGCCTTCTTTTTTTGTTCGTTGAGTTCCGACTGCCGCCCTTTTTCGATTTGACACGTGCTGTCGGAGCCCCTCTAGTCACACATCAAGTCACTAGTCACGCATTTGGGGGGGGGGGGTTAGTCATGCATCAAGTCACAAGTCACGCATCACGTCACTAGTCACGCATCAAGTCACAAGTCACGCATCACGTCACTAGTCACGCATCAAGTCACAAGTCACGCATCACGTCACTAGTCACGCATCAAGTCACAAGTCACGCATCAAGTCACTAGTCACGCATCAAGTCACGAGTCACGCATGAAGGTTTGTGTGTGGCAACTTTGGGGTTGGTTCTGGTTCGAAATCGAAATCGAAATTTAGCCCTGGAGTTCCCTGACTTTGGGAGACAGGCATCCGTCTTGGTTTGTCAAACCGAATTCGATGGCAAAGTCTGCGAATTTGAGTTGCAGTTGCTCTCGCGCCCAGCCCTCGTTCGTTGCACGTCCTTGGGGTCCCCTTTGGCCTGCGCTTGCCTGCTTTTCCGTCTCCGCTGTTGTCGTTCCCATTCCCGCGGGGTGTGGTTGCCCCCGCCACGTGGTGTCTCGCCTGTTCAGCAGCTGCCCCGGTGCCCCTTTGGCGTGTCCTTTCTTTCTCCCTTGTTTGCGTTTTGTGCTGGCCTTGCTCCAGGTGGCCCTTGTGTTTTTCTCTGACAAATTTTTAGGTGGACGTCTGACTAGATCAGGGCCGGCTTTACGAACCCCAATTTTTATTTCATTAAGGACAGCTCCCAAGGACCACCAACCGCCACCAACTGCCAACCGCCAACCTTCAACCGTCAACTGCCATCCATTGTTCAATACTGTTTCCATGGTTTTGTGTCTTGCCCATGTCCTGACCACGAAGCAGAGAGCGTCCCCATGAAGATTCGTTTCTATTGGCGTTGTCAACCCTTTTTATCTCCTTAAGGACAGCCCTGGACTAGATGCGTTGAAATCGTGGTGCATGCCATGCCCGGTTGCGTTCTTTGGCGGTGTGTGCATCTGTTGGGTACGGCGTAGATCAACGGCATCGTCTGTGTCTTGAGGTAAGGACCGCCCTAGAGCCCGGCCGACTTTTTTGTTGGAAATCCAGAAACGCGGTCTCTGCACGGGTTTGCCCGGGGCCCCTGGCCCGCTGAGTCGGGCCCCTGGTGTGCGGGTTTGGGGATGACTGGTCGGGGAGGGGAGGGGGCCCGGGATGCCGATGGGCACCGCACCGTCCTCCGCAGCATCCGCGACGTGAGGTCCAGCGTCCCGTCGCAGTCCGTGACCAGCAGCATCATCGACCTGCCGGACCGGCGGCTGAGCACGACGCAGTCGCGCCGGGGGAGCGCGGTGGACGCTACGCAGGACCGGCGGCTGAGCGTGACCCTGCCGCCGTCCCGCAAAGGCAGCGTGGACCTCCCGGACCCGAGGTTCGTGATGCGCGTCCCCTGGCCCTTGCCCCGTCCGCTTTGCTTGCGGGACAGCAGCTTCCTTGCTTCAGGGGGGGCAGGGGGGGGGAATAATTTTGTGCAGGGAAAATTTCGGAAGGGGGAGATTTCGCCGCCCTTGTAAACCCCAAAGCTTACACTGCCTCACACGCACACTGCACTGCCAAAGCTCCCAGATTTCGCCAGGGGAAAATTTCGCCACCTTCTTTAAAGACGAAATGTTCCTACAAAGTTAATACCTGCCCTAATCCCCCCCCCCCCCAAGCCTGCTTGGTCCGGTTTAATGTGTAATGCTTGCAGCGGCAAACACTGGGGGCAGCACATTTTGGGGTATGCTCACATGTCCCTTTCTTCCCAGGCATGGCAAAGCAAAACTCCTGCATGCCGGAGGACAAAGGGATGCAGCACATGTTGCAGGCAATGACCCTGCCCAGGCTCAATGCACGTCTGGCAATCCATGTCTGGACATGCTTTGCTAGCCCCCCCCCCCCCCGACACACACACCCTCAGATAGAGCCCTCCCTTGTACACAGACCTGCCCCCCCCTCCCCCCCAAAAAACACACTGCGAACCCTTAATCTGAAGAAATCGTTGATGAAGAACCTCCAGCGGTCGGGAGGATTTCAGCGCTCCCCATGCCCCTCCGTTGTGGGATGCAGATGACGCTGCAAAGCACAAGGTCGCAAAGCAACAAATTCAAAAGAAAAAGCTCTTCAGTGACATTGCCACAGGCGCCTTTCGCTGTGACAACAAATGTACCCAGAGTCTCCTGAGGCGTCAGAGGGTGGGCTCAAGACGATCCCTCAACTGAAACTAACCAACAGAATGTCGGGCTCACCCGCCCGATAACTCGTTCATTGATCACGTAGCCCCTCTCCCTTCATTGATCACCGACCACCCTCCCGGGGCCAGCCAAGGGGCCAGCCAGGGTCCCACGCGTCAACAACCGTATGTACAGCCGCCGACAACCCCCCCTCCACCAGCCACACGAGTAACCCCCGACCGCCCGACCCTGTGGCCGACAGACAAGTGTGGTGTGCCTCAGTGGGTGGGTGGGTGGGTCGGCCCGGGCGGGCCATGGCCCCAAACCAACCCCCAGGTCACCCAGCAATCGCCTGCTTGACACCGCAGGTGGAAGGGCAGCCTCGACCTCAAGCTGCCGGCGTACGGAAGCCTCTGCATCCCGGTCGATATTGCCGGCTCCGTGCCGGTGCCGGGCAGCCAGGCCCGCATCAGCATGCCGGACCCCAAACCCCTCCAGCGCTGGTCCGCCGCGCGCGCGTACCCGTACCCTTTTGGGTCTGGGGCCTCGCGGCGGCGCAGCAATACGTTGGAGCTGCAGGAGGCGCCGGGGGCCGTGCCCCGCGTCGACGCCATGCCTGTGAGTCCGGGGTCCGGCCTGGGCTCCGCCATGTCCCCCACCACGAAGGACCCGGTGCCAAGCTTCTTCGACGCTGTCCCTTGACGGCCCCTTCCCGGCCTCTGGCTTGCGCTCCACGGCCTCTGTTCGGGATCTCCTGGAATTGCCTTCAAGGACAGTCTGTTGATGGCGGTTACTTGCCAACCGAAAGGCCCCTGAACTTTCCCGGTACATCCCCGAACATTCCCGGTACATCCCCGGGACATCCCCGAACATCCCCCAACCGCCGACGGTTGATGGGCACTGACCACCAGTCGACGGCCATGTGGCTGTCTCAGCGCATTCTGTGACTGATGGGCAGTTGTGCGCCCGTCATCCGCTACCAGGGGACTGGCAATCAGTCAACGCTGTTGTGGCATGGCCCCCAGAAGCCCCTTTGGCTCTGGTGACACTTGTGGGGTGAGGGGGCCCTGGGAGCCCTCCCCCGCCCCGGTTCCTCCAGCATTCCGTTTTTCTTCGGCCGTGCCTCACACTTCCCTTCAGCCCCTCCTCGCTGCTGCATTTTTTCCTCCAGAATGGTGCCCTCCTTGTACTGTGCCTCCCAACAATGCACCTCCGTTTTGTCCCTAGTCACACCTTGGTCCCTTAGGATGTGCCACCAGACATGCCGCTAGCGTTGGGCAGCGAAATTGGTCCTCCGTAGCAATTGGCCCTGCATCAAAGGCCACTCAGTAATACCCGCCCCCTGTAACACCAGAACTCAGTAGGAACATGCTGCGTCCAGTATGTGGCTCAGTAGGACCCTGCCCCATCTGATCATGTCTGAGCGAGCAGAAGCTGCTGGCAAGTCTGTGTGCCACCGCTGTTTGCGACTCGACCGCTCGTTGCGTGGCGTGGCAGAGTCGTCTGCCCGTCATGTTGGTGGGCCTCGGCAGCAGCATGAGGATATAACACGCAGGTCACTGAACCGCTCAGTTTCTGACCGGCCCAGTGCTGCGCGTACGTGTGCCGTCAATGTACCCGGGGGTCTGCCGCGCGCGCGCAGCGACGCCCTGAGCGTCAGGACCTTCAAGAGAGCACCGTGGCTGCACAGCCGCGGCATCCGTTGGTCCCGCTGCAGGGCACAGGCCTTGACGTGGGGTGAGTCTATGGACAGAAATCGCAATGGGCCATTGGACCGGAAAGCTCCGTCTTCGAGCCAAGCGCTTTGTATCGGTTTCCAGTGCGAGGAAGGGTCGGTGTGGGGGGGGGGGGGGGGGGGGTAGCTCTTTGCATATGAACCGCGTGCACCGTCGCTACCAGTCCGCAGGTTCTGCGCAAGTCAAGGCCCATCCTGCACGATCCGCCCGATTCCACCTTCGGCGTCCAAAGAGGAGCAGGGCGGTCCTTGCACTCTCTCTCTCTCTCTCTCTCTCTGTCCCTGCAAGGGCCTCGGTCACAGGAGCCCATGTGAAGGCAGAGGGAGGTCCACCCCATGTCGAGGAAGGACCCGCGAACAAGGGAGAAAGAAGAGGCGGACTGGGGAACCACGACACAAGGGAAGCTGCACACTGCTCTGGGCCTGCCTGATTAAGAAAAACAAAAAAGACACTCTACGGGACACAGAACACACTCTACGAGACATAGAGGTGCCCAAAGTATGACACATACCACACGGAACCCCGTGCATGCCCAACACCCCATACACCATGCAGCACCAGCATCCACGAAGGCACCGCCTTATAGCCAACATTGATGAGAAAGATGCAGATGTCGCGAAACCTCGCCAACAGCTTAGAAAGACGCCAGAGTGATGGGGGGGGTGAGTGAATCTCCACCCAATTCTCCAAAAAATATGGAGGGGGGGGGATGCTGACACTCATCTGTTTGTAGACGCGGAATTTGCAGTATTTTGTTGCCACCACCATTTCTGTGTGTCACAGTGTCCCTGTGGCGGACGTTCCCCGTTGTGCAATGCAGCCCAACAGTTAATGGGACGCATGCGTGCCCAAGCTGCACTGCCTGCGGGGACCGCATTTTCTTGGCACCCGGCCATAATGCGGACGTTCTGCAGCAAGACGCCAGTGTGGCCCCTCTACTGTGATTTGAATGGCGTCTGCGTTGCTCCATGCCAGCCGGGGTCAACGCAGTGCCATTCGTAGCCATCAATCAGTCAGTGATCAGCCATCGATCAGTGCCGAGGGGCACTCTAGTCCATGTAGGACGCTCTGCCGGCCTCACTCCAGCAGTCAGACGTCAGGCGTTCAACTGACACAGTTTCTTCAGAACGCTTTGCCGTTCTCATTTTGTATGCCGGTATATTGTGTATGTCTGTGGCTATGCTCGGCGCTCAGCGATAAGAGTGGCAATGCCCCCCCCCCCCCCCCCAAGTCGCTGACCCAGACCAGCCTAAGAAACATTCGATAGCCTGCGGGCGAACTCAAGGCAACATTCAGTACTGGTTTGGAAGTGCCGCAGTGCAGCAGAACATTGATGAGCAGTGGCCGGTCGCCTGCAACAAGGGGGCATGTCGTAGCTCAGTGTCCGTTGCTTCATGGCCCAAGTCGCTGGACCCTCTGGACAGCAGTACAGATCATTGACATGAGGGGGGGGATAGTGCCCGCAACTCCTGCCCGTAACTCCTGCCAGCGGCTTGGCCAATGGTACCGAGAGGATAGTGAAGGGAATGCCGCGCCACCACAGACATGCAGGCATCGAGTAGGCAGCCGATGTGGGCAAACTCGGGTGCTGAACATTTCGCCCCAAGTGCAGCCGATGATCCACATTGCGGGGGGGGGGGGTCGCCTGAAGTTAAAGCCGCTCTGCAGCAGCTGCTGGGCCTGCAGGGCGAAGCCCGGGCACTGCATGCGAGGAGCCCCTGCCCTTCGGGTCAGCCTCCCCCCCTCCATCCGTTTCTCCCCCTCCCCTGCCTTTCCCCCCTCCTTCCTCCCCTCTGAAGCCCCAGAATCAGCTGAGCGGCTTGTCATTTTTGTTGATGTCAGGTTTTCATTCCTTTTTGATCATTGTTTCACGTCTTCCTGGTTTTGCCTTCATATCGAAGGCTGGGCTGGTACCGGGCAGCTTACTCTGTAGTGTCGTCAGGAGAGACAGTGCCCCCTCTCTTTGTGAGGGGTACGCCTGTCTTAATAATGCTACCTCCCCCCCCTGCAGTCATTGTGCCTCATGCACACGGGGAAGCCTACAGGCGTGGCGGTTTCCAACTACATAACCTGGTTTTAGACTCAGCTAATCCTCACTGTCAGGTCCGCCACCAGCACTGGACAGCTCTGAACCTTGATTCCCAGAGGTTATCTCGAGTACCTACGCCAGCTCATCTTGGTCTGAGCCAAAAAAAAATTCTCCCCCCCCCCCTTGCGCAAGCACAGGATTTTTGGGGACCGCTGTTTTTTGTGCTGCTGAATGCAGGATTTGGTTTTTGTGACGCACTTGTAGAGGGACAGGGGGGCTCATTCATGTCTGTGATTGTGCATTCTGTTCATAACAGCATTGTACCACACGGTGCAACCCCATGCTGTTTGTTTTGATGTGATTTTCGGCCATGGCTAACATTGCTAATCTTGTCCTGGCTGTCACGTACCGTGCTTTGCTGTCGCTTGTCTAAGCATTGGGTGGGCGTTGGCCACTTTTGGGACCGGGCGTGCTTGCGCAAGGGGGGGGGGGTCACATGACTCTGGCCCTGCGCCAAACTGTAACATACCCGTGCTCAGAACTCACTTTTGCAGCTTTCTGATACGGAGAAATGCTGCTGTGAGTTGCACTGGGACCTGCCATTGTGCCTTCGCTGCGTGTACACTACTCCCAGGCTTTGTCTTTGCCATGCTTCCTTCTTCCCTGTTTCTGTTGTACATATGCGAGCATATGAATTTTTTGAAGGGATGAAGTAATCAAAAGTCCCATAATAACGCGGAGTACACGACAGCCGACCATCCATATTTTGGACATGAAAATGCATGGCGTTGACTTGGGCTGTACCGTACTGTGTAGACAGATCGACGTGGTTTTGTTGACAGTGCGATGGTGTTGTTGTTTGCTTTGCTTTTTAGTTTTTGCTTTTGAGGACAGCCATGCAAGTCAGTGCCCACGCCCACTCGGCCAACCCTATTGCATATACAACCTTTTCTCAATACCGTTGGTTCTCGAGTAGGGCAGATGCATCTTAACGCGTGCGAGATACAGCCAATTCAAGCAGCCCTTGCCCATCATACACCAAAACAAATTACCCGATTTACACTGGGGCACTGTGCCTCACGCTGTCGCATGCGGGTTTCTGACTGCACGGGCTCTCTCGCCCGCCCGAAATCTGTGGCTACAGGTGTCGTGTTTCGCTTTCGGAATTGAAGCCTCTGGTACGGAGCCATTCGGTCCCAATTTGGCACCAGAACGCCCATCCCAAAACAATTTGCGTGTGTGGTGCATGCACACTGCTTACTCCCTCCTCCATTCCTCAGAGCCCTGGAGTGCTGGCCCCCAGGCCAATGCTGCAGCTTGTGTGAAGCCAATGCCCGACAAGCAGCAGAGTCGTTCTTTTGGTCGTAATCGGCCTTTCCACCGGGCCATATGCAGATGTTGGATTCTCTGATCGGGTGACTGTACTGCGCCCTGCAGCACTGATGCAGAGACCGGGTTGTGAACCCGAGAGCCTATCGCTACTCACCGCAGGCCTGTTGCAAAAAAAAAAAAGATGTTGGATTCTCTGATCGTGGGGCCATGGCTTTCCATGGAATGCACTCACAATGCCGGGCTGCCCTCCTAGTTTGTGTATATATCTTTTCCAATCTGGGACTGGCTTGAGAGCGCACTTGGTCACAAGGTGCCTCACTAGGTCCACTATCGTTGACTTTGTGAAGTTTAATGTGCGGCAAGGGAGAGACAATTGTGTTTCTGATGTCCAAAGTCCCAAACGGGGCTGGTGTGGCCCCATGAGCAGTCGCAGGGCTCATGCATCTTTTGGTGCAAGGGTTTCGGGCCAGTGGCAAGTCCATGTTGGGTTTCATTTGGATGCTATCAGCCAGCCACACCCATGTCTGTGCCTACACGCGAGCATGCACAGTAGCCTATGCTCACATGCATGTTTCCGGTACAATACCTACACACTCTGTGTCCCAATACAGAGCGAAACCGACCGACGGACTGATTGTGCTGTTCCTCGACAGCGGTTGTGGAGTTCTCTTATCTCTTGCTTTGCGTTTTGCTTTTGCACTTCAGATCGTGTTTGCATGTCCTTCTCCTCGGGGGCGCACCATGCGCTGTGCGCGCGCTGTGCGAAAAGTCGGCTGTTTTCCACCACTGGTAGCCACGGGTCCCAGGGTCCTGAATTCTGCAACCCGCGCTGTTTTGAATTGATCATGCACCCTTCTGCAGGTGGGTGGTCTTCAGGGGTGCTCCCAGGATAACCAACGTAATAATTGGTGCTGTGCCGCGCTGTGCGCACTGTGCGAAAACGCCCCCCTAGCTAGTGCTGTGTGAGGATTGTGGTGTCGATTTGGATGCAGCCCGTGTGCGCCGCAAAATTCCTCCAAAAGCCTGAATTTTTGTCCTAATTTTGTCCTAAACGGAGGGGGGATAAGTGGGTCGTTTTGGACCCTAGCATATTGTACCTTGTACCGCGAGATAGAAGTGCCTAAATGGGTACGAAACCTCTTTTTTTTGCTCATTGAAGAAGCGCAGTCAGATTGGACATATTTCTTCCGCTTTGGCCCATTGCGGTTTGCCACCATGAAGGACAGGCCTGTGTGGATATCTCACATCCGTTGCAAGATGAGGAACCATCTGAGGGCCCAGATGCTGGGGAAATGGACTCAGAGGAGTCCCCCCCCCCCCCCCCCGTGTCCAGGAACCACCTTGCGCAAGAACCAACCCCTGGTTCCGCGGTCGAATTCTCGCATCACTTTTTTTACCAGGGTAGTGGGTTTTTCATGTTTCTGGTGGATGTAGGACAGCTATTCAGGTGTGCAGGACACCATTTCATGCGTGTTACTACAGGTCCCCCCATCAGGGGGGACCCTATCAGTCACTCACAGGCGCACATACCCCTTAAACCTCTCCCCCCCGCAACGCGCCGGAAATTTTTTTTTTCCGCGGTACGGGGTTGCCCACGGCCGTGCGCAAGAACCAACCACTGGTTCCGTGGTCAAATTTTGGGGGAAAAGTGTGCGCAAGAA
Source organism: Eutreptiella sp. 'Long Island Sound 2002' (assembly GCA_964036045.1). Lineage (NCBI taxonomy): Eukaryota > Euglenozoa > Euglenophyceae > Eutreptiales > Eutreptiaceae > Eutreptiella > Eutreptiella sp. 'Long Island Sound 2002'. Next base: position 36,973,096 of record OZ038397.1, read on the forward strand.
CCGACCCCTGGTTCCGCGGTCAAACATTGGCGGTTCCTGGACACCGGGGGGGGGGGGGGGGGGTAGGAGGAGCAGGCGGAAGAAGCGCGCCCCTGAAAAAGGCACAGGCAGGGTTGGTTGTGCAGTACCTGTGCATGCCTGCTCCCCCCCATGAAAGCATGAAGGCCTCGTCCTTTGCCCAAGCCGGGGAGGAAAGGGTGCAGCACTCTGAGCCAACGGAAGAATTACTGGTAGTCGCCCACGCAAGCAACTGAGAAGGCAATGAAGGCCATCTGAAGGCGAAGGCAGGCGCGGCTGGAGCACAGTGGCGGGGCCACACCTGACCTTTTGAGGGCCCCCTGAGACCTCCCACCCGTTGCAATCCCCCCCCCCTCCCCCTTGCGGAGCCACCGTCACTTTGATCTGTCTGCTAGTTAGCATTTATGGATGCACCTCGATGCACCTCTAGGATGGGCTCCGCCGTCGCCGTCGTCACCCCCGGTGCAGATGGAATACACCTCGGAGGAAGGGCCCTCTACCCCGGAGGTCTTCTCCTCGTCGTCCTCGTGGGAATCTGAGCCCATCAACACCGGGGGACGCTACCGACGAGCGACAGCGGGGCCCAGATGCGGCCCCGCGCGGTCCTCACCGCCACACGCAGTACCCCGCACACGCGCTCCCAGGGCCCGATCCGTTCACAGGTCAGGGAACCCGGCGCTGAGGAAGTCACGGCGTAGGGCACCACCTGCGCGGGTGCCCCGAGGGGTCAAAAGGCGACAGTCGGTCACAGAACGGCCGGGGAGCCCACGACGCAAGCGACCCCAGCTACAGCAAGGGGATGCGCGGTCACATACGGCCCTGGAGGCCCCAGACCGTCACGGGAGCCCGGCCGGAGCTCCCCTCCCCATGTCCAGGCATGCGCTCTCATACCTACAGCTCACAGGAGCTATCACTCCTAAGCGTGCGTCACGATAGTGGTGGTAAGCACCCCAGAGGGGCAGCGCACCCCACTACCGATACGAAGCCCGGAGCAGCCTCCACACAAAAAGGGACGCGACATCCCCCCGGGGATAGCAAGGATGTTGCAGCAGATCCGAATGCCTCAAGCAAGGCCACAACCGCTACAGCCCCGAAGGGAACCACGGCCCAACGCGCGGACTTCACGCACCGCCGTCCTGCCCACCGGCCCTCCGATGGGGTTCAACGTAACTAGCACCCCGTCTCCGCGGGTGCTGAGTAGGCCAGGGCAATTCTCGCCATCTCCGGCATGGTCGCCGGCGGTGACTTCCAGTTGGCACTCAGTGCGGCACGTGTCCCCAGAGCATTGGTCGCCCGCATGCACACCAGGGGGGGGGTCTGACCGACAGCAGGATTCACCTCACCTGCCCCCCGTCCTGCTGGCGCCCCTATTTGAGAGCGCCATGTCTACCCCGCGAAGGGACAGCACTCAGAGTGCGTCTGATGAGGACGTGCAACAATATGCCGTCCGGTGTTCTACCCCCCCTGATCTGCGCCCCACCCTGCTGGCGCCACTTTTTGAGAGCGTGATGTCTGCCTCGCGAGCGGGCAGCACTCATCGTGAGTGCGATGAGGACATGGGTCAGTACGAAGTCCAGTACTCTACCCCACCCTCCGTGGGGGAGTGGCCCCCTAACCCCTTTACCTTTCCCTCTCTTCGCGGAGCACAGCGTCTCTGCACGGAATTGCCTGGCATGACCCGACAGGGCCAGGGATGGGTTCGTGACCCCCATGCACGACACTCCACCATGCTGTACAGCATGCAGGAGGGTGCTCTGTCTCCCAACAGCGCGGAGGGGCTCATGAAGCATGGACGGGCCTCACGTGAGGCAACATAAAGGACGGAGGGGGGAGCCTCTTGTCATACAGGGCGGCAGCTCTCCAGAAACCCGCGCGACTTGCCCCTTGGGTGAGTTTGGGGGCTGGAATGGGTAGAAGCCCCATGGACTATTGCTCCTTAATATGATTTCCTTCCTTTGATCCGTCTGCTAGTTAGCATTTATTACCGAAGTTTGTGTTGTCCGTGTGTCACACAGGCATTGCAAGGCATTGCACTGGTGTCCCACTGCTTCAAGTCAATCACCTGCATGTGTTCTGTGATATTCCATCTCCAAAGGCATTGTACAACCATGATGGTACCACTCATGCACACTTAGTCCTCACGTGTTGCTACCTTTGTATATTTTCCTGCCCCATAACCCCCCCGCTTTGAATATTCACATATGAATATTAAACTGACATGAATGTTAAATGGTGGTGTGAACAGTAGATGGGGGTTGGTTTAATGTTCACAGGCCGGGTAGTTCTCAGGGCATATTAACACTATTCTGCGTGAAGCTTTTGCACACCGCATGGATGATGATGGGTGGTCTATCAACACAGCAGAGTCAGAAGTGGAGCTTCTATCTAATGTCCAAATATCCGATAGTGACTCCGATGGCTGCATTAATGATGATGGGGAGGTCATGCACATGCTTTGTGTCTTTGGCCAGCGTTCTTTGCACATGTGAATAGTAAATCTGCCGTGAATATTAAACGGGGGTGTGAATATTAAATGGGATGTGAATATAAATCAAGGGGAGGGTTTAGATTTTTCCTACCCGTACCCTATTAGTGAAGGGAACTAAAGCTCTTTCTGCCTGACCACCAGCTACACTAGGGTGCTTGGTCAGGTAGGTAAATATCTCTGCCAAGCCCGCCACATCAGGTGCTCCCCCCATGCATGTGGTACCCCCCCCCCCCCCTTGAATAAGCTACACCCTCGTCGTGCCACGTTTGGTGGCGAAGGCGGCGGACACGCTGCCGGGGGTCGACCTCCACGGTCGATCTGGGTTTTGAAGATCTGCACTAAGTGCAAACCGCAGCGGCAGCCGTAGGGGCCAAGGGGGGGAAATGACTTGGTGGTCAAAACGGCCGGTACACAGCACATCGGACAATAGCATATCGGAAACACGCTTGTCTCCCACGTCATGGGTCGTGGGTTCGAATCCCGGCGGGCAGGCCGCTGGGGGTTCATCGTAGTGGTCGACACGGGGGGTGGTTTTTACTTTCGGAGGTACCAGCCAGCTCAACCCAGTTCCTGCTGAGGGTAGGGAGGGAGACCTGACCTCCCCTGACGAACTGTGGCGGCGCCTCCGGCGCCGTATCCGAGGATGAGCTGTGGCGCTTCGCTGGACAGATGGGACAATGTGTGTCGCGGCTCCGCCGCGTGATACTTGCTGATTGAGGGCATACGTCTGTCGGTGGGGACGTATTGCTGGACTTTCCACCGCTCTGCAGATAAGCTACGCCCTTGTCCAAGCTACAGTAGGCGTAGGGACCGTATTAATTTGGGACCTAATTTTAATTCGGTACCAAACGTAGTGCAGCCGCATAAGGCATGGGTTTGGTGACGGATTTGCGAGTCACATAGAGCCATGGACACATTTGTTGTGAGTGTTTGCCATTTGAACCCAGATAGCTCTGACTTTTGGGATGTTTGTGCATTATATGCCCCTTTCTTGCACCAGCTCACCACGCAATCCTCTCTTTTTGAATCTGGGTGCCCGGTGTTGGTAGTTGTATGTGTTGCGCGCAAGCTATGCCCGTGTCCAAGCTACAGTAGGCGTAGGGACCGTATTAATCTGGGACTTTGGCGTAGCTTATACAATGGGGGGGGGGGTACGGACTTGGCGCGGCATTTTGATAACTTGGAAAACCTCACATCTGGCGGCCCAGAAAAGAGAATCAAAAAACAAAGGGAGCTGGCAAGGGCACAGGGGAGGCGGATCGACAAAGCCTGACAGTGGATGGCAACAACAAAGGGCAAGTCGGAACTCCTGTCCCAGGTCGTGTCTTGAATTTGGTCCCAAACCCCATCCCAAACTGGATCCCAAACCTTGTCCCCCTTCCTGTCCTAACTTGGGTCCCAAACCTATCTTATTGTTTCAATGATTTGAATTGTTTGAAGTCCTGCACCAAATTTTCTCAGTGTCTTATGTTTTTTTGTTCATGGCCGCTTTGTGAGAGCATCTCACAGGTGTTTCATAAAATTGCACAACCCTAGGCCCCATCACCATGGCGCTTTCCAAATGGGAGATGCCCAAGCACGAGAACATGACCAAGGTCTACTGCTACGCGATGGTGCCCTGTGGCCTTGGTCTTGTGGGGGGTGCTGTGTACTCCCTGTACAAGCGGCATCAGAAGGCCGAGAGGCTCCGCGTGAAGCATGAGGCCAAGATCATGCTGTGGGTGGACAAGCAGGACCGTGAGCAGCAGCTGAAGGAGGAGTTCCAGAGGGAGAGGTCGGTGATGGAAAACGCCTCGATGGACACCCAACCGGAGGACATATGCCGATACCGCGTGGATTCTCGTTTAGCCTGGCGCTTGTGGGAGGATGGCTGCACCCTGCGCTGTAGCCCTCAGGTGCTGCAGAAACTGGTTGTGCTGATGGTGGAGGAGTGGCGCATTGAGTTGGAGGAGTGCCTTGAGTTCTTGGACACCAACTTCACTTACGAACAGAAAATGAAGGAGATTGTGGCCAAAGTGGAGGCCACACGTGCAGGGCATATGCTGATGCCCCTCTGGACAAAAGTGAAGCAGTCTGGCAAGCGGAGCTGGCGCCGCAACATCAAGCAGTTCCTCAAGCTGATGCTGGTGGGCACGCGCGTGCGGATGGTCTCTGTGCTGACGACCGCGGGTTTCTCGGTCCTTTTGGCGCAGATCGCGAACGAGCAGAGCTGCTGTCGGGAGGGGCTGCTGAGGGCCATCACGTGCTGTGCCACCACCACAGCCCAAGAGCTGTTGTACTGGTTTGCAAGGGACCTGTGGATCAATTATTTGAATGGGTTTGTGTCATATATGGGAGAGGCCCTCAACACCTTCTTGGTCAAGCAGTCCTCCATTCTGATGTGGCGTCGTTTCTACACACAGTTGGTGTCCTTCGACAGCGAAATCTACGACCAGCAGGACGTAGCCAACTACCTCAACTTGGAGGACGCCATCTATGACGCGGAGGCGGCGATTCAAACCTGTTTGCAGTGCGCCATGGACCTGGGCACGCGCCTGATCATGATCTACAGCCGTGGGGGCCTCCGCTTGACGACCTGCGTATTGGCGTTCTGGTCCTGCAGCTATGCAGTCAAGGCCCCGCTGGAGAAGCTGAAGGCGATGCTGGCCAAACAAGACTACGTCGGGCGTCACGACGACGACGAGGAGCTGGACAACAACGCCGATTGGGAGGACGAGGACGCCGTGAAGGACGACATGAAGAGTCTCTTCGAGCACATCAAAACGGTGCGCTCGTTTGGGCGGGACCAAGAAATGATGCAGGCCCTGGTCAAGAAGAAGCTGGGGACCGGGGAAGTGTCCCTCTTCAATCTGGACGAGTTCCTGGGGTACTGCTTCCCCCCCGTGAAGGACTGGGTCATTGTGTCGCTGGAACTGCTCTGCAGGTTCACGTGCGCCAAGCTGCTGCGGTGGGGGCTGCCCCTGCCCTGCACCGAGCAGGACATGCACATCCTCATCAAGGAGACGTGGAACGCCCTCGGCACGGCGCCCAACAGCCTGAACCCGAAGTTCGTCCTGAACCACATCACGCAGGTCGCCACCGTCATGAACATCCTGGACTACGCCCCCACCATCGAGAAGCCCGGCGGCCTGCGGCCCGACGCGCTGCGCGGCGTCATCGAGCTGGTGAACGTGAGCTTCGCGTACCCCACCCGCCGCGACCGGAAGGTGCTGTCGAACCTCAGCTTCAAGGCCGAGCCCGGCACGCTGACGGGGCTGGTGGGGCCCAGCGGCAGCGGGAAGTCCACCGTCTTCGGGCTCCTGATGCGCTTCTACGACCCCTGCGAGGGCCGAGTGCTGCTGGACGGCCGGGACCTGCGGGACTACGACGTGGCGTGGCTGCGCCAGCGCATCGGCGAGGTGACCCAAAGCACCGAACTGTTCGCCATGTCCGTGGAGGACAACATCAAGTTCGGCTGCAAGGACGCCACCCGCGACCAGGTCGTCCACGCCGCCAAGCTCGCGAACGCCTACAACTTCGTCATGTCGCTGCCCGAGGGCTTCAACACGGTCCTCGGGGACAGCGCCCTGCGCCTCTCGGGCGGGCAGATGCAGCGCATCGCCATCGCGCGGGCCTTCCTCTCGCGCCCCCGCATTCTGCTGCTAGACGAGTACTCCTCCGCCCTGGACACGCAGTCGGAGGTGGAGGTGCAGCAGGCCCTGGCCCGGCTCGTCGAGGGCGGCTGCACGGCCTTCGCCATCGCGCACCGCCTGCAGACGGTGGAGCACGCGGCGCGCATCGTCGTGCTGGACCGCGGGACCTGCGTGGAGAGCGGGACCCACAGCGAGCTGCTGGCCCACAGCGACGGGGTGTACACGCACCTGGACAGCCTGCAGCGCTGCCAGTCGTCGTCCCCCAACATGTCGCCCCTGGTGCCCCCGGAGAAGTCGTTCGCGAAGCCGTGGCCGGCCGAGCCCCCGCGCAAGCCCAAGCGCGCCTCCTTCCAGACCGTCTCGCTGACGGTCATGACCTTCAATTCCCTCATGAAGGAGTCCAAACGGCGCGCGTGCCGCGAGGAAACCTCCTCCGTGGCAGAGAGTGCCTCCGTGGGTAGCGGTGCCTTGCGGCTGATGGAGTCGTACCTCACGGAGAACTATGGGGCGCGGCTGGCGCTGCTCGACCAGGGCGTCCTGCACTCGTCCTGGGAGCGGGTCGTCCAGCGCGACAAAGACGGCGTGTTCCGCGACGTCGCCACGGCGTTCCTTGACGCCGCCGACGAGTCCGTCAAGGAGAAGGTGGCGGGGGAGGACGTGGCGGCGGTGCTGGAGGCCCTCATCCGCATGATGGTCTTCGCCGGGCTGTCCACGGACCGCTGGTTCAAAGAAGCCAGTAGCCTGTGGGCCCTGGGCTTTAGCCAAGACGACGTGGCGGTGCTCAGAAGCGCGTGGCTGTCCACTCTGCACGAGCACGTGGGGGAGGACCTCACGGCCCGCCACCAGCGCGCCTGGGACCTGGGCTTTGAGATTGTCGGGGGTCTGGCCGCGGATCTGCAGCACGACTCCGACCAGTTTGAGCGCTCCTACCAGTTTGAGCGCGAGGAAACTCTTTACTCTACTACGGGATAGCCCCGTTTGCCCTGCATCGCGAATCAAGGTTGAACAGACGTTACCACAATGCTCGGAGGGGGTGCACAGAACCGATCCATCACCTGTAATGGTGTGAACGTTCGTGATCACACGTATATACGTCGCATGGTGCATACAGATCCCCGTCTGCATCTCGCCGCTGGGATCACCTCCTGTTACTGCTGTGACATCGTCGTGCTTCGTGCCAGGTCTGCCAGGGAGGCAGCGCCTGGCCGTTCTTGCTTTGCAGGTCAGCTGGCCAGTTCTGCTGCGCGCCTGTCCCCACGGAAAGGCGCCTGTTGTCGTCGAACATATTTTGTCTTGTTTGACTCGCCAACTGCCGAGGAGATTGACATTCGGACTCGGCGTTGTGCTCTTGTGTTTCTTTGCAAACATGATTGACATTCGGACTCGGCGTTGTGCTTGTTTGCAACCGTGTGTGTGTGTGTGTGTGTGCGCGCGCGTGTGTGTGTGTGTGCGCACGCGCGCGCGTGTGTGTGTGTGAACCTAGCTCTGTACACGTTTCTTGTTCTGCCTGCAGGGGTGGACACGCGCTGGACGAGCGTAGTGGACCGCCCCAACCCCAACGACTGTGACTGTGAGCATCGTGTGCCTGCTGTACTCAGAAAGGCGCCTAGCCACCCACGCTTCTCTTCTACTACTTCTTCTACTTGACATTACGGCTTGACGAGATTCGTTCCGCGGACAGTGATGTGCCCTGTGTGCCATGCCTGTCTGTCTCACTTCGATGGTGTGTGTGTGTGTGTGTGTGTGCACCCCTGCCCTATTTTTGTGTGTAGAGTGTCGCATGTACTTGTGCAGAGGGTGGGGGGGCTGGCTGGATGCCGGCCTCCAGACTGTATGGGAACTGTATGTCATGGGGGCGTAGCCTGTTCTTGTGCATGGCAGGACTGCGGCAGTACCAATGTTTCTCTGGCAGTCCTCTGCTGGGGCTTACTGCCTGTCATCGCGAGTGCTCCAGCCATGAGGCATAGAGCGCAGGCTTCCAGTGTCATCCCCCCCTCCCCCTTTGGTGCTGATAGTGTATGAAATACAATTCACTGATTCATCTCAGCCTTCAATCTTCACACTGCTGTCTCCTTGAGCCTACAGTCGTTGTGCCTGATGCACACTGGGAAGCCTACGGGCGTGGCAGTCTCCCACTGCACAACCTGGTTTCAGACTCAGCTAATCCTCATTACGTGTCAGATCAGCCACCACAGCCACTGTGGGATCGTAGCACTGGAGTTATTTCGAGGACTCTAAAGTGAGCAGGCTAAGCCAGCTTATCTTGGTCTGAGCCAAAAAAAAAAAGCATAGAGCCCAGGCTCCCGGTGTGTTGGTCTGGGACCTGCCATTGCTCCAGTCCTACCCTCTAACCCCGTTGGTCTCTCTCCGCCTGTGCAAAGACATGGACAGGGAGTGCACAATGAAGGCCAGCTGGAGGAATGGCAGGACAGGAAAGTGGTTGACTTTTATCTTTTAGTTGCGATTTTGTTTGGCTCCTGTCTCCACATTTTTTGCATCCCACGACAGTGATCCCAAATTAATTGTGCACCGTACTTCTCAGGGCCCACAGCACTCTGCCTCACTCCCATAATACTGGTGCCCCTTGCAAGTCACGCCCCAGCATACTTATCTTAGGGTCTTGCACCATTCCCTCCCACGCCACTCCTTGTGTTCCGCTCTTCTTGGTCTTTCACCACGCTAGCCCCACTACTCGAGTGGGTCACACACTGGTACAGGGTCAGTTTGGCTCCCTCAGGTACGTTCCACAGCACCAGCACACACTTGACTTCCATAGTACACACCACTCGTGTCCCACGCACTCATGTCCCACACGCTCATCTCCCACGCACTCATGTCCCACGCCCTCATGTCACACAATAGTTGCATTTGCAATTGTGCTTGACTCTAGCATCTGTTGGGTAATAATTGTGTCCTACCTGTGGGCTTGGTATACTCCTTCTGTTTCTTCATTCAGAACTGGTTTGTTGGCCTGGTAGTCTACACCAGCACAAAACCTTTGGTTTCCTCAGTTCCCATCCCTTAATCCCAAACAGCCATTGGCTGGTTGGCATTTTCTCATGCCCATCACTTCCCCTCAATGCCCGTCAATGGCTGCTGCTTCATAGTGAATGAATAGATATGATGGAACTCTGTGTCTGACAATAGACACGTGGCCACAAGCCATACCCTGATGGTTGTTTACACCTCTACTGTGTTTTGTCAAACACCCTGAACTGACCAGCATGTCAAACCAGTACGGACCGTGGCATCGCCATGATTCCGCTCCCCGACAGGGGCCACTCTCAGAACTGGCGGATGAACAAACAAGCAGCCATTGCCTGGTTGGTATTTTGTCATCCCAGCACTTCGCCTCAACACCTGTCAATCAAGCACCAACGGTTGAAGCATGCCGCAGCACCTGTTTTTCAGGGCCTGTTGGGGGGGGGTTTTGAAGCATGCCGCAGCATGCCGCAACACAGCAAATTTTCTTGGGGACCGTTGGTGCTTGCTGTCGATGGCCACTGCTTGCCACCTCACCGCTGACAGTACCACTTCCTTGCACCATCCTGCTCAAGTACAGTCTGTGGTCTTGGCACTTGCCCGGTGCATGTGGTCTTGCGTCATGGCTTGGGGCACCCAAAGGAAATGAGTGCAGTGTGGCATTGTGCCCCCTATCATCCACCCGTGGCCCCTGTGCATCCTCTTGCAATTGGTTCACGGTGCCACACCCTGTCCCCCCACTGCCACTCGACTGTACTATGGTCAAAGCTGTGGTCAACCCGACCTTGCAAGATCATTGGCAAGCGACCCCCTGCATTCTGGAAGACGAATGGGTGCGGGATGTGTGTGAAGAAGTAGGACTGGAAGCGATGGTGATGGATGGTGACGGATGAAGCAGCATTGCAGTCTTCCAGTAGTGCTGGCATGACGATCGCGAGGATGACAGTGCATCTGATGGTGCAGACTCATCCAAAGGAAGGGGCTTTCGGCTTGTCTCTCCAATCCAAGAAAATGATCCAAGATCCAAGACGATGCAAGAAAAGAGCATTACGGGCTCACGGACTGCCTCTGGTGGGCGAGTCAGGCGAGGCGCACCTCACTCACCGGGCCCACCACGCGCTGGGTCGGCAGGGCATACGCCTTCCTAAGTGCGGTTGTGCTGTGTGGTTTGTAGCGTGCGGCGGCGGCAGTGCTCGGTGCTGGCGAGCCTCTGCCCAGGCTGGGCGTTCTCTCACGGATGGCGCCAGGGAACTGGGCGTCAGTTGGGGTGGGCCGTTTGGTTGTCTCAGTGCCTGCGTCGGTCTCACCTGTCCCTTCCTTGGCACCGTGATGCGCAAGCACTGAGCCGGCCCGTGGACCGGTGGACTGCACGCTGTCCCGCAGCGGAGCACTTTAGTGTGTGCGGGGGTAGCGGGGGGCTGCAACAAGAGTGGGAGCAGAAGGGCGGGTGACATGCATTCGGCATCAGTCCTCACAAAGGATCGTAAGACGGTGTAGCGCACCGTCCCAGCCTCCCCTAGTAACACTGCACCTTTCAAGCACCTGACACGAAAGCTCCTCATTCCCATCCAATTTGCCCCCCATCCTTCCCTTTGGACAGCCAGCGATCTGGCGTGGCCCGCACACAGACACACACACACACACACACACACACACCTCAGCAGACCTGAGCCGAATGAGGCGTCCAGCCCAACGCTGCACAAGGATCCACCTCTGAAAGTACAGAGCACACACACACACACACACACACACACACACACAAACACACACACACACACACACACACACACAGCACACATGCGAAGACACACATCAAAGGAGGGTGTGTATAAAGGCACTTGAAGAACAGCCACAGGCATGAACTGAATCAGAGTGAATCACCCCCGTTGCGGGGCAATTGGCAATTGGCACAGCACACACACGCGCGCGCGGTGGACACGACAAACAAGGCACTGGTCAAGGCAGCCTGAATGTGCTAGATCTCATCGGATGCAGTGTCAAAACAAAAGCATGTTCAAACACAGCACTCGGCACCTCTCTGCAGTGCAAAGGGCAGGGAAAGAGGCCAACATCCTGTCGCCCACAGTACTCGGGTACAGCCTCTGGCAGCGTCGCTGAGCCAGAGCTGCAGGAGAAGGAGACAAAGCGTCAATTCCTACCTATCACCCAGATAATGAGGGACAGTCAGGTCAGGTCAGCTCTTACACACAAACACACACCAAAACAGCTTGACAGCCAGCGATCTTGCGGAGCCCGCAGGTGACACACACACAGACACCAAAACAGCCTGACAGCCAGCGATCTGGCGAGGCTCGCTCGACAGCCAGCGATCTGGTGGAGCAGGCACGCGTGCTCCTCCTCACCCTCCTCCCCACGCGGGTGTTTTGCCCTGAAATGGTTTGCAGCGGGCCTGTTCATATGGGGCCCCGTGGCACTGCGATTGGGGGGGGGCTAATGGGGCGGAGTGGCTATTCTGCATGCACTGCCTTGGCACATGCCCTGCTCATGCAGCATGCCTTCCATTGTCGATGTGAACCTCCAATTCCTGTGAGTTAGTTGGGCAGTTGGGACTCATCCTCGGCATGGGACTTGCTGTAGATGCCAACACTCATTTGCTCTGCGCCACCTGTGGGCACGTGTCCTGGACTTTAATCGCAGATCTACCCTCCTGTAAGCCCTAGGGCAGGCCCTACCACATCAACCCCCAAACCAACGACAGTTGCCCCATTCCAATAGCACAAACAATGTGACAGGCATTGTGCCTCATACACGGAAGCTCGCGAAGGCCCAAAAGAGGGGCTTGGTCATGCGTGACAGCTTGATGACGCCAAGCAAGAGTGATGCTACGAAAGGGGGCGCCCAGCACAGCAACGTGCCCCCATGAAGCAAGGCAGGCCACGGGGGCAGGGGTAATGACTGCAAAGCTGGCTCTCGAAGAGCTGCACAGTATGCCCCGAGTGCACTGCTCCAGGGTACAATCCATGATGAATGCATCGCAATTTTACTCACTCCAACAAAAAGCTGCCCAAAATTTTTTTTGGGGGGGGTTCAGACCAGGGGAAGCTGGCAAAGCCCTCTTACCACACAGTACTCCAGAGAGCTCTCAGAATTGGGAATCAGAGCAGTCCAGTGCTACGATTGTCCCACAGCTCAGTGTGGTAGCGGACATGTCACGCAGGTAGGACAAGCCAAATCTGAAACCATAAATGCAGCGGGAACTGCCACGCCTGTAGGCATCCCAATTTTACTCACTCCAGCCAAAAGCCGTCCGGGGGCGCGCCAAGCCCTCATTGACCCGTTCATTTGCCTAATCCCACACAACAACAGGTGTTGTGTCAAACTGCTGATTTGTTGTGGTAGATGGTCTTGCATCACGTTGTGTCCTAGTCCACGGAGGGACAGCCATTTCGGTCTGTGGCCCTGAGGCCCGCACGCTTTAGAGGTGTGGCCGACATGGTGCGTCCCAGAGCTCCGGCATACAAAACCACATGCCTTGACACGGATGTGTGCCAGGTGCAACAAACAATATGGATGCCCATTTGTAGTGCCGTCTCAAAGCGTTGCGTAGTGCTAACCTCACACTGTGGTATGTTATGTGTTACCCTCTGCACCCGATACAGCCCTGACACCTGCTGCACCAAGTCCAAATGCTAAAAGGGAAGCCTACGGGCAGTCTCCCACTGCATAACCAGGTTTCAGACTCAGCTAATCCTCATTACGTGTCAGATCAGCTACCACACCCAAAGTGGGATCATCGTAGCACTGGACAGCTCTGAACCTTGATCCCGAGAGGTTATCTCGAGTACTGTGAAGTGAGCAGGCTACGGCAGCTCATTTTAGTCTGAACCAAAAAAAAAGTCCAAATGCTAAAAGGGTGTTTGTCTCACAGGTCTCACAGGCGCAACAGCTGAGCAAACATGCAAAACACAAAGTAGAAGGTGCTGCCCCCAGAGAGAGGGAGATGCCCAACGGTCAATGGTCGGTGTGCCAACGAAAGCAGAGTGTGTGGTTGTGGATTGTGCACGCACTGTGTGCGGGCACTGCATTCGACGCATACACCCAAACGTCTGAAGATGACAGCCCCTGTTGGCCTGGCTTTTGGCTACTGGGCAGGCCCTTCGCCCATGGGTGAGCAAAGGAGGGGGCCCCAGGTGTTGTCATGCGCCACTGCATGGGGCTGAGGGCAGGTGCCCTGCTCAAGGGCCAGGGCCGCTTTCAGGAGTGCACATGCATGTTCCCTGCCGACCACCTGTTCCGCCATGGCAGCGCCCAGCCCCCGTAAAGCTGGTCTGTGTCCAGTAGTGCCCCTCTGATGACACATCTGGACGCCACACCGGGATGGGACTGGCACTATGCCGTGTCCGTGCGTGCAGCATTATGGGCAACGTTGATGACTGGTGTGGTGCAGGGAAGAGGGGCAGCGGCTTTGGTGCACGAGGAGTCCTCCTGGTGTCAGGGAACACTGGGTAGTTGGGGGCGGCGGGCGGGGCAGCAGGGGAAGAGGCAAGGGAGGGAGTGGAGGGGGGCTGGGGGGACGGGGTCATGGAGGCGGGACTTTGGGAGGCCAGGGACGGCGTAACCCCCCTGCCCCCCGTTTCGAACCCCCACTGTAATACCCCCTGGGACTGAAACAGCGTGCACACAAATGCACTGAACCATTGCACAGAAATTGCATTTCTCAAGACACTATGTCTCTTCACTGCGGATTTGTTTGGATGGAAGGATGGAGCAATGGAAAGCTGCTTCTTTTTGGGCTGTTGTGCAATAGGCTGAGCCACAGGTTGCTTTGCAGCAGCTAGCACTCTGTCCAGATCACATCATCTTTTTTGACATACTTACAACCACTTGGTATCGTAAACAGCTTCATCAAGCTGGTGCTTTGAGTGTAAATTTCGCCAAATTGCACAGATTTTTGAAATATAGGGGGTGTTGCTTGATCCGTGCGCACACCGTGCATACTTTCGGGTATTGTTTATTACCCAGATCCAGAACGCCTGATTTTTTTCCACAAAATTGGGTTCTTCATGGTTGTTGTGGATGCAGGACAGCTATTCAGCTGTTGGTTAACCATTGGTTGCCCCCTTTTTGAAAAATTCCTTTTCCAAATTTTTCTTTCTTTCTATTAAACGGTGCATTCTGTTGGCTGAGTGCTGCGGTAAGAGGGGAGGGGTTCTTTGCCCAGAAGGGCGGGGTGCGAGACGACGCCGTGGCACTCATAGGGTCTGAGAGAGCGTGGTGGAGACTGCACTGAAAATAAACCCCTCTCTGCGCGTCTTGTCCCCTCCCGCTTGGGCACAACCCTTCACTGTGCAGGGGAAGGCTTTTATGCATCAAGCCAGGCATATTTCCCTGTTTCTGTACAACCAGACAAACTTAAAATGCTTGCAACCTGACCTTTGGAACGCCAGGTCTGCGTGGAGAATTTCAGTTCAATTCTGGTATACTAGCAAGAGCTGTAAGGTGCAGAAATTAGGACCCTGAGACCTGTGACAAGCATCAGAACAAAAAATAAAAATTCAAGGGCTGCAGGGTGCAGAAATTGGAACCCTGGGTGTGGTTCTGTGGGGACTGTTCAACTGGGTAGAAGCTGGGTGCATATTCCAAAAACACTGAACCGTGCGCGCACTGTGCACACACCGTTGCCCAACTCCCCCATAGTGCAATGGTCCTCATTACTGCTAAAACACATCATTTGCGTCAACAAAAGTATGCAAAACAGCATTGATGTTCTGAGCCATATTCTGTTCGGAATAGAACATTAATGGGGGCAGCATAATGCAAGCAATTTCCTGTAGGAATACAGCGAACCATCCCACAAAAAACAGCGATGTGAAAGTTATACCGAATGGTTCGGTGTAACGAGGGGGAGGTTTGGCCCAGGAGCGCAATTCCGTCGCCGTTGGAACAAGCAGTCACAGCACAGACTTGACGATTTTGAGGTCCGCCACCAGGTCTTTGGAATCGGCCAGGGTGCAAAGCAGGGGCATCGCCATCTGTGGCTTGGTGGACGCATCCAACAGTTGCTGCCTGTTGGCCATACTTTCCGACGGAAACAGCGCAATGGCGCCCACAGTGGCCTGCTAGTCTGTGGAATCCGGCAGACCTTGCAATTGAGGGACACAACTGGCTTGTCACAAACAATTGTGCTCACCTCCAAAAACTTTCACCTTGCCACCCAAAACTTGTACGGAAGAAGCAACACTGTGGGGGAACGTTAGCGCGCAGGGTGCGCGCCGGGCGCGCGCCGGGCATCTTTTGTGACCCGTGCCCTGCCGGTGGAATGTTGCTGTTGATATGTTGGGCAACATTATATGGATTTGCCCCTTGGCCCCCGGGACATCAGCAGATGTTTTGATTTGGGATGGGTATGGACCTTCTCGTACCCGAGGTGATTTCTTTGATTTTGAAGTTGGGGGCCATGATGGTGCTTATAAAGGCCGGATTCATGTCATTGTGCCTCTCATTGGAAGAAAAAATGGCACCTTGACAGCCCGCCAACAATGTTACAATGACGTGCACGGGTGGTATAGGGCACGCATTGAGCAGCTGTTTGCTCGGTTGTGGCACGCAAGAAGAGGCAGAGGATGAGGCAGAAGTGTGTGTGTTGTGTTGCTAGAAACGCTCCACCATCGCAGTTCGTGATGAGTTTAAGGAGCACTATTGTACTGAATGTATTGACACCCACACTTGTGGGACCAATGTTGTTTGTTAAGTACAACACAGATGACAGTTGGAGTTGCTGAATTCACATATATTGCTTCATTATGCAACGTGCTTTGTAGGGAAGGTGTGCAGTGCAACGTGGTCTACTTGGGGGGCTTCTCCATGAGAGGGTAAATCTGGGGCTGAAGTCAGGATAGTTAATAGAAAAGTAGCGCGCCGGGCGCGGGCCGGGCAAACATTCCCCCTGTGGTGAACGGTGCGCTGTGTAGTCTTTTGTGATGTTCAACAAAACAACTCATGGCGTATCATTATGACAATATTCTCGCCCAGTTCCATGCATCAAGAATGGTGAGATGGGCCATAGCAGGCGCCGAGGAGATCGCTTTGTTCGGCTGCAGCCAACTTCGCATGAACGTGTCTTGGAAATTGTGTCAGGCACCAAATACGGCTCTTTCGGAAAGTGCAGCATATAGTTGTCTTTGCAACTGGAGGGGGTACAGGGCACGGTGCACGCACGGTGCAAGTATTTGAGTTGTTGAGAAATACCAGTAACCATCCATGGCCCATAAGGAAAAAACGGTAACCATCCAGGACGCAGTAGGAAATAACAGTAACCATCCAAGACCCACCAGGAAATAACAGCAAGCATCCAGGACCCACCAAGAAATAACAGCAACTATCTAGAGCTCATCAGGAAATAACAGTCACCATCCAAGGCCCACTGGGATATAACAGCAACCATTGAGAGCCAACCAGGGGGAATGGTAACACTTCAGAGCCTACCAGGTACCATCTACAACCCCTCTCCCGGTAGACCATCTGCTGGGGAAGTTGTTCAAATACTTGGCATGGTGCGCGCACGGTGCGGGTACTCCCTCCTGAAATCTGTACCGTCATAGGGCTTCTACACCTTTTTGAGTATGTTGAGCACTGATGTAGGAAATCCCCCCCCCTCCTTGTCGTTCCCCACACCTTGTTGTTCCCCGGGGGGGGGGGGGGGGCGTCACTTGGGCAACCCAAAATTGTTCGTTGCGGCTCATTGTGTTGTTTGTGGGTGACTGTGTTGTGGGGCACTGCCACTTGTATCCCTTGCACTCATGGTAGGACATTTTGCTCACTTTCGCTGAAATGGAACTTGACAGCACAACCATGTTTCCCCCTGGGACGAGTGTGATGTTCATCCGCTCCACGGGGGAACCTGTTTTGGCGCAGGTCGTTGGACATTCGGAGCACGGTGATGCATATTGCCGCATCACTTATGACCATGATGGCAAGACCGTCTTGCACGACCGTGCGTCTGGGGGAGTATCAGACGCGGTGCGCGCGCGGTGCGGGTACTGGGGTTCTTCCGTAGACCCTTTCATCCAGAGCCAATCAGGGGGAATGGTAACGCCTCAAGAGCCCACCAGGTACCATTTACAACTCCTCTCCCAGTAGACCATCTCTGAGGGAAGTTGTTCAAATACCTGACGCGGTGCGGATGCGGTGCGCGCGCGGTGCACGCGCGGTGCGGATACTCCCCCTCTGTTCGGCGCCTCTCACTGCCACGTGCTCCCTCTCCGCCCCGCGTGTACGGTGGTGGTGCGGCCCCCCAAGGGGGGTGGGGGATCGTCACTTGGTGACCGTCCCCCAGGGGGTGGTGGGGGACCGTCTTCCCTAGGGTGGGGAACGACAAGGGGGGGTACTCCAACCCATAATCCAGCCGAGTATCTCACATAGCCTCCCTACTGATGGCACGTGCCCAAGTGTGCATCATAAGACGTCTTACTTGAATGGTGTTGTTGCCAAGATTCGATGGTCGGAAAGACCGTCCTTTGTCCCTCGTGATATTGGTGGAGGTTCTTATTTGGAATCCTGAAGGGCATAAAAGATCCAAAAAAAAAAATCCAAGGGCTTCGTGTACATAAATGGACCTTCAGCTTTCCGGGGTTCTCCCAAGTACACTCAATGACACCTTGAGCGTCAGGAACACAAAAAAAAAAGATCCAAGGGCTTCATGGTGTTGTATGGGAAGGGAAGGTAGTGTGGAAAGGTAAACCTGTTGAATCCGTTGAGCCGGGAAAAAGAAAGAAAAAGTGGTGTGCAAGGGTGGCTGTGTTCGGCTGGGGAAGCTGGAGCGGCCTTATTTTGAGGGCATTTGGAAGGTGTGTGTCTGCGGCTCTTCAGGGGAAAATTCTGTCTAAAAGTAGCGTGTAGTTCGCGCATTTCGTGCAAGGATTCCTCCTTTGGTTCAACTTGTGGGGGTCTAGTGATCCAAAGTAGGGACAGCCTTCCAGAGGGGGCTTCAGCTACTTGCTGGTCGCCTGTTGTGGTCTCATTATAGTCCATGTCCTCCCGATCCTGCCGCAGTGGTGTGAAGTGGAGCTGTTGTGAGGGGTCTGTGTGCATGGATTTACGTTGTTGGCGTTTGTGTGAAACTAATCCTACCCTTTCCTACCCCCCCCCCCCCCCTGTATAAGCTACGCCCTTGTCCAAGCTACAGTAGGCGTAGGGGCCGTAATAATTGTGTACGTAATTTTAATTGCGTACGAAATGTAGTGCGGCCACATGAGACATGGATTTGTCGTCACATTTGCCAACTACATGGAGCCATGGCCACATGCAACATGCCACATGCAAGGCAATTTGATTTCCAAGAATTTGAAGTTTCCCGAGCCCAAACCAGCCCCTAAGCCTCAACCAAAGGCATCTTCAAGTGGTGAGCATTTGCAGTTGTTCTGCATGGTGTATGATCGCAAGAAGGGTTTCCAAGCCGAGCATTTGTAGGCTTCGCATTCTTCATTGCTTGTGCCAGCATGGGTGTGAATCTGAAATTTTCATGTTCCCAAGGCTTCCTTGCGTTTGCATACACTTGGGAAATGTGGGCAGAGGTCAAGGTGCACTCATACCATGCGCGCGCGCACGTGTGTGTTGGTAGTTGTATGTGTTGCGCGCAAGCTACGCCCTTGTCCAAGCTACAGTGGGCGTAGGGACCGTAATAATTCCATACATTGGCGTAGCTTATACAAGGGTGGGGGGGGTACGTGGGGATGGCCCAGGATTACGCTCTACATCTCCACATTGTACCACTGGTATATGCCTGCCTTGTCTTTGTGGGACTGTTAGTTGTGGCTGTGGAATCGCCCTTGGCTTCTCGTGCCGCCCAGTCATGCCTAAAGTGGGGTTCTGTTGTCTGTACCACAGTGAGCACCTTCACCCACAAGGATGGGTGGTTGGACATGGCATTGTGCAATTGGGGGAAGGGGTTCAGTGGCTTCAACATCCATATCCTATCGAGTGTAGTGCATTAAATATGGCCCATGACCCATGACCTGCTATGTGTACTCTCGATGGACACTTGGTGGAACTTCGGTCACGAGTTAAAAAAAAAATTAAATATGGGGGAGGCCAATAAACATACAGGGGAGGCAGATTGTGGCACTGCACATGCGTGCACAAACCTTGTTTAGGATGGCTTACCAACATACCAAAATCACTCCCCGAGAAAGATGTCCAATTTGCTGGCTAACAAATTGTTACTAAGGACAGGGAATTATTGACACAAGTTCCCGCACAACGACAGCACACAGCAATGCGAAATGAAGCTTTTTTTGTGAAGTATCCAAAGAATATGGCCATTTTTTGTTCCTTTGGTTTTCCTTTGACAGAGACCACAATGGGGCCATCAGTACTAAGGCACAGTGCGCTGTGGCTTGCAATGTAGGAGTGGTGTGTTTTGTGACTCTGGACGGGGGCGCAACAAGTTGACCAAGCAGGACAGTTGACCCCATGTTTAGGGAATGCCATGCACGCAGTGCGCACGCAGTGCCCACGCAGTGCGCACGCAGTGCAAAGTTTTGTATGTCGGTAACTACCCAAACCCTAGTTTTGGCCCTTTTGCGGAGGTTTGTTGTTCCATAGTAGGATTTTTTAAGCTTCTTCTGCATTCAGGATATGACAAATTTGAATTGTCATTCATTATCACCCATTTTCACCCATTTGTACCCATTCCCCCCCCCCCTTTTTGCGTGTTCCTCGTTGTAGATGGATGGTGGATTATATGGACTCCCACACACTGACCTTGACCCCAAAGATGTGGCTTGGTGGATTGATCGGTGCTCCGCTGGGTGCTCCAAGGAGCCTTGGGAAGTATATTCACAACTCCATAAACATGTCAACCTCATTGGTGTTGATTGTGTTATAGCGGAGGAATTCTGCATGAAGTATGGCGCGGAAGGTTTGTTGTCCTGTTGACCTTCCAATACCTCTGTTTTCTTCGGCAAATTCCAAGTTGGGACAGCTGTGCCTATATGTCTCGCTCAAATTGTTTGGATGATGTGTATATGTGATGTACTCTTAAATCCCAAGTACACAGGCCATGTTTATAAGGTAACGGTGGCCGTGGACAACCTTGGGAATATAGTATGGATATGTGATCTTATGCCGGGAAAGTCGGCGGATGTTGCGATTTGGGATCAACGTGGTCCTTCGCGAATGCACGGACAGTTCTTTGATTATGAAGTAGGTAATACCGGGTTGGTAGTGGTTCAATGTGTGTCCTGTTGGCTTTGTTGCTTTGCAATGTTATACAGAGGTGGCATGGGGTGGGTTTCACTGCAATGTGCACGCAGTGCCCACGCAGTGCGCACGCAGTGCAAACACTTTGCCTTAGGGCTGAAAATAGGGTTTTTACACTGTCTGGGCTCCGCAAAGCACAGCAGCTTCCAGTTTCTTACTTTTGACGCAATTTCACCTTTTTTTCCCATGCCGGGCGCTGCAGAGCCCAGAAAGTTGAAAACGTTTAGTTGCACCATAATTTCCCCCAATTCCTGTTCTTTTGTTCTTGATGTTGTTGCCACCTACGCTGCGCAAGCGAGGTTGGTAACTTTACAAAACCAACTGTTGGAGGGATGGGATGCAAATGGTGGTGGCTGCATGTCTTGGGGATTTGGGGGAAACCTCATCAAATTGTTCCGAGTGCATCTTTTCTTTCAGACCTTTTTCAGTGGTGCCTAAATCCCAGTGTTGTCAAGTCCCTCCATTACACTGGGCGCGCGATGGCCATGTTTGATGGTGTGACCCCACGAGGAGTCTACATTAAGCATTGTCAGAGACTTGGATGCCGCAAGAACGCTCAGCTTTTGAAGTCGCTCTCAGACAGTCCCGACGGCTTCAATCGGCTAACAGAATTCAACCTCACGCACAATTTGATTGGCCGCGTTGGATTTAAGGCGGTGCTAGAGGTCATCCGGATCGCTTACGACTTGCGACGCTTGTGTTTGGCCAACAACGGACTGGACGATTCCTCTGTGTTACTGCTGCTCCCTGTAATTAAAGACCACCAACATTTGGCCTATCTTGATTTGAGCTCCAATCCGCTTGGCAGACACTGTGGGGCCCAAATCGTCAATTTCGTGAAGGAATGCCCCAACATTCAATGGCTGCTGTTGGACGAGACCATCATTCTTCAATCGATGTTGAAACTAATCGAACAAAAGACGCTGGAGAATCGGAGGAGGGTTGGGCAGTATGCACTCCCTGCCGAACCCCTGGATGGGCCCGGGCCTGTCTTCCCTGCCTCGGTCCCGTCCAAGAGGAAGGCGGCGGGAGCCATCAGCTACCACAGCCAGTCACAGCCCTTGTACATGCAGTCGGCGTCGCAAGACACTCCTCAGGGCGCGATGATCCGCTCCGTGCCCATGGCCTCGCCGGCCTTCGCCCCCGCGGTCCCCCCACGCCGCCGGATCCGCCTCCAGCGCGACCTGGACCCTCCGGACCACGTCCGGCAGGTGCTGGCCGACGAAGGCCGGTGGAAGAACGCCGCGCGGTGCCTCTACCTCGAAGCGGATGAGTCCGGGATCGGGTCGCTGACCACCATCGAACTCGGGCTCGTGCTGCACGCCGTCGTGCAGCGGCTGGGGCTGCTGCCGCCCCCCACGCAGGAGGTGGCGGTGGTGCTGGACCTCATGGACAGCAACCGCTCCGGGCGGCTGACGGAGGACGAGTTCGTGTACGCCGTCCGGAGTTACCTCCTCCGGCGGGCCAAGGCCTCGGGGCCCGCGTCCGCCGGGATGGACCCGCTGCCCGGCGGCAAGCCCTGGTCCGGGGACTGGGGGCGGGGGGGCCTGTCCTTCAACCGCGGCTCCGAGAGGTCGGGGCAGTACATCAACGGCAGCAGCATGGTGCTGGAGGAGCTGTCGGCGGAGCTGCTGGGCCCTGACCGGCAGAGCCCCGAGGCCACGGAGCAGGACCCCATCATGCAGTGGCTGGACGAGGCCAAGAACATGGGCGGCGTCAACACGTACGCGGCGGACGCCTCCGGGATCACGCTCGACGACCTCGACCAGAGGCTCGCGCAGCAGCAGTCGCGAAGGGGGGGCGACCGCCAGCGGCGGGACGAGGGCCGGGGGAAGGGCACCGCGTTCGGGGACTTGGACTGGAAGCTGCGGCGGAAGCATGAGGAGGAGCAGCGCCTGAACGACGCCTACCGGCGGCAGGAGGAGCTGAAGCAGCGGGAGGCATCCGTCGGGCATGGCAGGGGCCGGCACGACGCGGGTTCGGCGCCCGAGCACGGCCGGAGGAGGGGCTCGGACGTGGTGATCGAAGAGGACGCCCGCTCCAAACAGGAGGAGCTGCGCGCCCAGGAGCGGCGGCTGCAGCAGCGCAACGCCGAGCTGGAGTCCATGTACCAGGCCGCGTCCGAGGGCTACCAGCGGCGGCACGAGACGCCGGACCGCCCGCAGGACCCGGACCGCCGGGGCCAAGGCCGCCACAGTCCGCACGACCCCCCGTTCCGGCCGGGCCCAGCGGCGTCCAACTCCCGCCAGTCTTCCGTGTCCACGCATCTGACGGAGCAGCAGAAGCAGGAATTCATGGCGTGGCTGTTCCACAGCCAGGGCCGCGAGGCCCGAGGCCAGGACCAGGGCCGCCGAGGCTCTGGAAGTCGGAACGTGGGGTCCGATCCCCCGGCGGCGGCCGCCGCGGCGGTGGAGTACCCGCAGCACTTCGGGCTCCGGGCGCTGCTGCCGGCCGACATCTCCCCTGCGGAGGCCGGCAAGGCCGTGGGCGGGGCCATCAGCCTTGCAACGGGGGGCGGTGGCGCTCAGCACACCGGCCTGAGGCTTCTGTTTGGCAGCGCGGCCGACGAGGTCCAGGGTGGCCCATGCCCCCCCGGCGAAAGGGTTGTCTCTGGGAAGTCGCTCGCGCTGCCTCCGGGCGCTGGAGTCCGGCTCTTGGCCTCCTCCGACGCGAGCCCCCACCCGTTCATGGATCTGTTGCGTCAAGATCGGACAAACGCCGGGGCAAACGCCGGGGCTGAGGGGGTGCGGCATTTGATGAAAGCGGCGGAGGGCAGTACCTCGTATCTGCGGTATCTGAGCGGCGAGGCTTCATGATCCGCCCAGTGAGAGCGCGCTTTTGTGGTCAACAAGCCAGTGCTCGGCACCTCAAGGCAATGCCAAGCACCGTCTGCACCGCATGAGCCGCTCATGGGGTCCGTTGGCACAGTGATTGCGATGTGCGGTTCCCTCTCTTCCATGCCGCTGACCAGAAATCCGTAAACGGATCCCCACCCCTTCACTACCTTTGCCCGGACATGCGTTTCAGCACAGAATCCCACTTTGGTCAAGCACATTCCCAAAGTGTTCTCCATTGCCCCCCGCCAACCCCCCACCCGCCACCCCCGTCGTCCCTGGGAGCAGCATGTCTATCTGCAACATCAGTTCAGAAATCCGGAGTGTTGGCCGCTTTCATGAATGTGTGGGCCCTTGTGGCCATGCTTTGAGAAAAAAAACCGCTGCATACACCCGAATGTACAACCGGCACATTTACCCAGCGTTTATAGCACCCCCCCCAACCCCCCCACCCTGTCCAGGTTGGTCAGGAAGATATGTCCCGGCCGTGAAGCCTAAACTGCACAACAAGTCACGCACAAAGACACACCGTTTCCAGCCGCCTCTTGAGACTTGGCTCGTGCATCTATGCCCCTCGCTCCTTGGAATCGAATTCCAAGTGGCACAGCTGGACCGTCATACCCTAATCAGAACTCGCCGCAGTCGCCACGTTTTCCGATGGCCCGCCTTCCACGCGCCGTATCCTCCCCCATCCCCAGTGATGTATTAGAACGGCCGTACACCGTAGGAGGAGGGGGGCTACCCCGTCCCCTGGACCCCCCTCCTCCCCTTCCAATGTTTGAGGCTGACAGCCAAGATTTTGCCTCAGCGCCTTTGGCGTCAAGCGGATTTAAGCTTCAGAATTTTTGGTCCGCCTTCAGCGGGGACCATAGGGGGGCCCTGGGAGGAGGGGGGTCCCAGCCAAAGCCCCTCCCCGCCTTTCAGACCTCTCCTCCCCTTCTAATACATGGCTGCCCCCCCCCCCCCCCCAATGTGAGCTGAACACCCTGTGCGATACTCACAGTGGCCACTTGCTGCTCGAAGCAAGATGTACCAGTCCTGTATAGAGAGTGTGTCCCAGAAATTCCGCATACTGTACTAAGCTGCGCCCCAAGCTTCAGAAGTGTGCATCATGTGTGTATCCCAGCTTTCCAGAGCGCGTATCATGTGTGTCCCACCCTTGTCTCCTTCTGCGGTGCTACTGTGTTGCAGTCCGAAATCCATGAAGATAGAAAAGAGATCTTTGGCAATCCCCCACGGG
The DNA here is from genome assembly GCA_964036045.1 of Eutreptiella sp. 'Long Island Sound 2002'. Lineage (NCBI taxonomy): Eukaryota > Euglenozoa > Euglenophyceae > Eutreptiales > Eutreptiaceae > Eutreptiella > Eutreptiella sp. 'Long Island Sound 2002'. The sequence continues at coordinate 36,997,510 of OZ038397.1, forward strand.
AAACATGCTACCCCCACTTTTGAGAGGGCAACGCCCTTGTCAGAGCTGGATTGCTAAGCAACAGTAGGCCATCTCGTGACTGTGCCCTGATTCCCCTTCCAAAGATTGGGCATCTTTGTGCTCCTCCAGACTCTACCCCTCGTGACTTGCTATTCGTTGGCTATGATTTCTGACCGAATCCTATTCTGCTTTTGTGCTCGCGCTTGCCTTGACCTCATGTCTGCGGAAATCACCCCTGCAAGAACTGCCATGCACCAGAACCACCCCCTGGTTTCATGGCGCTTTTCCTGACACCACCTCACAGAATTGGGGTTTCATGCGTTTGGTGCATGTAGGGCGACCATTGAGGCACACAGCAGGGGGGGGGGGGGAAATATGCGATTCGCATTTTTCCGCATTTTCCGCATTTTTTTTCGCATTTTTTGGGCAGGTCCCTTAGTGTAATGTTCAAGAGGAAACATTCTAGTGGCATTGTCTTGTAGTCAGTTAGTTGTTAAGAACAATGGGTTTTGTGGGCGCCGGAGGCGCCGGAGATTTTTTTAGGCAGATGGCAGGGGGAAATTTTTTTGTTTGACCCTATGTGTCTATGCTCAAAATACTCAGAATTTTGTGCAGAAGTCAAAAATGGATGAAAAACACAAAAAAGGACATTAACCCCGACCCGACCTCCGGGTCGGACCTTCGCTGATGGGAGCGTGAGTTGATGGGCAAATATTTTTTGAAAAATTTTTTCCCCAGTTGTGTATATTCAAAATGAACAGCGTGTCATGGGGATCATTTTGAGGTATGTATGTTGGGGTATCCCCCCCCCCCCCCCCGGGGAGCCCGGCGGTTTGGGTCAATGGGGGAGCACCTGATGCGGCGCGGAGATTTAGCGGTCTGGCCTGACCAAGCAGCTGCAGCTTCTGCCCCTAGCGGTTTTGAGCCTAGTCCGTGATATTCTTGAGTTGAACTACTGCACTAAGTTGTTCCATCGAACCGTCCATGCTTTGAGCGCCCAATTGTGCAAGACGAGACGAAACATAGGGGTTTCGAGGGGCAAACACCATTCTAACAAAACCGCATTTTCTATCGCATTTTTTGCCGCATTTTCCGCATTTTTTCCGCATTTTTCCGCATTTTTTGCCAATCCCGGCGACCGCATTTCCCCCCCCCCCCCTGACACAGGAACAACTTGGAGGTGTGTTAACATGAATGTGTCCTGTCTGTGTCGCTGAATGTGTCCTGTCTGTGTGTTGCTGTGTGTTGGGTGTGTTAGTGTCTGATCCTGGTCTGTGCTGCAGTTTGCGCTGCAGGATCTGAAGATTGCTCTGGCAAATACTCCAAGTGTGCACCCACTGTTTGTATTGTACTGTATTGTATACTACAAGAGTGTGTTAACATGACAGCACATGCATTTGGAACGTAAATGAAGGCACGTCGGACATGGGTATGCTATGGCACGTGGGACCTGTATGTGAGAAAGGTAAGGGTAACTTTCCGGCGCAACACGTTGGAATTTTTTTTTTCGTAGTACGGGGCCGGTCATGGTCGTGCGCAAGAACCACCCTCTGGTGACACGACAAAACACTGCTGGTTCCTGGGCACAAATAGGGTGGGGGGGTGGTGATGAAAAAACCGGGGGAGGAGCAGGAAGTTAGGAGGAAGCTGCATGCGTGACCTGTGAGTGTGTTCCCCATTTCACACTCACTCCCGAGTTTGTACACGTGTTCCGAATGCGTTGGCATTATCTGTACCAAACCTTCACAGCAGCACGGCTCACACACGCACACACACACAGTGCGCAAGCTGGAAAGGTGCTACGAGTTTTTGCAGCCCCCCCACCCCCCCCCCCCCCCCCCCCGCTCCACCCCCTGTCCACCCAAATTGTTGACAATGTTCTGACGTCAACCGCATTCCTGCTTCTCCGTTTCTTTGTGGCGCTTCGCTTGACTGTGGCCTTCATGTGTACTAACTGATCCCATGCCACTAATCGTGGTTGTTGACCCTCCCTCCCAGTGACCATGACAATCCTGCTTTCGTGGAAATGTGAATTGTGTGGCGAGGAATGCACCTGCATGTCAGGCTGCAGCAACTCAGCAGCTCCATGTGCATGCAGTGGCATGTGCCTCTTTCTGGTACGCAGTCAAAAATTGTTCTGAGTTTCTGAAATTCATCCACATGATCAGCTCTGCAGGTCTGTGCCTTGGCTTGGTTGGTTGGCCAGTGACGTCCTTGACCAACCCTGGCTAGCTGAACCAGGCTTTGCGTTTGTCTGGGTTCTGTTGTGTGTATGCTATGCACAGAATCCGCGTGCATGGCATGCTTGATGATCGAGCTGATCCTTTATTTTTGCAGACAAATGATCGGCTGGTGCCAGACTGCACAGTGCGCTCAGCGGGATAGGGTTCTAGTATGTGGACAGGACACTAGGGCGGAGGCATACTTACAGTACTTGTCATGGGGATGAAGGTTAGTGCAAATTCTGGATGTAACCAGGACCCCGGGGTGCACGATGCACAGCTCCACCACGCTTCTCTTCCCTTCTTGCTCACTACACAGGCCAATGAGGCTAATGATGGCTTTGTCAAGTGGTGCCGTTGGTGCCGTTGTCAAGGATTAGTGACTGTTTGTGCCATATGCAATTTGTACAGATGAACTCATGCGATCAATGCCATGAAAATGGTGAAAATTGGAATCTCCCCTAACCCCATAGAGTAGAACCACTTGAACTGACAGTACCCAACTGGAACCCCTCCATCCCCCAAACACACACCATTAAGTATGGGTCTTTTGTATGCTATACCAAAGTTTGCACAGCACGCAAAATGCCCTGTTAGTGTCCCTCCAGGTGCTTTCAGGTGTATCTCCTACCAGTTGGGGGTCCGGAAGACAGGGAATTACCCCCCCCCCCCCTTGTCGTTCCCCACCCCTTGTCCTTCCCCACGGGGGGGGGTGGGGGACCGTCACCTGCTCAACCCAAAATTTTTCATTGCAGCTCACTGTGTTGTTGTGGCAAAACCACCACCCAAGAGTGCTGCCCAAAGCATTCCAGTGGAAAGTGGTGAGCATGTGCAAGAGTTCAAGGTGAAGTGGAGCAGGACCAAGAAAATTTACACTGAGCTGGTCAAGGAGTAGGTCTCGGTACATTGGCAGCCCTTTGAACGTATCTTATGCTGAATTCTTTCGTTTTATGGTGCAATTTCTGTGCCTGCAAATGTGCGTGTACGGCAGTACTACAGTTCCCCAAGGGGGGGTTGGGGGACCGTCAATTGGTGACCGTCCCCCAGGGGTTGGTGGGGGGCCGTCTTCCCTGGGGTGGGGAAGGACAGGGGGGGGGGGGACTACACATTGCCACACAATGCCTGCACAGCACATGCACAGCCCTCTCCCCCGGCCAGATTTCCTTGTAAGCAAGAGCCTGTGGTGAGCCTTTTCCATTGCTGCCGCCGTGCACACAGTCCCCGTATTATTACTCACAATCCAGTGGCGCCTCTGTATGTTTCTGTTTCTACATGTGCATACCCACACACTAACCACATAAGGTGCTCTGTACTGCATTTTGGTTGCAGAATTGAGGGCAGCTGCCAGCAACAGAATATTGCCGGTTTTTTCAGCCTACAGTCATTGTGCCTCGTGCACACTGGGAAACTTACGGGGGTGGCAGTTTCCCACTGCATAACCTGGTTTCAGACTCAGCTAATCCTCACTACGTGTCAGATCCGCTACCACGCCGTTGTGGGATCATCGTAGCACTAGACAGCTCTGAAGCTTGATTCCGAGAGGTTATCTCGAGTACCTACGCCAGCTCATCTTGGTCTGAGCCAAAAAAAAATATTGCCGGTTTTTTTTTCTCTGTTGTATGCCGAAGTGATGTTTTGCGATAGCTTCCAGTCATCTGCACTTTGGTTAGGGCACCTGCAGAGTTGCACAGTACAGCAAAGTTATATTCCTGGCCATTTGAACAACTCACCCATCCTAGCCCAGCCCCTCAGGCCCATTGACCCAGTGCTCCGTCCCCAATCAATGGGGTCCACACTTATTTTTATTCCAGTGACTCGTATTTTTGAAGTTTGCTGAATTTTAGCACCTCGCATCGGGAAAAAAAAACAATCTTGCATCTAAGAAAACAGATGTTGCTTCTTAACGAAAAAGGACAGAGAGGTGCAGGCCACCCTATGTCTATATTTTGTGCTGTAGAACATCTTTGTCAGATGTGCAGTCGGAATAATGACACATATGTGGGTGGGTGCGCATGGTTTTTTGGCGTTTTTGAATGTATCAAACCAGATCTGGCTGGCAAGTCAGTTGATGTGTTAACAAACTTTTCATCAAATTTTTATGCCGCCTTTTGCATCAACAAAAGTCGCGTAATCAGCCCCCACCCCCCCCGCCCACCCTTGATTAGTACCAACCTGTGTAGAGTACCTGGGGAAGGGGGGTCATTTTGAGGTTTTCCATCTTGAATTCGATGACACAGATTCTGACGTGTCTTCGTTGACATCTGTTGACATTGGTCTTCCAAGTGGTATGAAAGAGGTCAGTGACAGTGCATCAGACACTGAAATTGTGTGGGCAAAGAGTGCGCGTGGAGTATGGGGGTTGGTAAGCGTTTTTGCCAACGAGAAATTGTATTTCACGCGTGATGTCCCTGAGACAGACTGCGTGCCATACGGGCTGAAGCCCCCTGCCAAACCTGCTGCCAAGTGCCCCAAAGCTGCTGCCAAACCTCTTGTCAAAACCCTCAGCCAGACCTGCTGCCAAGATGGCAGCCAAGCCTGCACCCAAGCCTGAAGCCTGCACCCAAGCTTGCAGCTGGAGAGCCCATTGCAGTGGCCCCTGTTGAGCATTCGCAGCTCTTCAAGGCCAAGTATTCGCGCCAGAAAAAGCGGCACACAGTGCCCGTCTCTCAGTAGACCTGAACATGCATCCCAACCAGCAATTTTCCAGTTATTTTGTGGAGCATATGCTATCGTGTTTGCATGTCTTGCTTCATGTCACAGGTTCGTTGCGTTCACCTGGGGGGGGGGGATCATTTTGTCGAGGTGCCCCAGGGGATGTGGGGATGCTGTCGTGCGCAGGGTGCAGTGCGAGGGGGGCAGGGAGTACACTGGGCAAGACTCGTGTTTTTTTGTTGAAGGAGTTCATTATTTGTGAGCAGATGTGCCATGTGCCTTTGCTATGGATGGGGTGGTCCCATGCACTGCAAACGCCATGCCAGGGGGCAGCCGCACGCTGGTGCATACTAGGTTCACCAAGCCATCTAGATTATCCATTGTAGACCAAGGGGTGTTGCAATCCCGCAAGTTGCGCCGTAGCAATGTCAGTCACAAGGTGGTTGCCTCGGTGGTAACTGGTGGCATCCGCAGTTCTGGGCTAACCTGGTGAAGTCTAGTGTTACGGGGAACGTTAGTGCGCCGGGCGCGCGCCGGGCATCTTTTGTGACCCGTGCCCTGCCGGTGGAATGTTGCCGTTGATATGTTGGGCAACATTACATGGATTTGCCCCTTGGCCCCCGGGACATCAGCAGATGTTTTGATTTGGGATGGGTATGGACCTTCTGGTACCCGAGGTGATTTCTTTGATTTTGAAGTTGGGGGCCATGATGGTGCTTATAAAGGCCGGATTCATGTCATTGTGCCATTCATTGGAAGAAAGAATGGCACTTTGACAGCCCGCCAACAATGTTATAATGACGTGCACGGGTGGCTTTGGTGTGGCCCCTCGAGTTGGGGTCAAAGACTCCCACTCTTCGGTGTGGCCACTTGAGTGGTCCGTCACGCACAAGAGTGGGATTCTTTGATTTTGAGGTGGTTGGCCATGATGGGGCCTACAAGGGTAGGGTGCATGTGATTGTCCCATTTGTTGTGCGAAACAATGGGAAGTTATTTGATTGCCAACAGGGGGCGCCTTAAGCGCAGTGCGGGCGCAGTGCAACTATTTGGGCGTCTAGCCGTACTGGAGACCCATACTTTGTGATACTAGGGGGCATCATTCTTGCCCCTAACGTAGGTTTTGATGCTTCTTCCACGTTGGGGATATGGCATTTTTGGATTTTCACCCACTTTCACCCATTTCCGCCCTGTTTCACACTTTTTTGCTCATCCCCACCATGGACTCCCACACTTTGGTGTGGGCCCTTGAGTTGGGGTGACAGACTCCCCGGTTTTTGCCTGACCACAGTCGAATGCCCTATGCGAGGCCGCATCACTGCTGATAAGGATGTGTGGTTGTACCACAATTGGAAACCGGAGTTTGACGTGGATTCCCTCCTACAAGCCACTTTGCCCCACGGTCCAGTGGAGGATGAGGTGGACACATATGAGGCCTTGGCACTAGCTGGTAGGGTGAGTGAGCTTTCAAATGCCGCCACTCCAAAGCATTCTGATTTTATATTTAGTCGACAATTGAACAGAAAAGAGGATATGTGTGTGTCTTTCCGCATTTTGCATGATGTCCTTTGTGAGGGGAAGATAGCTTGCATTTGTCTTTAGCTAGGGCAGTTTGGGTGACCTAAATTTGGGGGCATTTGGAAGGGGTGTGCCTAGGGGTTCTTTCAGGAGGACCTACTCTAAAAGTAGCGCGCAGTGCGCGCGCAGTGCAAGGATTCCCCCATAGTCATAAGATGTGCTTGTGCTTAGGGCTCCTGGGCTAGAGGAGGGGGTGATGTTTGGGGGTAAAGCATTGTGATGGATGGCGGGAACATTTATTTGGATGCTGGGCGCGCCGGGCACGCCGAGCACACGGTGCCAAACACCTTAAATTTATTGAATGCCTTGCCAACAGTCGGAAATATTCAACTTAGTGGTTGCTTTTGAATAAAGCAACTTTCAACGCAGTACGGTAATGGATGTTGCAATCTACAAGCAATGCTATAGAGGGTACGTTTGCTCGGCGTGCGGTGTGCAATGTTATATTCTGTAAGCTCTTCCGCTATGCATCATGTCCCTTGACTTCAAACCTTAGGGGGCGCCTCAAGCGCAGTGCGCGCGCAATGCAACTATTTGGGCGTCTGGCCGTACTAGAGACCCATACTTTGAGATACTAGGGGCCCCTAGGGGCATCATGGTGACCCCTAGCGGAGGTTTTGACTTCTGATTTTGTCCCCCTTTGTTTGGGGATCCCCGAGAATGCAGGGGTGATGTACATGAGAAAAGCACCGGAGCTCACCCTCTTGACCCGCAAAAAGATGGTGTTGAGTGGTGGATTAAGCGTTGTGGCGGAACTCGGTCCTTAAGGACGCAAATCAGTTGTATGGGTATTGATGCCCACTCTGCCGAGGAGTTTTGGCTAAAGTATGGGCATGATGATTTACTTCCACGCGAACATTTGTTCCGCTTCTTTTTCTTCCTCAAGCAAACTCCACCTCATAGGTGTGCTCATCTCCTCTCTGGAGCAACACGGTGCTCTGAGGAGGCTTGGTGGGCAAGTGTGCATCGTGTTCGTTGACACACACACATGTGACAATGTGACTTTTCTTTGATTCTGCAACTGTGTCATGTTGTGCACACAAGTTGCGTATTCTCAATGTGTACTTAGTTGACAATGGAACAGAGAGATAGTTGTGTGTTCTTGAGGGTGGCGACCAATGCGCTGTTCATGGCTTTTCCAGTTGTGCATGATGTGTGTTATGTGAAGGGACGGTAGTTTGCAACTTTCTTGAGCTGGGGCAGTTTGGGTCACTTAATTCTAAGGGCGTTTCCAAGGGGTCTGCTTGGGGGCTCTTCGGGAGGAACATAGTCCAAAAGTAGCGCGCAGTGCGCGCGCAGTGCAAAGATTCCCCCTTAGCACCCTACTAATTGCCGCTACGAACCTTGGGACCCCTTTGCCGGTATCAATGCACTCTACGACAACCACGCAACACGGCACCAAGGGGATGATTCTGCACTCTTTCTTGAGCTGGGGCAGTTTGGGCCACCTAATTCTAAGGGCGTTTTCAAGGGGTTTGCTTGGGGGCCCTTCCGGCGGAACATAGTCTAAAAGTAGCACGTAGTGCAGCGCGCAGTGCGCGCGCAGTGCGCGCGCAGTGCAAAGATTCCCCCATGAGCACTTGAATCCTGGTGTTGGGCCTTTTAAGCTACTGGGGTTTTTGGGTGGAAAGTGAGTTCAATTTTTGTTGATGGATTGTAAAAAGGGTGTTTACTTGTTGCTGAGGTGTTCGGCCAACACAATTGACACCTACGAATAGTTGTTATCCAGCCATGTTAGGGGGCGTATTGCATGCCGTGCGCACTTTTCATCCATTTTCACCCACTTTCACCCCTTCTTGTCCTTTGTAGATGGAGATTGGATTATGGTGATGGGGAATCACCTAGTACATTCACGACGCAACAGTCATGAAACCCTAGCGTGTTCTTGCACAGCATTAGTTATCCATGAGGTTGAATGCAATGCTTAGGCGGGCATTGATATCATCCTCAAGGATGTAGAACGAAATGTCTAGCAATCATGTGAGGGTGGAGAACATCTTTTGCACATCTAGACCAGCCGAAAAAGCCACCTTTTAACTACACTCGTTAAAGGCCCACCGCCAAAACAGCTCATGTTTTGGCCCGCACGGAGGAAAAGGTTGCTGCGACAATGACAACCATAGGTGGAGGGACATGCAGAACTGCTTGAAACCATATGCAAACATACCATAACAAGAACAGCCAAGGAATGCACCACAGGACGTTTCAAAGCATGGCATCAGCAAGGACGACGGTGTGTTTAGGTTCAATTGGGGGGGGGGTTGTATGACCGTGCGCACACCGTGCATCTTTTAGGGTATTGTTTGTTCCCCGGATCCATAATGCCTGAATCAGAGTTGCCGTGGCTTGCAAGGGCCCCAAGATGCAGAAATTACCCCCCCCCCCCCTTGTATAAGCTACGCCCTTGTCCAAGCTACAGTAGGCGTAGGGACCGTATTAATTTGGGACCTAATTTTCATTCGGTACCAAACGTAGTGCAGCCACATAAGACATGGGTTTGGTGACAAATTTGCGAGTAACATAGAGTCATGGACACATTTGTTGTGAGTGTTTGCCCACTTGAACCCAGATAGTCTGATTTTGGGGCATTATATGCCCCTTTCTTGCACCAGCTCACCATGCAATCCTCTCTTTTTGAACCTGGGTGCCCGGTGTTGGTAGTTGTATGTGTCATGCGCAAGCTATGCCCGTGTCCAAGCTACAGTAGGCGTAGGGACCGTATTAATCTAATAGGCGTAGGGATCTGGGACTTTGGCGTAGCTTATACGGGGGGGGGGAGGGGCGGGGTAGGACCCTGGAACCTGCGACAAGCATGAGACTAAAAATTAAAAATTCCTGGTTTACGCATATGAACTCGGGGTCTTTGCCACGTGCCCCGCAAAGCGGGGATCCACTGTATCATATGTTGGAGCCCATGTTTCCAAGAACTGTCTTGAGTACTCTGTGAACTTCTGGAGTCAGCCAAAAGAAAAACTAAAAATTGAAAATTCCTAGTATGGCAGCAAGGGCCGCAGGGTGCAGAAATTGGGACCCTGGGTGTGCATTCAACGGGGTAAAAGTTGGGAACATCCCAAAACATTGAACCGTGCGCGAACGTGTGACAACGCCCCCTGGGAATGCAAGTAGGGCCTTTTTAAATTTTTCACTGACAAACTAACCTTACATAGCGCCCAGATAGACTGACATGATACTACACAAACCATCCAAAAGGGTGCCGTACTGAAAAGGACAGAAGAACCGCCAAAGCCCGGATGACGATTCAGCCTGTACATGCATTTGTGCACAGGACTTCCATACCTCGCAGATTATCCACATCATTAGATTTGTTTCTCACTCTCTTACAAAAGCAGAAGTTTGTGGGACGCTGCCAAGGCATGGCAGTCACATCCCGCTACATCCGCTTGGTGACAGTTTACAGCGTGCATGCATGGATTAATGGATCTGCACACAAGGGCCAGGCATGATATGGGTTGTACTTCCCCTTTGGGGAGTACAGCATTGTAAGCAAGCTGGTGATGGGTCCGCAAACGAACAACCGGGCAGAGGTGTCCGCGGTACGGGCAGCTTTGTAGACCGTGCAACCGGACAAGGAAATCAAACTGTTTCATGATTCGCAGTGGGGTGTAGACATCCTGCAGCAAATCGAAATGTACAAGAGAAGGAAGTAGTATTCCAAGAGCAAGCCCATTAGGCATCGGGGCATATGGGAAGATACATATGCTCTGCTCACAGTCCGCTCAGGAGCTTGGAGTGTGGTACATGTGTATGGACACAATTCTGCACCTCATAATGATGAGCAGACCAAGAAGTAGGCAGGGGGTTCTATCTTCATGTTGAGGTTGCTTCAACAACATCATGTACTTATGTGCTGTGCCTGAGGCTGTGTGATGGTGCATTGATGTGTACTGTGCCTGAGGCTGTGTGATGGTGCATTGATGTGTATTGTGCCTGAGGCTGTGTGATTGTGCTGATAGGCTGGCTAAGGAAGGGGCAAAGATGTCCGTAGTGCACAAATTGCAGTGGAGGCGGCAATCACAAGAACACCAGTCAGACAGACAAAGGGCAACAGTCACGAGGGGTTGGGGAATTAAACGGCAGGCAGCAGTACAGGTGTAGGACACATGTGAGGATGACATGGTCTGTTAAAGACCGACGAAAACGCAAGCGGCAAGGGCCACGAACTGCCTGACCCAGAGCCGGACTAGTGTACAAAGCTGACCTGTTTCGGACAATGGAATGAAAGAGGTGCCACCGCCAAGAACTGACTGCAATGAAAAGCAGCCCCATGGTGGGGCAATTGGCAAATTGGCATACCTTTCGAGAAAAGAAAAGGATCAAGGCTTTTTTTTCAGTGGTTGACCACTATAGATTTTTCATTTAAACACTTTTGTGCATATGTCTGCGCCCATTGTTGTTGCCTGCATTGGGCTGAGTCTTGAAGTTCGGAAGATCAGGGGCAGGGCTCCATGCTGGTGTAGATGGTGTTCCATTGCGCATCCCTGCATTGCTTTACTGTGTCAGGGATTTGGGATTTTTCAACCCCCATTCTCTTTGCATGCAATGTCCTGCCAGGAGAGCTGCAAGAAATTCTGTGCAACATCCTTCGGTGCAACGATTGGGATCTTGTCTCTGGTACTTGTTTCCTTCCCGGCGTTGGGCCTTTGCAATAGAGTTCCCTTGTACTGTTGCCAACAGCCCCCGTCCCTCCCTTGTGATTCAGCGCGCCTTTCTGGTGGAACTCGAGCAATTTGGTGAATTGTTCATGCCCCACCCTTGTGGCAACTGGGAGTAAGCCCCTATGTATACCCTCGCTTTCTGTGCACTGGCCTCCCTATTCCCGTTATGGCCGTCCTACTCTGGATCCTTATGCCACCCCTGATATTTGTCAATATTCCTCTCCACTCTTAAAATGTGACAAGAACGACACAAATGACCTCAATCGAAGAGCAAGACGTGACACTGGACACCGGTGGGGCTGCTTGGTGGCTAACCAACCCAAAACAACCCCCCCCCCCCCCCCCGCAAAACGGTCATTAGTCCAGAGGGGGCACGTGTTGACCCTCCCCTGAGCACCTAATGCATTGGTGGGGGGGTCATAGTCTTCGTTCAGCACCTTGAAGGTGTGGGAAGGCTCTCCACATGCTTTTTGGGCATGGGGAACTGAGTCCTGACCCTATCTCTGTGAGGGGGCAGCAAGTTGAGAAAGAGCCCAACAATGTTTATTGAGCCCAGCAGCAGGGCATTCGGACAAGGACAAGGTTTGCTGCACTGTTATGAACCTCGCAGTTTGAGCAGCATTTGAATGAGTTCATGGCCCGAACGGTCAGTCGCTCAAGCTGCTGAACCCAGGCTTTGCATGCAAGTTCAACACTGCTCTGCACGTTTCCCAGAACCTCAGCACACGGTGAATTGATTGCTCCCGCGATAGTCGCTGCCATGGTCCCCGCAGGGCAGGCAGGGGGGTACACTGTGACTTGCCCTGTAGATCAATGGGTCTTTCTTGAGTGACGTAGTGCACAGTTCAGGTCCCAGCTGAGGCGTGCAGCTCCCAGAGGGTTCGCACTTCGCACGGCCAAAATCATGGACAATAATAGGCTGAGCATCTGTACATACATCAAGGGTCGGTTGAGCCAGTGAAGTATGGACATGAAGAACTGCCGAACATTGCCGCATACGCAGACCGGGACGCACATGTGTGGAGCGCCTTACGACCTGCGTGCAAGCCTACCCCTTGCTGCATTGTTGTTTTGCTCTCATGCAGGTGTCAAGCGTCTTGTTTATCGTGGGGTTTGCGGTCGGGTTGGCGCAGGCGCAGGAGAGTGTCAGCCGCAAGCACGTTGCCCAGGTCTGATGTGCCCCCGCTCACTCAGACCGTTCCGACACAGTACAGTCATCCCCCCCCCTTTGCACGCCCAAAGGGACGGTGTAGAAGGCATCCAACGTGGACTGCAAGCAGCGCTTCTGGGATACATTTGCCACCACATTGGGTTGTGCATGTGTCTGGGGTTCTGAAGCCAGACTGATGTCCGGTGACTCTGGAGACTCGGGTGATGCAACCACCACAGCCTCTAGCCACGAGAGGTGAGCATTCACGAGAGTAATGCCCTTGTCAGAACAACCTGAGGTGTTGCTAGTTACTAATTTTTTCACCAACCCATGGCAGGTTGGCCCTCCTGTGGCTTCCTCCTCTTCTCTAATTTGTTCCCCACAGGTGTGGAATGCCACTCCCCAGCGCGCCGTAACCCCGCTTGTGTTTTTGTTTCCTCCTCAGTCCTCTCCAGTGTGCTACCGACCACTCCCCCCTAAACTGGAATAGGGGCAGCAATGTTGTCTGCCCCGAAGCGAATAGTGACCAACTGTCATTCAACTGACATTCAGACTGTGCCTGAATGTCATCCCCCCCTCCCCGTCTGGTGCCGATAGTGTGTGAAATATCACCCACTGATTCGTCTCAGCCTTCATTCTTCACACCGTTGTCTCCTTGAGCCTACATTGTGCCTCATGCACACTGGTAAGCCTACGGGCGTGGCAGTCTCCCACTGCACAACCTGGTTTCAGGCTCAGCTAATCCTCACTGCGTGTCAGACCCGCTACCACAGCCACTGTGGGATCATCGTAGCACATGACAGCTCTGAAGCTTGATTCCGAGAGGTTATCTCGAGGACTGCAAAGTGAGCAGGCTACGCCAGCTCATCTTGGTCTGAGCCAAAAAAGAAAAGAACAACCCGAGATGTTGCATTTTCTGGTTGTCCATAAAGTCCAAGTGTTTTCTGTGATTTGGGACTGGGGATGCTATTTTTGGGGTGCTGGTTAATGCCCTGCCACCGCTTGCCACATGTTTAGCTATCTCGGCGTGCGGGGCATCAAACATGGGGCGGGCACTGAGGTCGCGCCACTGCTGCGTCTTAGAGTGCGCATAAACGTCGCCCTTGTCAGGCGTTGTTTCCGTCCCTTTCAGTGCTTCCGCCACGGTTCTCGCAAGGGGGGCGGGGGGGCGGTTGCACACCCAATGTTTCTCCCGAGACACGTAAGTTTTATGTCGCGTGGCTCTGTTTTCCAGTCCTCTGAGACTCATCATGGCAGCCGACCCGATTCAGCAATTTTTTTCGATCGGAATGTCCTGTTGCATTGCTGTTTGGGACCGGTACACGGGGTGGCATGGCCGCTGCATGCCATCGCAAGACCTTTGCGTATTGTTGCATGACTGTTGGGTAGCTGGGGGCGCACCAAATACTGTGCCCGCGCTGTGTGAAAAAGTAGGCAATTTTCGACCCGTGTTCCCCTATGGCCAAGGTGACTGCAGTACCTTCTGTGTTCCCATCCCCAGGACTGCTCAGATTCTTACTATGTCCAAAAACTCAGACAATGAGTTAAAACAAACTATGTTTCACACTGAAAATGCCAGATTGCTGTCTGAATCTGCTGTTTCTGCCCTGTGGACATATGCTTCCCCAGTTGCGGGTGGTTTTCAGGGTGGTCACGGGACAGTCATTTTACTGTTGGGCGCTGTACGCTTACGCCCCCTGAGACCTGCTGGCACCACCGGCCAACCGTCGTTGACCAACACGTGCGCCACATTGACCAAGTCTGTTGGTTGATGACCAACCACCCAACAACAGGCTCCCCATCACGGTGACCACTGCAGCGGTGTCCCACGAGTCACGGGGCCTGAGGCAGCCCATGGTGCATTCTAGCTGAGCGCGTGTTGCGTTCATGATGGTCCTCTGGCTGTGTTTGTTCCCCTGGCTCCTGCCTTCGCCGTCGCCGTCATTTGCTGTGTGCTACAGATCACATTCATTGTGTTGAGCATTTTGTGCAATATCTTCTTCTTGTACGCGGTTTTCACGAACAAGACGGCCCGCAGGACCTGTGGCTTTGTCCTCTTCCTCTGCCTGACATCCAGCATTACCGCTGGGGCCTGCATGTCGCAGGCTGCGGAGAGCCTGGATAGCTGCTACGCAGAAAAGAGTGGGAAGCTGTTGAACGAGCTGAACAGCCCTTGCGGGTACTCCTTTGCGGAATTTGCAGGGGTGGCATTTTACAGTCTCTTTGCAGTATGTTTGTGTCTGGGACAAGATCAGGGAAGTGTAAGAATGGCCGTGCATCATAGGAGGAGGGGGACCCCCCCCCCCCAGACCAATAGCGATAATCTTGTCGGGCCATTGTTGGTACACAAACTTTTGGGTCCCAGACCTCCTGGCCTCCCCTCGTCTCTTCTAATACATCCCTGGACAAGATCCTCCAACCCTCCTGAACCTGCCGCCTGAACATGCTGCGCACCGCTGATGGGTAATATTTGGTGATGCGGAACCTCCTGGCCCTGTCTTACATTTCCCACGTTGGTGGTGGTGAGCACCCTCCAAACTCCACTGTTTTGGGAAAGACTTTGTATGGAGCATGCCGGCGCTGGCATGGGAGGGACGCCAGGGGCAGGAGCCGGGGCAGGGGACAAGTGTCTCACTCTCCCCTGGAAAAATCAATTTGCCCCAGCTGTTAGGGGTAGCTGAGCGGCTGCCCACCTCTCACAGGTTTTTTTGCCCTCTTGACCCCCAACCGAACGGGTGGGCACCCAACCCACCTCTCCATGAGATGAGGATTCCCTCCTCAAAAGGCAAACATGTATGCACACCCGGAAGTACCAACTGGCATACTCTTTCAGCCTATAAACCATCCACACTAGCCGCGGTGGCGGTGAGTGTCCGAGAGTGGAAACATTTCCCATATTTCGTAGTCTGACCTCCGGGAGAAAAATGATCATGGGACTATGAAATATGGGTATTCCCTCCCATTTTCCTCCCATTTTCCTCGCATTTTTCTCCAATTCTGAATTTTGCCCCGACATTTTTCATCCTAACCTGTTGATGATTCCATGGGGGTTGCTCAAGCTCAGACCTGACACCAACATCCCCCCCATCCCCCCACCCACCCCCAGAAGGTCCAAAACGTTGAGGAGGTCCCGACCACATTTGGGCCCCATTTGGTGCCAAACGGCACCTTCCCCCACACGCACGTGCGCTCGCTCGCCTCGCCAAGGCAAGGCAAGGCAAGGCTGGCATGGTTTGGTAGGGTGTGCATGTGCCTTATCATCTATGTTTTATTTTGGAGGCCATTTACCCCAAAAAGTGAGCTGAACGAAGCCATCAAAGGTTTTGTGCACATACGTGTTGGCCACGGCATATTTATGGTGGGGTTCCATTTTGAGAATGAGGGGCCCGTCTGGCTGGTAGTGGGGGTCAACTCATTCTTGAGAGGGTGTGGATGCGCGTGCGCGCGTGCGCCCCCACACGCGTGCGCGCGCGCTCGCCTCACCAAGCCAAGCCAAGGTGAGGCATGGCTGTTATAAATTCATGTGTGAGTGTAGGAAAGGCATCGGAGAAATCGAAACTGATGAGGAACTCAGATGACGTGTCCTCATGTCCTAATTGTACCTCCCAGATGTCCTTGGGGGGCCCCTGGGGGCCACCGCGCTGGGGTCCCGGGTCCCCCAACATATCTACCTCAAAATGATCCCATCGCTGCACTGATCATTTGATCACACATATGTGGGGGTTTTGAAAAAAATTTACTCCTTGGGGGGTCTGGTCCCAGCAGCCAGGTTTATGGGGCTGGATGGGGGACGTCTGGAACAGAGAAATTTTCATGTTTTGAATACATATTCGAATTCCCCATAAAATTCTGAGCATTCTGAGTGCACACACATGGGGTAAATCATGAAACCCCCCACCATATGCTCAAAATATTTTTTCGGCCCCAAAGTGCCCTATCCTTGAGCTGAACCCAACCTGACCAAGAAACATGCGATAGCCACGAATGAGTAGCGGACTCAAGGCAACATTCGGTACTGGTTGAGGTTGAAGTGTTTGTGTCTGGCATGCGGTCAGGATCATGCTGCTTATTTCAAAACCTGACGTAATGGCCCTTCTTCCCATTGCCCCCATTTTTCCAGACACCAAAATCCTGGTTTGATGAGTTGGTGAGAACAAGCAACAGATCAGGTGACACCCCTTGTGCGTGTTTCTCAGTCTTTGATGAAGTGAGCCACCAGTTGACCACTTGGCCCGCAACACAGTGTACATTGCCCCGCCTATAACAGCAATGCTTGCTGAAGGGGCAGCCATTTCATGGGGCTTCATCATGCTCCAGAGAGAGCCAGACCCTAAATTTTATTCCTGCCACCCCCACATGACTCCATGACTGTCCTCCAGATTGCTGAGCTGTTCATCACCCACGATTATCTCGTGTCCAAGGGGGGCACTGACAAGATCAAGGATCACGAGTTGAACAACATTGGCCAATTGTGATGAGCTGTTGGTCGAACCGAGGGTTCCAGCCACCGTTGGCCATCGTCTTCCGCTGCCCCTCGTCTGCGTCTCGACCCTCGGAACGGAAGGGGACTGCATTGTCCAGACTTCCGACCGGCGTGCCACGGCCATCTGCCGTGCCCAGAAAAAGATATGCTTGACCAGTGCCCAGCATTGCTCACCGACCATTTACAAGTCACATCAACAAATCAACCCTCACCAACCCTTATCAAGACCCATTGACTCTTTGTCGCTTGGCATAGTCGGTTACACCCGTTGCTCAATGTCCGCACCAGAATGGTCACTAGCCTCTGGCAGGGCCAGTGAGTTCCGCTGGGAATCAGCCCGTGTGCCACTCAGTAATACCTGCCCCTGTCACACCCAGAACTCAGTCAGAAACAGTCGCATCCACCGCAGAACTCAGGAGGGCGCTGCTCTTTGTGATCACGTCTGAGCTGGCGGATGCTAATTGCAGGTCTGGTGCGCATATCGCAGCCGGTCACAGACTGCCTTCCAAAGGGGGAAATGGGGGCTCAGCGGGGGCTTACGATGCAAAGACATTCATAAACCGACGTCACAAGTAATGATCCCACATGAGAAGGACTACTGCTCGTGCCCAGTGCCAGGCATAAGCGTCTCCAACTATTTCCTGCCCAACAGCCCGCAACTGCTTCTGTAACCGCTTCCTACAACTTCGCTCAAAGCCCCCAACAGACCCCGTAACCGCTTCCAACGGCTTCCGTCTGACCACTTCCATAGCTGCCCTCAGCCGCTTCTGTGGCAACCGGGGGATGGACTTCCTCGAGCGCATACAGCACTACGGCTGGTGTGCTCGCTCACACAGCCTGGCACAATGAACCTCTGGGCTTGCTTGTGGCTCAGCTTGCGGGCATAGGACATGCTGTGCGCTTCATCGTTCACCCACATGGGAACACAATGTCTCCCTCCGCCATGTTCATGGTCGACAGTCGACGTTTCTAGTGGTCCCTCATGCAACTACTGATGCTCAACGGGATTTGCTGCCCTCCAGCCAAGCAGTTGCACCAATGTTCATTGCAGAAAATGTCGCCTGCGCCATGCAGTCAGCGACAGTCCATACCATCCATCATTTTCTGTTCTGTGACCAATGGTCAGAAATATGCATGAAAATATGGAAAAAAGAGAGCCGGCCCTTGGAGCCCCCTCCGGGGGGGGTGGGAGGGGGGGTTGAAAAAGGGACTCCAAGCCCCCCCACCCCCCACCCTCCAAGTGGATTTTTCGGGGAGCCCAGTTTTTGGCTTGTGCTGACCCTAGGGCCGTCCGCAATGGTCCAGATACCGACCCCCCCCCCCTCCTTTAGGGACAGGAATCATGCATGTCGCCCCGTTCGGAGGGTCACCGGCGGTTGGGGACTAAGGAGGGTAACTGTGAGCATTCTATCATGTCAAGATCCTAATGGTAGACTTTGTGACCCAGGGGTGCTGATGGTAGAGGTTGTGATGCCAGAACCACCCAAAACATCTCCTCACCCCTGGGGGGAGAGGGAATGCAAAACACACAACCTCAAGTCTTGGGTAGGATAACAACAAACAAGGGGGCCCAGGAAAGCGGTTCAGGCAGGCCGTCGTAAGGGGAACAAAAAACCCTAGTATTTCTTTTTTGTGGCAGAATTATTTCCTGGAACGCTTTTAAATTGTCCCGCACAGGTGCGGTACTTTCACACTGCATCATACACCGATGCCAGATATACCGGCAGAGGGATGGAAACAATCAGTGTGTATCTGACTTGGTCAGGGTGTGGGCGAGGGGGGCTCCCTGAAATGGGCTGTCAGCCACTATGAACCCAGCGCTGAAGGCGCCGAAAATTTTGGTGGGGGCCCTCAAAGCTGTCAAAAAACCTTTTGGAGGATCAAAAATGATTGGACCAAATTGTCTGAACACCAAGGCACTTGATGATTTTTCTGGACCCCCTCGTTGTGCTGATTCCAAATCTACCATTTTCCTTTTTTCTGAAATTTGGGGTCCATGTCCCCGCCAGCGCCGTGTCAGTTCGGGTTAAGAGGTTGCGCATTTCCTCAATCGTAAGCGTAAATCGTCAACCGAGGGGGGCATCCCCTCTCTTAATTCCATGTCTGGCCACTGGTCCCAATGGGCGCTCCACCGGACCAGCGGTTCCTGCACATTCATGCGGAGCAACCTGTATTGTCTCAGTTGGGCCCTTCAATGGGCCAGGTTAGCGCCTCAACAGCGTTGCCTGATCCTCTGACTCTCCCCTTCAGTCCAGACCAACAGCGGGATGGGCTCAGATTGCAGCGTGAACCTGATGTTCTGGCGCGCCAACCTGCACCTACCCACACAGGGAGGGCACCAACGTGCCACAGGGAGGCAACATTTGACCTCCTTGGGCGGTCCCGCTCCCACCTTCTGACAGGGAGGATGTAGGGCAGGGGGCACGAGGCATTGCCTGGCCAACCAGGGCCCGAAATCGCTCTTGAATAATCGCTCTATGGACCTATTTAGCTGCTAGCACCCGACGGATTGAGGGGATGCCCAGTGCAAAAGACAATCTAGGTTGTATCACTGTGATTCGGGGATGTCGGGATGAGTCTGAGGTGGTGTACGTTGTAACATACCTGACACCGAGTTCCGGTCACCGTGTCCGGGCACTTACGAGGCACATGTAAGTCTGAGTGAAAAAATTGCGGTACAATCTTCGCCATGCAGAATTTGTAAAGATGAAGTTCGCCGTATATTTTTTCGTTTGGTGTTACATTGCACACGCTGCCTTTGTAACCTGCTTACCAACCTACCAAAGGGGGCCAAAATTTGTGAGGGATAATTTTCAAGGGCAAACAATGCGCAAAGATTTGTTGTGTAATTTCCGCCCGCACACATTTCAGGGAGTTCCGCAGCCTCTGCTTGCCTATTGCCTATTTGGGGGATGTGGGACACATATCCCAAGGGGGGGGGGTGTTGTCATGCAACTGGTGTAATTTTAAGGTGGTCTGAAGTAGGCACTTTGGTGTCCTGTATTTGCCACCTGTTGATGTCTTGCTCCTCAGTGAATGCCTGTGTAAGCCCACCAGTCTGACAATTCCCCTTTGTGAAAGGCGTTTTTGAACAGTATTTGCCCTTATGAGGAGGCTCGCATCCAAAGCCATTTGGAACATGTACTACCACTTAAAAGACGGTTGGTGCCCATGTAAATACTTGGCAGTCCAATCTTGATGTGCTGTTAAGGGATACCATTCAACTTCCATAAGTGTTAGTTCTCCAATCTTGAAACTGTTAACCACCTTTCTTGGCTTTCAGGGCTCCACCACTTTGTGGTGTTTTGCGGAGGCAGCATGCCGTTTTCATCCCAAGCATTATCTGGTTGTGGTAATAATGCAGGTTCAGCAACAGCGACAGATGTACCCATACCATTCCTACTATTTCACTGACCTCAAGCTACTCCTGAGATCATTTATTGGTCGAGCAGCATCACATGCTTTTTTCAAAGCAGATGTGATACAGGACCTGTCATATATTGGTATGGTTATTGTAGATGACAACGATCAATTTCAGCAACTCTCAGCAACAGTGAATCTCACAATGTCGCCCTGCTGCCCGCGTAGTGAAACTCTTTCCATGACCACATTTTGCCTCAGAGAGGACAGCCCTCATGCTCACTGATTACCAGTGCAGCTTTTGGCAGGGGTTTCTGTCAAAAGAAAAATGTCATCAGGCTTATCAGAAGCCCAGAAACATCTTTTGTTACTTACGAGTATGGGTCCCAAATTTGGTCCAAAAGGGGGGTTTGCAATGCAAATTCTGCAAAATCTATCCAACATTTTTTGTTGACCATAAACAGACGTTGCCAACAATTCAGCTTACAGTTTCACATTTTCCAGCAAAAACTAGGTGTCATTAAAGGCTTTGTTGGTGTTGCTTTCAAAGCCATGCGTTAAGATCATTTGATGTGTTGAAGTGGCAAATTTGACTCATATAAAGGATGAACCATGGAAAGCACACAGCTCGGGGATACTGCAAAACCAAAGTGCAAAGGTTTTGGCAGCTTTTTTCGGTTAATTTTTTTTTGAAAATTCCTCCCAGCAGAGTCCCCAAATGGTGAGAAGTCAAGACTTTTTGACAAAATATATATTACCACGTCAAGAACCTGCGTTTTTTAACGACAATAAAAAAAAAGCGACCACCACCTGGTGGGTGATGTTGGTTGTACATGATCGTTTACGTGTATTTTCTTGTTTTTTATGGTTTATATTGTTTTGGTCAGTTTGAGCCATTTGAACACATCATTCACAAGATTTCAAGCGGAGGGAACATATTAGACAAGCTGGTGGGGCTACTGGGGCTGATGACCTTTTTGAAAGCAACATCCACAAAAATTTTCGATACAAAAAAAAACTCAATAAAACCAAATACGAAATCAGTTGGATTCAATTCACTGCACTCTACAACAGTGTGATGTTCAGGGTGGCGACCAATGTTGTGGCAAAAGAAATACAAGGACTAAATTGCATGTAAGTTTCTTTTCGCAAAATGGCTCGAATCAGCTTTCCAAATCTCTCGCGTGAGAGCCATCTTGGCATTACATTGAGTTTGAGTTCTCCACATAAAACAATTCTATTATGGGGCTCTATAGCAGTCACCATTCTCAAGTAAGTTTTAAATGACATCATTTTTGATATCAATAGAGCAAAAGGTTAAAAAGTAGTAGCATTTGGTGGTAACAAAATTTTTGCTGCCAAATTTGGAGGTAGACAATTTGAGAGTGCAAAGACTGACGTAGGTGACCTATACTGGTGCATTTGCATGATATGCGACCCACCACCACCAGCACCACACACACAAAGAACACCCAGCTTCCCATGTATCACGTGCCGAAAGGGACCCATCTTTTTTTGTGAGAACAACATCAAGTTCTCTATCGCCCGCACAATTTGCCATGCCAATACCCAAGGAGATAAGCAGCAGCATCATATCCACCATCACCGTCTACATCCAACTCGGCCATGTTTGGCACAGCGACAATGCAGAAAATTGCATCTCTACCGTCAACAAAGGGCCCACTAACCACGGATTACCACAACTTGTCTTAGCAATGTATGTATTAAATGATGTCAATCATCCTACCATGCAGCTTGTTGACTTTCGTTTTCCCTACTAAAGGGGTTGGTATCCAAGCCCTGCGTACAATGAAAAAGTTGTGCAAAAAAAAAACCCATCACTCTGTTTCTTGGCAAGCTTTCTAAATAGCATACAAGTTAGCGGATGTCCTCGGCGCCGGATTGCCGGTACTATGGACCCGAGTGATCATTTAGAATGAGGTAGGGAAGAGGAAGGGACGGGTACTCGGAATATTAGACTTTACACTAGACTAAGGTGAATTCTGTAGTTTAGAACGGGGGGGGGGGGGGGGCATGTACCGGTTGGTGGATTGCTCCGATGTGTTCCTTCATGTTTTGGCAAGTCAACCCTGCTTGAGATGTGTTCGAACGGATGATTTTGTTGCATGTGCTGTAACAAAGAAGGTGAGAGGGCTAGCCTGCCTAAAGGCTTAGATGTTGGGTTGGTTTTTGGGCTAGTTTGTGTATTGAAAAGCTTCGAGCTACACGAAGCCATCCGGTTGGTTGTATGCATGTTTTACAACCCAAATATGTACAAAATTCTCCAATCTACCCGTAAGCGGTAGTTTCAACTTTGTCTACACAAGACCGCTGCCGCTCAAAAATAAGTACATAAGGGTGACGGCCATGTCTTTCTTGGAGCCCTTTGTCTTGCCATACGACCCCGCTATCTCAATTTGAGACACTCTCCAAAGTATCTAAGTTCATTTTTGGCATTAGTTAGCACTTGGTCACATTTTGCTAGATTGATAAGGTCATGGTAGATATAGCGCTAAAATAACTAGGAATAGTTAAAGCGGACTACTAACCCTACATGAAGTCCACCCCCACTACTCACGTGTAGGGGATATACCTAAATCAAGTCCCGTGTATGCAGCACCCAAGTTAAGCCTAGGGAGTAAGAAAAAGTCACAGCCATGTCTTTCTTGGAGGGCTTGATCCAGGCCAAGCCCCCTTTAAAACCCTTTTGTTGATGCTAAGACTCACTTAAGTATTTTTATCTCTCTTTTGAGGCTTAAAGTACACTTTCTCCAAGTAACTGGGGTTATAACCCTAGCCTCCCATGAGGTTCACCCCTACCACTCAACTGAGCGGAGGTATCTTCCCTCATGGAGGTTATACCGAAATAAAATAGGCATTTCATGCCTAAGGCCTTGGAGGTTAAGCCTAGTGGTCCCCCACCCCAAGACCCCTATACTCAACTGTTTCTACCACTTATTGTGGTTCTACTTTTTAACTGTTTCTGAATTCAGTTGCTTGGCCAAGTCATATTCTGTGTCTGGCCTAACTCCTTTGCCCCATATTCCTAAACAGCTCCATTTCATCCAAAAGAGTGCACATGAAGTGCTTGATGCTAACTTGGAGGCTAGAGTCAGTCCAGTTTTCACTTCAAATCATTTGTTTTATCCATTTGTGATTGAATCTTTGTATTTAAGCTTGCTTTGTCTATCTGCAGCCCTTCTGTGATACACTGGATTTCAAAACTATTCATTGATTCGATCCACATCCTGTTCTTGCTCTACTTACTGCTTTGGTTTGGGTTTTCAACATCAAAACCTGCAGGATTTCATCAAAATCATTAGGGCACTAATCAAGGAATCTTTCCGGTAGCAGAGGCAACCCTTGAGAACCTTTCGAACCGTTTCTGAGAAGTACACAAGCCAAAACCAGAAACAAAATGTCCACACCATCAGTACAGATGTCTGCCAGGACCTGGCCAATTCGGAGTGTACAAGTTCAACTTGGCAACAATGGGCCCACCTCAATGAATGAGCCCAAGCTCAGAGCTGCATCTGATCTCAAGAAGATCCAGTACACAGAAGGGCGGAACAAGAAGCGCCCATATTACCCACAGAGGCCTTAGCGGCCCGTGGTGACAGCCTGCAGCATCTCCGCCGAAGTAAGTAAGTAAGTAAGTAAGGGCGGCCGCGTCCGCAGCCTCATCTGACATCTCCTTGTTTGTTTTACATGGTGGCCGCCTCTGGCGGGAAGGAGAGCTCTCCACCATCAGTTCCCCTGGCAACCCCTGTCTCACCTCACGGCCGAGAACTTCAACCAGGTTCCCTTGGGGCATGACCGGCGGTAGGCTCCCTTCAGTCTCTGCCCTCACGGTTTCAGCTCCTTCCGGTCACCCTTTGAAGGATCCCCCGGCCTTCCCCCCCTAGCACAGCCTATTGGGCGCCTGCAAGCGGGTTTCCTGTGGATAGCCCTCGCCGACAGCGGAGCATTTCTCTCTGTCAACCACATTCCACCACTCCCCATCCCTCACCGGTTGGAGTACCCACTCGGCTCCCGGATGCACTTGGGTGTCGTCCATCCACGGCTGGAGGCCAGGGGGCGACCCTTTCCACGTTCCCCCTGGTCCCGCTCACGCGTGAACCTACCTGTACTCAGGCCATTGACCCGAGGATCTCAAGGTCAACCCTCACCCCTGCGGACACCTCACGGCCGTCCCGGAGTTCAGGGCATTTTCCCGACTTCCCGTGGTCAGGTTCCCCATGGTTGGCCCATGGTTCACCACTCCATGGCGACTGGATTCCCAGTGCCATGGGCCTGTTGCTTGGCGCTTTCGGTCTCCCTGCCGATCCCATGTCCCATTCCCCTTTGCCTCATCCCGGCACCGGCCCGTTCCCAGCGTCCCATGGACTCCCTACCCCGTCGGGCCATTGTGCGGCCCTAGCCACACGCCCTTCCCCGCCCCGTCCCCTTGTCCCATCATCCCGTGTTTATACCCCACCGGGTCGCCTGCAACCCTGTGGCGCGGGCCCACTGGATCCTCTTCCATCCAGGGACCGCTTCGTGCGCCTAGCACGGGTCACTCCCTTCCCGCCCCCGTCCCTTTCCCCTGTGCCGCGGCCCCGGCCTAATTGTTAACCACGCAACTGAATTGCTCCAGGAGGCGACCATCTTTTCATTTTTGGAAATGAATGACCTTGAACTTGTTTTCCTTGAAACTTATCCAAGTTTTCCTTCAAATATCCCAAAAATACACCCCAAATGCAACCACAAAAGGCGACGGAAACATACTACGTGTTCGACGAAATCACGGGAGTGATTTCGAAACGGTCCCTTTCATGTCCTAAGAAGATATGAACAAAGGGGGACATATAACAATGAAATACGAGCAAAACAATGCATATTTACAACATGATCATGGGTCTCCCCCCAACGCGTGGTGCCGGTGCACCGACGCGTTTGGAAACCAAATCAGCATATGCATGCAAAGCTCTACTAATGGGCTGTGATTTGGTGTACTTAACTTCAGGATTCAAGACACCTACAATTTTACAAAAATTCATGAACATGGCATACTTGCGCCAAAAAAACTAGCACGGAACGGAGCCGCGATAGTGCCGTAACATTCGCTTATGTCTAAAACTGATATAGAATTAATCTTATCAATAAAACTGATTGAAATATCTTAAAAATCGTCAGAAATCGACAATTTCTGGATCGGCGCGCGCGATCTCAGGACTGGCCGTCGCCGACCCAAACTCAGTTTTATAGTACAGAAAATGGTGAAAACACCATCAGTGTAAAACTACAGAAATTCCTGATTGACTGATACCAACACTGTCCAAAACAGTGCTGAGATAGCCGATTTCAGTTTGTACACATATATCAGGCATTTGCACTGAAAAAAGCGAGAATATAGGTTGCACGAAAACCTTACACTCCCCTCCCAAGTCCTGAGACACATCTCAGGCTGAAAAGCACAAAGAAGGTGCAGTGCAACAACAAAATTGGGTGGGAAAAATGCAAAGCATTTTGGTCGGGTGTTAACCACGCAACTGAATTGCTCCACGGGTTAACACTCCCCTCCCAAGCTCAGAAACACCCACAGAAAATGGGTGCTTCTGTGGCTGAATCTATGAAGATAAGCCGAGGAGCAATAAAAAGACACAGATTTTTACTTTGATCCCGGACCTGGGATTTTAGGAGGCACCGCTGGGTTCCGGTACCCGCATGTAATGTACATATCTACACACACACCACTCATGGCACTCACAAGTGCCTCACACATAGGGTCCTCTGACCCCCAGGCTCAATCACAGTAAAATTTCTGCAATCCTGGACAGAAATCAATCATAAAAAAATGACCTCTGCACAGAATTTAAAATGAAAAATAGTGGAAAAAAAATAGTGAACAAACAAAAAAAATACACTTCTGAGATGTCCTGACCCTAAAACCAAAGACAACACAAAGCAAATCAGAAAAATTCAAAGTTTGTAAAATCATCCACTGATCATATAATATAATACAGAAATAACCAATAAGACCATTTCTCATGGCCCATAGTTATTATGATTACAATTCTGGTCACCAATCTTCTTGGCCCATACCATGAATTATATTTTCTGAAATCTTCATATTTTTGACTTCCAACTTGACCACTTCGTAATCTGCAGGATGTGGGCAGCGCTGTCGTCCTTGCTGGAGGTTGAGAACTCACCAATGATCATGATATAATGTTGAGAACCATCTAAAGGTCCATGGCACTTGTCCATGGCACCCAACTGGAGTAATCAATCTTGAGAACCATCCAAAGGTCCATGGCACTTTGTCCATGGCACCCAACTGGAGTAATCAAATGAAAACTATCATGGACAGACACCATTGGGATAATCGCGCTGCAGCTTGTTCTTCAGCGCTACGCACTCCCAGCGCGATGGTGAAGGTCTCCTTGGTCGTCAATGTCCTTGTAATAGGGCTCAAAATAGTCAAATGGTCCTCAAATGGTGTAGGCACCAAGGACCTTCTTGAACATGATTTTGGGGTTTACCAATTGCTCCATAGATCTCGTCGACGATGTTTGCGTCGTCGTGGTCGTCGTCTTCAACGTCGTCGTCGTCATCGTCGTCGTCGTTGAGGGCGTTTCGAAATTCTTTTTATTTTTGGAAATGAATGACCTTGAACTTGTTTTCCTTGAAACTTATCCAAGTTTTCCTTCAAATATCCCAAAAATACACCCCAAATGCAACCACAAAAGGCGACGGAAACATACTACGTGTTCGACGAAATCACGGGAGTGATTTCGAAACGGTCCCTTTCATGTCCTAAGAAGATATGAACAAAGGGGGACATGTAACAATGAAATATGAGCAAAACAATGCATATTTACAACATGATCATGGGTCTCCCCCCAACGCGTGGTGCTGGTGCACCGACGCGTTTGGAAACCAAATCAGCATATGCATGCAAAGCCCTACTAATGGGCTGTGATTTGGTGTACTTAACTTCAGGATTCAAGACACCTACAATTTTACAAAAATTCATGAACATGGCATACTTGCGCCAAAAAAACTAGCACGGAACGGAGCCGCGATAGTGCCGTAACATTCGCTTATGTCTAAAACTGATATAGAATTAATCTTATCAATAAAACTGATTGAAATATCTTAAAAATCGTCAGAAATCGACAATTTCTGGATCGGCGCGCGCGATCTCAGGACTGGCCG
Source organism: Eutreptiella sp. 'Long Island Sound 2002' (assembly GCA_964036045.1). Taxonomy (NCBI): domain Eukaryota; phylum Euglenozoa; class Euglenophyceae; order Eutreptiales; family Eutreptiaceae; genus Eutreptiella; species Eutreptiella sp. 'Long Island Sound 2002'. The sequence continues at coordinate 37,024,828 of OZ038397.1, forward strand.
TCGCCGACCCAAACTCAGTTTTATAGTACAGAAAATGGTGAAAACACCATCAGTGTAAAACTACAGAAATTCCTGATTGACTGATACCAACACTGTCCAAAACAGTGCTGAGATAGCCGATTTCAGTTTGTACACATATATCAGGCATTTGCACTGAAAAAAGCGAGAATATAGGTTGCACGAAAACCTTACACTAATCCCTCGGGCTGTTGTGCGGCCCCATCCCATCCCTCATCCCGTGTTTATAACCCACCGGGCCGCCAGCAACCCTGTGGCGCGGGCCCGCTGGATCCTCATCCATCCGGGGACCGTTTCGTGCACCTAGCACGGGTCGCTCCCTTCCCGCCATTTTCCCCTGTGCCGCAGCCCCGGCCTAATCCCCTTGGCTGTTGTGTGGCCCCATCCCATCCCTCATCCCGTGTTTATACCCCACCGGGCCGCCAGCAACCCTGCGGCGCGGGCCCACTGGATCCTCATCCATCCGGGGACCGTTTTGTGCGCCTAGCACGGGTCGCTCCCCTCCCGCCCCCGCCCCTCACTCCTGTGCCGTCTCCCATGCTGTCCTAGTCCCCTGGGGCCGTCGCGTGGCCCTAGGCACGCGTCCTTTTCTGTCCCGTCTCCTTGTGGTGCTGCTGGGTGTTGTCCGCGTTTTTGGTTTTTTTTTTCGCCGCGCTTTTTTCTGCGTGGTTCCCTCCTCCCTGCATGCACGCACAACAACACTGCTTCGCCATCCGTCTCGGTTCCGTTTGGTGCTCTCGTCCAGTCCCACCGCCATCCTGTGGCGCAGCCCTTGGCGGTCCCCGGCCATGCCAGGTGAGCGCCCCTCCCCCGCGACCCAGCCCTCACCTATGATTTTAGCAGCTGTTTTTTCCCAAAATTCAAAAAGTCAAAAAAGGGGTTTTTCGCGAGAAATGACCTATTTTTTGGTTTCCACGGCCCCAAAATGGGGGGGAGGGGTCCTCCTACCCGAATTTTGTCCAAAAATATCAAAAATCCTGAAATTTGGCCTATTTTGGGGTATTTTTGCCTGCTCTGGTAAAGAAGGTCCCTACCAGGACCGGCCCCCGCTGTGCCCCTTCCGCCTGTCACCCCTGCTGACTTGCTCCGGATCAACGATTGCATTTCTCAAAATCCTCAAAATCCAGGGTCCAAATCCAAAAATATAGAAAATGTAATCCTCCTTCAACCCTGAATAGCAACCAGATCCCACAAGTATAGCAATAACCCAATTCACAATCCAAATCAGGCTGCGGGCTTTCGTTCAGCACACCGGTATTCCCACGGTGGCGGGCATGTACAAGAATTGCACCAAGGAAGAAAGCCCTGAAATTGGCATATGAACACAAATAAAGCAAAGTTGGGGAAAGATGGAAACTTACACAATCACAGCCATAGACCCCTCATTCCCTGGACTCAAGACCTTCCCTTGACTCACCAACATGATGCCCTGAACCCAGTCCAATAAGATGGTTAAATGCCATGTATCAACAGTCACTACATAAACCCCAAAAATGTGTTCACTCCCAAGCCTCTAAATCCTAGCCCAATAGGGGAGGTGGCGTGTCATGGCCTAGAGTGGCACTCAGGACCATGCCCTACCCTGACATAACCTTGGTTGGACTTGGAGTCAAATGGGCTTAGAGAAATGACCTATGAGTTTGAACTCATAACATGCCAAAAAACTGCCAATTCACACCATATTGGCCATATATCACATATATGCTCAAAATTGAAGATACTACTTATCCGAAGGCTCAAAGCATGCATGGAATCGAAGTCTACTATTCATGGAGGATAGAGACCAAAGGCCAATGCCCATGTACATCCCCATTTTACCCTCGAAACCCCTTCGGATATGGGCGCCACGCACTGCCCAAGTCAGCCCATGATCTTGAGACCAATTCTTGTGATCCTTCGTGCGCCAAGCCAAATGGAGTACGCAATCCGGCATATGGTGGTGTTCAACTCCAAAGCATATGCCAACATATGAACAACATACCATGGTTCGGCTCTCCATAGGCTTCTTGCTGTTTGCTGACCAGGTAAGTATACAAAACGCAAAAATGAGCAAAAATTGAGGTCAAAAGCATGAAAATATGACCAAATGCAAGGTTGTCATGATAGTATATCTCTATGCTCACCCATGATATCCGCTCACGGTTCAATACACAAATGATTGGAACCATTTGCGAACAATTCCCCCACTTGGATCCCCAATCGGGCGCATGGAGATACCTTCGCCACTAATATCTACATGCCCCATGAAAATGGGAGTGCACCCATGGATCTCTTTGTCAAACATACCATGAGCAATACATACGCGGTAGACTTGGTCTAGCACTTTGAATTCCACAATTGGGACATGGGCAAAGCCCTTGTCACGTATGGCTCCCCGTCTCTTCGGCCACATGAAGATATATAACATGGGCGTGAGCATATCAAACATATACCATGCATACAACACATACCCTCAAAATATGGCTCCCACCATGATATGCCATGTCCCTCCATTGACATAACTTCACGTTAAAAATACGTAGGAACCCAAGGAAAGTTGCTATGCAACCCCAACACTCATGCGCCACACTCGAAAGTCGCATTAAAATATTCGGTTGCACGGTCCAAGAGTTATATATCACTTTATACCCTCTTGACCCTTTTCCCTTGCTACACCGGGCATGTGTGTGCGCACCAAAGGCGTTTGATGCTTCCTAAATTAACTTGAGACTAAGGCGCTTGCAACCCAACCTTCCTTATTCTCTTTCCTCACACTCGCGCGTAGATATGGTCCTTCAAAGTGGTCCCACGATTCACTTTTGTTTCCCTTATATCTCCGAGTCAAATGGGTGGCCAGTATAAGGGAAACCTGATTCGGGCATAGGGAAAGGAGTATGACCACTCGAAGAAGTCCAAATCAAGTGCGCATTCACCCACAGCGCCTTTCGCTGCTCCAAATACAGGCGGAGCGAATTTACTACCGCCTTGACTGCATTTTCGGCCCTCCCATTACTCGAAGGCCTATATATAACGCCCCTGTGGGTCTCAATCCCCATTTTCTCACACAAACTGTGAAAGAAATCACTGGTAATGACATTGTCATTGTCACTCATGATTTCTTTCGGCACGCCAGTGAAGAACAAGCAGCGTTGCAAAAACAAATCTGCCGCTGCTTTGGCATCCAGGCCCTGGGCCCTGCATGGCACCGCAGTCAAATATCCTGTCAGCCTGTCTACAATTACCATACACTGGTCATACACCTGTCCGGCCGAAGTAACTTCCGGCAGTGATACAAAATCAATGGCAAGCGATGCAAAGGGATACTGGGGGACAGGGAAAAAACGACATTCATCAAAGCGTGCTGGGCCTGTTTTACACGTTTGACAAACAGGACATCGTTTAACCAATTCAGTGACCTTTTTCTTCAAAACACTCCGCCGGAAGGTGAAATAAAATTTTCTGCGGACCAACTCTATCAGTTTGTCCCTACCTGGATGGACATACTGATGCATGGCAGTCAGAACCTTATCCGTTAATGAAAACGGAACCACGATTTTGCCATGGTGTCGCAGCTTCCCCTGAAAAAGCGAAAAACCTTCAACGGCCTGACCCTGTGACAATTTGTCAAAAATGGTGGAAAAATTGCGGTCACTCTGGTATTCGTTGTCCCACTTGCCAAACAAACATTTAGTGAGTGGCTCCTGAGTCAGCGCTGCAAGCTGAAACGGGTCCAGCCCACTCTCAGCACAACATAAATTATGGATGATGCGCTCAACGCGCTTCTCGTGATTCACAGAATCCCCACTGGAGCTCTGCAGGGGTGATTGACTGTCACTGAACAACGACCGCAAGCGGGTATCCATCTGATGTCTCATTGTAGCTTCCCTGAGCTCTGTCGAGACATCCTGATCCTGAACCTGAGGCACCACCTGTTCACTGCGTACCTGACGCAATAACCTCGCACTGTCCTCCAAAAGACGTTCCCTTCGATTTGTGATAACCCACTTCTGACGTCCGTCATTCTGTGAGAGGAGGTGCAGTGATTTGGAGCCCCGCTCCAACTCTTGCATACAATCAGCGAAAAGTGGATGCTCACGCAAGGCCTGATTTTCCTGCTCCCTGACCTCCACCTCAGTCCTTTCCCATGCAGCCGCATCATTTTCTGACCCATGTAGGCTACTATCAGGGGCCGCAGTGTTGGCAGGGTACGCCCAACGGGAGAGCACGTCAGGAACAATGTGCCCCGCACCCGGAGTGTACCTCACCTCCACTAGGGGATATCTCGATAGAAACTCATGCCAACGACCGCGACGGCCAAGTGGACCACTGACCGTCAACAAATCGTCGTGGTACCACTTCTCCAGCGTACGATGGTCAGTCAGAATTTCTACCTCAGTTCCCATCCCTATCCATGACTGATGCTTATGCAAGGTGGAGATGATGCCATACATCTCCTTTTCTCGCGTACTCCAACCCCTTTGTCCCCGCGCGGTACCATCACCTTGATCCCCTGCCAACTTTCTGGAATAGAATGCTACGGGCCTGAGCTGATTTTTGGAGTCATACTGCTCCAAAACTGCTCCTACCGCATAGTCACTCGCATCAACCCTTATAATAAATTTTTTGTTGACATCCGCAATATCTAGGATCACATCCTCACTCATGCCACGTTTGATTTGGGAGAAAGCACGCTTCATCTCCCTTGTCCAAACAATCTTATGTCGCTGTGAGGAGCGTCCCTTATCCTTTGCGGTCGGTTCTGGTAATTTCCGCAGGGCCTCAGACAAAATCCCGGCATATTTTGCGTAATTACGCATATAAATTGCGTACCATTGGGTTAAACCCAAAAAACTTTTCAAGTGTTTGGGAGTCCGTATGTCCTCCCATCGCCATTTCTCAATGGCTGCCCGTTTTTCAGGGCTGGACATTCTCTGTCCATTACACAAAATATGCCCGCAGAATTTGACCTTTCGGACAAAAAGGTGCATCTTGGTCTTCTTCACTGTCAGTTTGTATTTTCTAAACAGTGTGAAGACCTCCCGTAACTGTATATTATGTTGTTTATATACTGTATCATCCACTTGTCCTGTATCAATATTTGGGGGTGTGCCCTTTAAAACATCATCGATGTAGGGCTTCAGTTTAATGGAATCCAAACAATAGGAAACCATTCTCTGATATTGGGAGGGGGAAGTGTTTAAGCCCATTGGCAAAACCTGCCATTCAAACACCCCCCAGGGCGTCGTAAAACTTGTCAGATGCCTACTGTCTGGCGACAGTGGCATCTGGTGGAACCCATCTTCTAAATCGAAAATGCGCCACAGGGCATTCTTCCCCTCCTCCACTATGCGATCCTCTATTATTGGGATCGGATATGTAATATTTTCTATGTTGTCATTCAGGTGCCTGTAATCTATCACGAGCCTCCATTTTCCCCCCGGCTTAGGAACCACAAAGGCTCTGGCAATCCACAGAGGATTACCTTCCGCTTCTTTGATCATCCCCCGATCAGAAAATTTATCAAGCAGTGCCTTAAAGGCAGCTGCTCGTACCCCCAGGCACCGGAATGGCTGCACTGACTTGGGCTCAGCACCCTGTTTCAGTGTTATAGTGGCCTCCGTATAAGGACCACGTATCTTATTTTCGATATCCTCAGGAGTAAGGGACTTGAATTTCAGGACGTCCTCAAACTCCTTTTCCAAAGCCTCCCTGTAACCTGAACAATTGGGATCGGTCATGTCCGCCTCAATCACAGAGCGAATAGACCGTCCATGGATGCCGGTTCGCAACTGCCCTGGTGGCTTATCCTGCAGGATCACTGACCTGACCTTTCGGCATTTTTTTGTACGCCCTGGCGAACCTGTCTCAGGGCCTTCATCAGAACTGGACACAGCATCAGTATTAAACTGGGCCAGGCGATCACGCTCTGTCCTGGTAAGCAATCTGCGCCGCATCCTGCGGGGCAGGTGTCTCAAATCAGCACATGAGGCTGCAGCCTCCTGACACTGTTGTAGACCAGCGATTACTTCGGGCTCTGCTGTACCCACAGGACCCTGTATGGACTGTTGCACACCTTGGTTTTCAGATTCAGACGGCGCTTCGGATGTGATCGCTTGCTCTCCACTGCAGTCGATGTCACTGCAAGAGGGGGAGCACACAGCAGTTTTGCCGTGTCCCTTACCTGACTGACGGGACAAGCGTCGTTTCATTTGCCTACATTGCTGTCGTTCCCCAGGCGCTACTCCCCTCCCAGACTCGTCAAGGGAGTGCGCCTCTGCAGACTGTGTATTTACAGATTGGACACCTGGTTCATCAGGGTCCTGCAGTTCCTCAGGTGGGGGCGTGGTAGGGGTCATGTGGCAGGGGGGGGGGGGTCCACGCTCTCTGGATCACCTGAGAACTCATCCTCCTGGACTCCCGCCCATCTGTCCATCCCTGCATCCATGTCCAGGGCAGCCAACGCATCAAACAAGACGACACGGGTCGCCCATCGTGGCTTAGCCCCCTGATATATAGGCATCTCTGGGGGGCAATCCCACCAGTCAATGGCCACCTCGCCAACACTCCAAAAGTGTGGCATGTTTTTCCACACGGGGAGCACAAGAATACCCTTGGCTCCATCTAGCAGTATCTTTTCTACCGTGTCCTTTAGCTCTTCAGGCCGCGGGTGCAAAAATAAACATTTGCCAGTCCATGGCTGACTCATGGCACGATCTCCATTCTGTGCAAACACGTCAAAAAAATCTGTCACCACCTGTGGGTCCTCACCATTCGTCTTGTGTGCCCACTGTACAAACTGACGCCGTGCTGAGGGTAGGAGCGACAAGCGATTTTCAACTTTCTTCCTATGCGCTGAGCGCCTGATTTGCAGTCGTTCGCTTGCCGTGGTAGGGGCTGCAGGAACCCGTGAAAGCTTCGACACCTGAGCATTTGGACACCCGGCCGGTGTGTCCTCGGGCGCGACGGTCTCCGAGTTCTGGTCACCCCACCCCCTTGTGAGTCCCCAACCTCCTGCAAAGCAATCGGGTGGTACCTGAAATCCTGACTTCTGTTGGATGAAAGTGCTGCCCTGGGTCGTTGTGGGTGCCGGGGGGCTCGGGGCCGGCAAGACCAGTGGGGCAGGCACGCGAGGAGTCTCCCTGGATGTTGTTATTGGGGTTGGAACCGGATACACGAACACCAACGGAGGCGAGAGCAGCGACAACAGAGGCAAGGTCCATGCTGATTGTGGTCCGGCAGAAAATCCCAGTCTATGAAGAAAATTGAGGGGAATTATTCTAAATACATCTGAGTGTCCAAAACTGTCCGAATGAATTTAAATAATCCATTTATGTAAAATTGTATGGCCGATCAGGCCCGCGAGCGCGCGCCAGCGGCAAATGGCGATTCCAGCTAAAATAGCGGAATGCGGCGGATTTACGGGAAATGGACCGCGGAATCAAATCCGGCATATCAGAAATATATAGGAAATATCCTGTGACTGAGCTGCGAGGCGGCAATTCCGCCGAAGCAAAGAAAATGACCAAAATGTAGCCAATCTGGGCAGAATGTCTGAAAATCTGAGCAGATGGGGCTAGCCGCACTTACACTCCCCCTCCAAAAACACACTGGGGTGTGTCGCTACGTCAACGAAGAACGTAGTGCGGGTAAGTCCCAGAAAAACATAGAAATGTAGCCTTGATGGGGCGAAATCTGCTTGATCTGACCTGATTTGGGCTGAATTGGCACTGAATCAGGCTGGATGAACCTGAAATGAGACAGAATGAGAAGTGACGAACAGTCCTCCGTGCAGTAAAACATTAGGTCAAGGGCTAAAAAGCATGTAAACGTATCGAGAATCGATACCAAACCATGCATTGGTTGAGAATGAGGTAGAATATTGGTGGATTGAGTGGGGGGATCAAGAATTGGAGTGACATCTCAGCGCTCTGGCACAGTTTCGCTGTCGCGGGCACGCTACGGTGTCCTCGCCGAACTCTACATCGTGTTACTCCCGCTTTTCTCGTTCTGAAAAGTACAGCATGTGGCTCAGATTTGGCGCATCTGGTGGATGATCACAAGATTCAGCAAAAATGAGAATGAATTTGAGCAGAGATTGAGGTGATTAAGCAATCACAGAGAGGTTAAACAAATACACATGTAGTCTACAGACCCTAAGTGAACAGAAAATCATAAGCGTCAACGGTGGTTCACTTAGATCTAAACAGATCTTCGAGGAATGATGGGAGATGACAAGGAAATCAATCTAAATTGTCCTAACATGAGTACATTCCCTGAGATGAAGGTGAAATGAAGCGGAATGTGTACAACTGAAACTACCAACACCTTCGTTTAGACTAAAGTTAATATATATTGTCGTTTATTCAGCTCAATTGTGCTTTCCGGCACGTTGGTTCGCGAGCATCTAACAGATTCTATCAAAATGTGGATCATGTGATGATGCATCATGATGGGACATGCTGGCCCTGGATCCTTGGCATGTAACGCGCCGAAGGTTCGCTGAAGGCACTTTACTGACAGTATATAACTGAGAGACACCGAATATACAGTGGCGGTGGTGTCAATCGACTTGGACAAGGCCAATCTTTCGATGAAGTCCCACAAGACACTTGGATTCACCATTCTCGACAGTTTCTGGTCGAATTGAGCTCACATTGGCGTGTGCCAAAAATACAACGAAGCTTACGGACTTCAGAGGTTGCTGTTAGAAGTCCCTAGAGCTCCTAGATGAAGATTGTCTGAACAATTGACGTCTGGATTTCGTATTTTGGTTCCACTGTTGTACAGAATGATGGACAAACCTGAGAAATTCAAGGTAAATTTGAGGATCCTGGATCTGAATCTGGACTTTGGCGTCAGCATCACAGCAAATGAAGGTGAGATCTGAGTTCCTGGCGTCGCCTCTAGGGCAGCCAGTACTACAGGGGTTGCCTGTAGGGGTGAATGTCGCTGGCCAGCGTTTTGATTATGTACATTTGCTTCCATCTGCACGAGTAGCCAAATTCCAAAGATGCACAGACCAACAGAGACAAGATTACCCCGAATCTGCCTGAATTAAGCCTGAGTTTGGTTTTTTCTGAACACGGCAGCACACTCCGTCAGCGTATTCACGCCTTGTCTGCCTAACGGAGACCAAAGAAAAGTTGATTGACGTCAAATTATCAAACATTCGCAGTTCTCCACATCATGACATAAACAGAAGGAATGAACAGTGGATTGAGCAGAATGTGGTAGGATGGCTTCCTTAATTCGGCCAAGCACGAATGCATGTGACCACCAACCTGTCTGGCCTGGCCCTCGTACGGCTTGGGCGCTGCAGATCAGCGGCCGAACTTGAAGCTTGGTCCTCATTTGGCTCCTGGGCTGGCCTGACCGCAGGAGGGGGGATCGACGGATCAGCCCTGGAATGTGGCTGCTGAGGGCCGTAAAAGGCTGGATCTCGATTCACCACAGGTCGTTTTCCGTCGCTCTCCACTTGTCTGTCTGGTTTCGACAAACAATCTGTCAGGAGTACACCAATTTCGGGGTGCTTCTTGAGGAAGTCAATGAACCCCTTGGTGTATCCATGGACAAAAGATTGGGCTGGTTCCCAGTTGTTGTGACTGGAATCAAAGCCCCTCCACTCACACAGAAATTCCCATTCGCCCTTGGCGTCACGTCTTGCTTCAACAATCCTCTTGAGTTCGTACTTTCCCCCTTCGATTACCCGATCGGACAAGTGTTTTGCAGTCCAAAAAAGGGGTTTAACTCGATCCTTGGGGGAGGGGATCTCTCTCTTAAGGCGATCGCCCGAAACGTCAATTTCCCTGCTGACATCCACACGGATCCTCCACCTGTTCTCCCCAAGACGTGCTGTAACAGCAAATGGCCCCTCCCACAAGGGAAGAAGCTTGTCATCTCCGTCCAGGGTAGTTTCGGATTTTCGAAGCCAAACTCGATCATCGACTTCAAAATTGTGGGGGTTTTTTCGACCTTGATTTTGAACCCAAAGCCAGTCAGCTTGATGCTTCTCGATTAATTTCGACACAGATTTATCTGCTCGTTGGACTTCGTCCAAAAACAGCGAAGCATCCTTACAGGGGCGAGGATTATTCAACGGCATGTTCCACCAACACTTCTTTCGTCCAAAGACGATTTCATTTGGAGAAAGACCATGATACAAAGGCGTGTTGTGGTAACGGCGAAGCAATGCGAAGAGAACTTCAAGCCAGTGGAAATCCTTCTCGCTCGCGAGCTCCTTACGAAGCATATTTATAACAGAGCGGCCGGCTCTTTCGCCAGGCAACGCTCGATGCGAGTGGATTTCACACCTGAGGTGGTGGATTCCAAGGCGAGCACACAATTCTCTCCACCATTCGGAGGTGTACTCTTTGCCTGAGTCCGTGACCACCTCGGATGGGACGTCCCAGCCTCCCATCCAGGTCTGCGCGCACCATTTGGCGGCAGCCTTGCCAGTCATCGACTCAATGTTGCAAGGCAACACTTGAATGTAGCCGGAATGACGGCACTGAATAAGGAGCACACCATTGACTTTTTTGTTAGTCCAATGGCACTCTTCGTCATCGAGCTCACCGAGATAGAAAAAATCACTCGTGACTCTGTTGAAAAGACGCTCCGGAATAGGATGAGGCCTCAGATGGCCGTGCTTCTTCGCGCTGGGAGGCGTCGAGACAGCACATTGGGCACATCCGGCAGCTACTTTCATGCAATGAGTGTAGAGCCTCGATCCAAACAACCTATGCTTAATCATCGACCACAGTCGACGGCCATGTGCGTGGGGGGACTCCCATTTGTGCCACCAGTTTAACACTCGGGGGGCTAGGGCGTCTGGCACACACAATTTACCCTCCATCCACAGCTTCCCCCCATCCAACGAGTACTCTGCAAAAATCCCATCCCTGTGAGCATCTTTGGATTTGAGATTTCCAAAGACCTCTTTAAACATGGGATCCTGCAGGTAATCGGACGTCCAGTCACGGATGATCAGGGAATCCTTAGGCAGGGGTGGTGTTTTGGCCGGATCTCGACGCTTAATGCCTTGGATCAACCGAAATCGATTTACTCGTCGGGTGTAGTCAAACCGTTTCACACTCCCTGTGGAGGGATCGGTGACATTTTCCACGACTTTCATCGTTTTGGTGCAGATCTCATGGGCATGCGCCGGATCTGAGATGGCCGTGATGTCGTGACACGGCAATGCGTGCTGTTTAACAGCGCACTGCATGCATGCACGTCGAATGAGTTTCTTTTCTTCCTGATCCCATTCGATGATTACATGGCGGTCCTGCTCCGTACCATGGATGTTGGTACTTTGCAGCCCCTCTGAGGCGGGGTAAGCCCATCGGCTCAGAGCATCCGCTACCGTGTTGTGTTTTCCAGGCAGATACGACACATGGAGGTCAAACAGAGAGAGAAATTCGTGCCATCTGGCCCGTCGACCAGCTGGGCTCGCGACAGTATCAATGTGTTCAGTGGCCCAATACTCCAGAGATCGATGATCCGTCAGGACCTCGACTCGATTGGTGCCAACCCACGATTGGTACTTTTTTAAAGCACAGATGATGGCGTAAGTCTCTTGCTCACGCGGCGACCATTGCATTTGGCGTGGAGCTAGCTTCCGAGACCAAAATGCAAGAGGGTAATGATCGCCGGTGGCTTCATCAACCTGTTCAAGGACAGCTCCGATCGCGTACCTAGATGCGTCGGTTCTAATGTAGAAGGGTCGGTCAAATTGGGGCACATGCAACGTGGCGACTTCGCAGAGGGCTGCCTTCAAGTGATGGAAGGCCTCCTCGCACTCGTCAGTCCACTTGACACGAACCTTTGAACCTGCCTTGCCCGCATCTCTCCCTACCTTCAATAATTCAGTGAGGGGGGCAGCAAATTTGGCATAATTCGGCACAAAAGTGTGGTAAAAATTGCAACAACCCAGGAATCCTCTCAACTCCGTGATCGTCTCAGGGCACTTCCACTTCTGAATAGCGACGAGCTTCCCTGGACTGGGTCGTCGAGTGCCATTCTCTAGGAGAGAACCACAAAATTCGACTGATTTTAAAAATAATTTTCCCTTCTTTGGCCCACAAATCAGCTGATTGGCGTCAAGAATATCCAAAACTTGGTTCAGCTGCTTCTCATGTAGGGCCACCAGCTCGGCTTCGGTCAGTCCCTCCCCCTCCGTCGCGATGATTATGTCATCTATGTACACACTCACGAAGGCACGAAGCTCAGGATGGGTTGTGAACAGCACATCCTCCATCATTCTTTGAAAAAATGAGGGGGCGTTCTTCAATCCCATGGGCATGACGGTCCATTGGACTGGGCCACATGGCGTGCACATACAGGTAAGAGGTCTACTGTCCTTCCTCAACGGCATTTGGTGGAAGCCGTGACGGAGATCCAGCACAGAGAACAAACGACCTCTTGCCCTTTTGGCGATTTCCTCCTCAATGAGGGGCAGGGGGTGTGAATCCGCCTTTGTTTCGGCGTTGAGATTACGAAAATCAACCACCATTCGCCAGCCATCAATGGTGTTCTGGTCTGCAGGCGGTGGCTTCGGGACTGTGAAGGGTGAACAGCACCATTCGCTGGTCATACAACCCTCAAGCCAACCAAATTCCCTGAGATTTCTCTCAATGATTTTTCTGAGAATCTCATGTTTGTGTCCATGATTTTCATAAGGGCGCTGTTTTTTTGCCTTGTACCCTTCACGAAGCTCGATGAAGGCTTCACCGAACTGTCCACGGACAGGGGGGTCTTTGATCAACTTCCCTGAAAGGGTTGTGTCCTTCCGTTCCTCAAAAATCTTTTCTCTTGACTTGGAACACAATTCAGTGTCCACCTGATCGCCAGGAATTACTGTCGAAAAAACTTTGGCGACTTCTTCGGCTTTGGCAGGCAGAATCTTCTTACGGATGTCCCTAAACAGGTCCGTATCAACTGCCTCCTGAAGATAGGTGGGTCGTGTGTCGAAATCCCAGAGATTTTCTTCGCGATCCAGCTCCTCGAAAGGATCCATGAAAGCTTCCACAGGGGGTTTTTCATAAAAAACTCTGAATTTGCGGCGCGATTGGAGATTTTTCCTCGCCCGTGCACTGAAGATTCTTTTCGATGTCGACTGGATTGGGGAAGAGGGAGACGAGGCGGATCCATTGGACGTTGAATCACCTTGGGTATCTGACGAACAAAAATCAGAAAAAATAGATTCATCATCGGTACCACGCTCAAGCTCAGATTCAGACCTAACACAGGAATCTGTACTAGAATCAGCAGAATTAGAGTCAGAAAGCTTTCCATCCACCAGGAATGCAAGCGAACTCCAGGAGCGCTGTGGCAGGGGACCTGTGTCGTCCCTGGCATACAGCTTAATCTTCCTGGGAAGTTCGATGTAATCAACACAAATGTCCTGTAATTCCTGAAACCAAGGCTTGTCGTCCCACAAGGGCACAACCAAAATTGCCTGGGTTTTATCTTGCTTGATTTTGTGGATGACCTGCTGGATTAAGTGAAACGGAGGGTTAATCCACAACTTCTTGTCCCATTTGTGGGTCCAAGCGTCGCTGAAGTGCTTATCAAAGCGCTTGTTCGTACGGTTAGCAAATGCATCATACCGAGGCCAAAATGAATGATGTTCATGGAAGTATTCACAAATTGCATCGCGCCATTTGTCGACAACTCTGTAGGATGAAGAGTGCCAGCGCGAAGGGCGTCGTGGCTGGGAGTCCCTACGAAGACATTCTAACTCTTGGGAGTAATCGGCACTCCCATTCACCTCTGCAATGGTGACATCTTCGCCAAATTTTGGTGTCACTTTTTGCTTCAAAAATTCTTCTGCACTTTTAAACCCTGCGTGCAAAAAACGAAATTCAGGACGCTCCAAGGGACCTGACTCCAGCAAAAAACAACGACGATGACCTACGGGCGCTACCCTGTTCTTTCGAAGCCAAGGATGCCCCAAATAAAGGTCATACTTTATGTCAGCACGGTAGAAGTAGTCATCCTTAAGGACAACTTCTTCCACATTTTGCTCTTCCCAAAGGTCTTGAGCGACCAAATGGGTTGATATATAACAACCGCGTTGCCCACCTGCGAGAGAATGTCCAGAAGCTCCCTCGAGGGTAACAGGATGAGGCGATTCAAACACGCAGTCGTCGGGTAAGAAGGAGTTGGATTGGAGATTTACCTCTGATCCATTGTCACACAAACAAGTGGCGAGGTGGAAATTTCCCTTGCAATCAGAGACCCACAGCTTTGTGACAAACTGACGAGCCCTGTGCTTGGACTGTACACCAACCTCGTCCACTACGACAGAAGGATCCGCTGCCGGATCCAGGGGAGAGGAGACAAGCGACCCTACATCAAGTAATGGTCGATCAGGAATTTGGGGATCATGCCTGAAATCGCCTGGGGAGGGGCGATTTTCGTGGCTCCCCTAGGCGTTCTGACCTCCAGCGGCTGCGTTAACATTGTGAACACAGCCTGTTTCGTCGATCCATTCATCTTGGAACGGATCATCCGCTGGATTCAGAGCATTTTCGGCGTAATCTCGATCCGCATCAGACACCTGGTCTGCACCTGAGACCTGATCCACACGATGGTTTCCCTTTCCACGTCCACGGCCACGGCCGCCGGATGATGGGCCACCACCGTCGCCACGCCCTCTGCCCTTACCAGAGAAGGGGGTTCCTGAAGGATTTCCCTTACCCTTACCCTGTGATCCTGGAGCATTTCCTTTGTTTGTACCGGATTGAGGGGTTTGGCCTGGATTTCGATTTCCGCCTCCGGCGTTGACATTGGGACCTGTCTGGCCGTTTGGCTGTCCACCGGAGCCGGATGGAGTCCGATTCCCTTTGCCTTGGGACCCGCCAGGGCCTCCGGTATTTTTGTTCCCACCGGAGGGAGTCGAATTACCCTTTCCCCCCTTGGCACCATGCACCTGTCTGTCATTCCTGTCTGAATTCTGAGGATTACTGACATTTTCACCAATCACCTTGTGATCGTAAGCAGACCATCGGTGATTAGCAGTGGAATGCGTCTTAGCTCGGTTCGTAGAACCTAGAAGAAGACAGATGCTACAATGATCCTGAACATTCCGGGTGTCATTCACCTTTTTGTTGCCCTTTTGGGCCCCATTTTGGGTGTTTTGCTGGGTATTCCTGTTTCCCCCAAGACCCTCATGGAAATTTTGATTGGCGGCGTCAGCAAGCCTCTCAACCTCTTCCCACAGTTCCTGCGGAGTAAACGAAAACACCCAGTTCCTGGCCTTCAGGCGATTTCCGTGGTAGCTTACTCCCCTGTTGAGGACTTGGACAAACAAGTCCCGATCCTCGTGTTCATTGAACTTGATTTTCCACGTGTTTTCAGTGAATTTCACCTTGCTAAACGACGTGGGGGAGCACTTTTGAAGTGCCTCCCTGACGGTAAACCGGTTGGCCGAGGCGTCAAAGCCATCGATCTCCGCCCACCAGGTCTTGACCTTTTCTTCGGACTGTCGATTCCGAAGGGTGGCGGCGGTTTCTGAGGGGATCTTGTCAAAAATCAGATTTTTCAGCTCGGCACTGGAAAATTTTTCGCCTGAATGTTCAGATTCTTCTACGAGATTCCAGAAGCGCTGTCTCTTGTCCTGCACCTCATGCAAGATTAATCGAGAGAACGAAGGAAAATTCTTCAACATCTGGTGGTAATGGTCCTCTGGCAGTCGAGATCCACGTACCTCCAACTGTTCCCACACCTCATCAAAGGTAAGGGGGGAACTTGAATCTTCACGATCACTCCAGGTCCTGAGCCAAGTATTGGCCGGCGCTCCTTCAAGGCAGTCCAGAAGGGCCATCAGGAACTGATCATCCTGGAGTTTTTGAGTCTTAACCCACAGTTTAAATTCCCGTTGGAACTGAGGCCAACGTCTGGGGTTCCCATTATACTTCGGTTGCTTGGCAACCTGACGAAGTCGCAATGAAGTGGGATTTAGGAGTGAATCCAGCCCAACACCGGCCGTAATGGCAGACACCTTGGCGGCATCATTAGCCACACCAGCTCCGGCGAGGGTCTGGGCGAGCAACATCTGGGCAATTGCATTGGAATCAACAGCAGGAAGGGTAGTACGGGAGGCAGTTCTTTTGGCATTCTGAACCTCAGTCCTAGCCTTCGCCGATCTACTCTGTGATCGAGAGATTGTAACCCTTTCCTTTAGCTTAGTCCTGCTGATCCGTGCATCGGTGGTCTTAGAGTCCACCGAAGGAGCAATCGAAAAAATTTCTGTCGCCTCCTCCGATGGTTCTGTTGTCTGATCCACCGATGATGCACCCTCAGATCGCATGTGTGTCTTGAAAAGATCTTTAATTCCCAGCGTTTGAATGATGAGTTGCATTTGATCTTTGAGCAATTGGAGCTCAGAGTCTCGCTGGGATCTGCAAGAGCAGTCGGCAGGACAGTACATACCGTGCCCTGAAGGGCCTGAGCAGGCTGTCGGACCGCTAATCTCAGTGGTTTGCAGCCAGGAGTCCACTTGGGGAGCTCCTTCAGTCCTAATTTCCAGGCTTGCCTGCCTAGCTGCCTCTAAGATTCCTTCCTCAACCGCGGCGGCTAGATCGTCGCGGATGGAAACAGAGGGATGGGGGGCGGAGGGCCCGGCAACCGGTGCCTTGGTCTTCTCCTTCGGGAAGGGACTTGCCTCCCAGATCTGCAAGAAAATGGAAAAAGATTCATCCTCTTGAGAACACCACCACATCCTGGTCTTAATTTCTTCTTGAAGGAGGAAAAAATATTCAAATAAAAAATCAGAGGCGATTCTTTCTTGTCCTATCAGCTTAGACGTGGCTAATAGACACAGGGCCTCAAGCGCCTCAAGGTTACGGGTCACTTCAGAAGACAAATGGTTGTCCCATTGTGCCCAATTGTCTGGTCGATTATAGGTTGGTACCTCACCTGGACCACCCATCTCAATGTCGTCAATGTCGGCATCGATGGTCTCGAAATGTGGACATTGGTAGGGAGTATTGGTACCTGCCAAGTCCGTAAGCTCCACCGGAGCGTTGCCATTAGCGTAAGCTGGGAGATTCCAGCTGCTTGATGGCCAATTTCGACTGGGATCTTGATTGTAATCTGGGCCTCCACAGCTGCTGATTTGTGTCCTTCTTGGGCAATTTGGGCTTGCGCAAGGCATTCCTCTCAAGGCCTCGTTCGCACAGCACCACGGGAGCGTGATCGTTACGTCTCCGGAGGTGGCGGGGTCGTACTGAGGGGCTAGCTGTGGTTGGGACACCATGGGAACAACATTCAGGTAGCCTCTGCTACCATGAAAGTGCTGCCCTGGGTCGTTGTGGGTGCCGGAGGGCTCGGGGCCGGCAAGACCAGTGGGGCAGGCACGCGAGGAGTCTCCCTGGATGTTGTTATTGGGGTTGGAACCGGATACACGAACACCAACGGAGGCGAGAGCAGCGACAACAGAGGCAAGGTCCATGCTGATTGTGGTCCGGCAGAAAATCCCAGTCTATGAAGAAAATTGAGGGGAATTATTCTAAATACATCTGAGTGTCCAAAACTGTCCGAATGAATTTAAATAATCCATTTATGTAAAATTGTATGGCCGATCAGGCCCGCGAGCGCGCGCCAGCGGCAAATGGCGATTCCAGCTAAAATAGCGGAATGCGGCGGATTTACGGGAAATGGACCGCGGAATCAAATCCGGCATATCAGAAATATATAGGAAATATCCTGTGACTGAGCTGCGAGGCGGCAATTCCGCCGAAGCAAAGAAAATGACCAAAATGTAGCCAATCTGGGCAGAATGTCTGAAAATCTGAGCAGATGGGGCTAGCCGCACTTAGATTGGACTCCTCGGACGGTTCTCTCGTCTGAACTGGCGGGAGGCACCCTGCAGTTACAAGCAGGCAATTGCACCTCCCCAATCTCCAGCTCTTCTGAGTCCGTCAATATTTCGTGTGAACGCACTTGATCATGTGTCATGCCATGACATACACGTATCATGCATATAGGACGCGAGGCCTGCTCATTTTCCCCTTTGTGACAGCACGTGTACGCACTGTGCGCCGCCACTTGGTTCGCCGAGCATCCCACGCCCCTTTGCACCTGCTCAACGCCGGTGCTCCCAAACCCTGCAGCCCCTCGGCCTGACGGAGGTAATTCTGCAACCTCCTGTAGTTCAGGTTGGGCTACAGGTTTAAAAAGAAGTTGCGCAATGCGGTCTCCCACTGAGACCATATATTTCTCGGTACCGTTATTCACCAAAAGAACACCAATGTTCCCTCGGAAATCAGAATCAATGACGCCAGCCGCGACGTCAATACACTTATTCTTAGCAAGGCCCGACCTGGGCTGCAGCTGAGCATAGAACCCTGCTGGTATTGACAATGCGATATCCAGCTGCACCACACGCCGACAGCCAGGCCGAATTTCTGAAGGATGTGCTGCATACACATCGAAACCCGCTGCCCCTGCTGATCCATGCGTGGGTATCTGCCCATGCTTCGTGAGCATCTGAACTTGCACCTGTAGGTCGCCCACAGCACTCTGGTCAGACTGTCCAGTGATCTGAGTTTCGCAGACCGGCTGACCCCTGCCCTCCCCATGGGGGGGGGTATCCTGTGCCGAAGTATGTAAACAGAGACCTTGGTCGGACTGGTGTCCACGCGACCGGTCACTGAATTGTTCCTTCGACTCGCGTTCCACCTTCCGTACCTGAACGGAGGCAACAGACCCATTGACACACTGCACCCTCTGGCATATCATTCTTGAGGGCTGCACGTCAATACACTCCATCGGCAGAACACAGTGTTTCACTGTGTCCACAGTGAGCCCATACGCCACTAAAAAGGGATAACGCAGGATCAACTCAGGGGTAACGTCCGCTGAGTAAATCCACGCATCCATGCACACACACTGCAGAGGACCCAGATAATGACACACAGGCAAAGAAATATTCACTTGCGCGCCCTCAGTCCCGCCTGGCACCGGTTGTGACCCCACAGCACTGAGGGCAAGGGGCCTCCTGGCTGGTCTCAGTGAACCCTCAGGGAACGCACTGCGCTTCCCTACAGCAAATACCTCACAACCCGTGTCAATTAATGCACGTATGCGTTTAACGCCATATTCACCAAAGTCCACGTCCACTTCTATCCACAGCTCACGTCGTTCCCTTGATTCTACCCGTCTCCCAAAACGGCGGCGCAATCTCAGGATGCCCTCCCTGCAGTCAACCAATTTAATTTGTGACTGCTGCGCCAAATCACCCGGGAACTGAGCCTCAAGCAGGGACTTACATTTAGCAGAGATTGCCCCATGATCTCCACCCCCTTACGGGCTTTTCTTATCTTTAGACTTTCGCCATTGCTGCCTCAACTCTGGATGCGCAGTAAAGCAAGACGCCTCGGTATGATTAGTCTTGCCACAGTGCTTACACGGGGGGTATGGCCCCTTCTTGGCCTCGGGTGTATTCTTCTCCTGTTTACCCCGCGCCGTGTCCTTACGGAAGGGATTCTGCTCACATTTCACACCCAGGTGATCCCCACCACACCAAATGCACTTTTGGTCCTTTAAACGCTGCATAATCGTCGCGTGTGGAACTTGTTTTTGTTCCTTCCAACTTTTTGGCCAATGTGTTTTATCCACTATCCAACACGATCCGTTGTGCGCCTTACCACACGTGGTGCATTTGGGGGGTTCGGATTGCGAGCGTCCCTTACCTTGCTGTCGCGGTCGTCCTTTCCCACTCCCACGATCATCATTGTTCGCTGGTCTCCGACCCCTGAGGTTCCCAATCATTTCATCATCGATGTTTTCTGTCCCAACGCCAGACCCATATCGCTTAGCCAATACCTCCGCACGCCTACGCAACACTAATTTACGGAGAATGAATGAATGTGCTTCCTGAAAGGTGGACTCACCATACATGGCTTCCACCTCCAACAACTCACTCACCTCTTTCTGAAAGCATTTAGCCCTGGCCAGAGCATCCATATAGGTCTTCTTGGCCGTTTGGGCAGAAATCGTACCAACGCGATTAAACAGAACCTGAAACTTCAAAAACCATCTCCTATATGGCATGGGGAGTCGATTGGGTGGGGTAGAATCTTTCCATTCTTGCTCAAGGACATGAGGATTTTGCAACTCGGCAGCCTCTTCCTTGAGCATTGCCCAAATATGGTCATACCCCCACCCCAATTCCGTGACACAATCCCAAAAAGCCGCCGCGTCCTCACTCGGCAAGGCCGAGAGGAGCGCGAGTGTGCGGAGTTCGGGGGTAAGGGAGGCCGACCAATATTTCAACCAATAGTCCCAGTGTCGTTCAAAATGAAAAAACGTAGCGTAATCTCCATCAAACGTAGGTCTCTTAATAAAACGTTGAATGTCTTTCTTAGTGTCTCGATCCAGCAACCCAAAGTCGTTATCCATATCCCCCCGATCACTTGAGAACAATCCCCTTATGTGGGCTTCGGTTCCTGTACTGGTGGGGTTGTCCTCATTCTCCGGCTGTGCCTCGGGGTGCACTGAAAAAAATCGGTGCAAATCATGAAAACGAACTTGTTTATCACCAATCAACCCGGCCCCTTCCCTTTTAGGTCGTTGTTGATCTGCCAGTGGCCCGGGAGAGAATTTACCCCCGAACACATTGCGTGACCCTTCAGGGTGGGAACTATTTGATACAAAATCAGACGCTTTCATGGCGCCCGACTCAAAAGAAGGAGGCATACCAATGCGATGAACGAAGTCACCGAATCGGCTTACCTTCTCCGTGTCGGACCCTTGTTTCACCTCGTGACTCGGTTGATTAATGAATTCCTTCTTTACTTCCTTCGGTCCAGCGCCCGATTCTGTGGACGAAGGCCAATGTGAAGGAAGGGACAATTGTCCATGTGAATCATGGGACTCATGCACCTCATGAGACCCAAAACCATCGACTAATTGTCGGAACTCTAATAATTCAATTTGAGCCGATTGCAACATTTGTTGCACCTCTTCGATATCACCTTCTAACTTAGTCAAACGATCATCATCCACCGGCGAGACCGTTGTTCTAGTTTTCAAAGAACCATCCGTTGCAGACAATTGTTCATGAATCATCAACCGTTGAACCTCATCCTCCATCCTAGTCATGACCCTTTCCTCAAGCTGTGAAATATATTGTGCGGATGACTCTCGTACATCCGCCATCAAAGAATTCTTATGCAAAGAAAATTCATGTTTGACCATAGCGTCAAGCGATGTCGGATCACGCCGACCATAAACGCTCATGCCACGATCCAACTCCGCTTTCATTTCCACAAGTTGGTTCAAAACACTCTTAGAGTGTTTATCAAAATCACCAAATGGCACAAAGGACTCATTCAAACGCTGCTCAAGGTTTTTAATCGACTCGTTGCTCGCGTTCAACTTCTCCAAGACTCGCTCAATCTCGTCAACACGTTCCCCAAGAGTGCCAATGCGTCCGTCACGAACAAGCGTTTGAATGGAACTCTGGATGGAGTCAATGCGCTTGTTCAATTGAGATTCGCAATCCCCAACGGCAACACTAATGTCTCCATTCAAATTTTTCCGATGACCACGAACTTCATTGCGCATCTCGA
Organism: Eutreptiella sp. 'Long Island Sound 2002'; assembly: GCA_964036045.1. NCBI lineage: Eukaryota > Euglenozoa > Euglenophyceae > Eutreptiales > Eutreptiaceae > Eutreptiella > Eutreptiella sp. 'Long Island Sound 2002'. Next base: position 37,046,403 of record OZ038397.1, read on the forward strand.
CCCCAAATGGTTCCAACGCCTTGGTGATGATCTCACGCACCCATGGACCCAATTGCACTTTAATATCCTCCACCGAGAGTGCGTTACGCCGTGATTGGAGCGTCGATATGTCCGTTTGAATTTGTTGAATCAAAGGAACATAAGGATTTTTCGATGGAGATGCTTCATGTCGCCCAACTAACGAAGATACTTGGCGATAAAGCCACCGAACACGAGCATTCAACGACTCCATTTCCGACGACATTGTATGATTATTTTTCCCATATTGTTGGTCCATGTTGGATAATGTCTTTTTGACCTCATTTATGTCTCCATCAACATCACCGACACGAGCAAGAAGGGAATCACCCACATGCACAATTCGTGATATGCGTTGATCTACATCACTATGCATGACGTCAATGTTAAGCCGTTGTTCATGGAGGAATTGAATGATATTTTGAACTACATCTCCCAACACTTCAAATCGTTGGGGATGTATACCTTCACGGATTTCGGCTTCCATGGCTTCATATCTCCGTCCCTCGGCGTCCTCCCAACGAAGGCGTCGAATACGGCGATCGCCAAAACTCGTCTCCATATGATCATCTTCTTGTTGAGAACCATACTCCATTTGCCTCGAGTGATCAACCGGACCCTCAAGGAGTAAGTGAGACGAGTTGGAAGGATCCATAGTGGAAGGTGTACCAAACAAACGTCACGGAGTTACCTCTTTTTAGAACTCGTGATCAAATGCCCAACCAATGCTCGAAATCTAAGGCGCTCGAGATCGAACCGTATTGCCAAATTGCTACCATGTACTAGTCCAAGTCCTCCTTGATATCTTGTCCTAGAATTACTGCAATGCTTACCCAAAGCCAAACAGATCAGTGGACGAGCACCAAAGCCATTTCGAACATAACAGGAACCTATGCAGTGACAGAAAATCGTTGTATTTTGGAATGAAACTTCCACAATCGAAACTGCACTGCACAGCGCTAAATCTCATGATCATCGCTAAATAACACGAAATGCTCAGGCGACTTCCGTCGCTGCATGCTGGCGGCTACACGATGTCGAAGTCGAAAATCCGATTTCGACATCGCGAAAAATTCAGATTAAAATTTCGAGTGCTTATTTAGAAAATTGCGGAAGCAACGAACCCTTTGCTGATGAAATCTGACCCTTCAACGGAGTATCCGCCAAAATATCTGGAAATAACAGTTAACCAATCGGTTAACGCAAAATCTCGAGCCAACTGACAGTCGCCGATACATTGACCATCAGAACGAAAGGCTGAAAATTTACGGAAACATTATGATAATAAAACCCCGTTGATTCCTGATATTCCGATATATAAATCTCCGCTGGCTGCGCCTCGGTACTGAATATTGCCGCTCATAGCCGCAATGACCAAACCTATCACACTATCACATCGGGTTAGGTCAGGTGGATGGGAGAGTATGATATCAGCCAATGGCGGCTTGCCGGCACATAGATACACACCCCAAGTGACCCCAAGATGGCCACGGGGGTCCGAACCGGCTTCACCCCCCTTCTCAGAGTGTTGTGTCCGCTCGGAAACCAATGAAGAGAGGACGGGAGGACCCCAATGGGCTCCAACCCCCCCCTCCATGTCCCAAGGACACATGGAGGCCCCACACACGTCGTAGGCGTCCCCCATGCCCCAAGGGAGGGGTGAGGACACTGATAATCAGCGCCCTACGCCATATCCGGTCTCCTCTTGATCTACAACATGGACCAAGGGGATCAAAGATAGAAAAACGTCGTCGGTCGACCTAAATAAGTATACCACAATGCAATATATATGTGGAGATCGAGTGAAGGGGGTATACGGCCGATCAAGGCCGAAAAATCCCCGGATGAACGCCCTCACTTGTCTCCCCATTCACAGAAACAAACAAAATGCCAAGGGGGATCCATTACGGTGCTACAGCAGCCACCAAATGGACCAATACGTCCTTGACATCCAAAGAAATACTCTTTTTCTTTAGGTAGTCCATCCAGACCGTGGTGTACCTCGGCACAAAACTGCTCGGAGGTTCCCACGAGTCCCTGGATGCGGCGAATCCTTTCCAACGGACTTTATAAAGCCTACCCCCAGGCGTCCCCGGGTCCGGCTTGTCCGCCAGGATCTTCTCAGCGGTGAAGTCGTCGTCCTCACCCTCGTCGTCCGAGTCCACATCGCCGGCCGTGAACTGGAAGGTGACGGGACGTCCGCTGGGGTCTGGTGCTCGGGGACGAAGCTGGGTATGGTCGCGGTCCAGGATCTTGTTATCCCCCACACGAACCGCATACACATCCTGCCAGACCTTCCGCACGATTACCCCCGGCACATACCAAGATGCCTGCCGATGCCTGGACAGGACATCCTTGTGGTGCCGCTCCACCCACACGGTGTCTTGGAGAGCATACTTCTGGACTTTTCCCTGCTTGAAGTACTTGGCCCTCTTGTCATGCTCGTCCTGTAGTGCCTTGCATACCTTGGCCGCCGTGTCGTCCGCCTCAGCCATCATGGCATTCGCATCCCGGGCCACTTTGCCATGGTTCATCCACGGGAGAGTGCGCGACACTCGATCCCGTAGGAACAGGATGCGATGGGGCGACAGTCCAGTGGGCCCCGGAAGGTCGTGATACGCTTGGAGTACCCTCCACAGCGAATTGTACCAATTCCGGCCCGGTTCGTCGATGTGCAGCTGGCGGAACTTCTCGAACATCTGCCGTCCGGCCACCTCAGCCCGGCCATTCGACCGGCTGTGGTACGCCACGGTCTTGGCATGCCGAATCCCCATGTGCTTGCACATCGTCTTGAACCACGTCCCCACGAATTGACTGCCCCGATCGCTGCAGATGACAGCTGGGATATCGAAAATCGTCAGCCAATGCCTGATCATGGCATTAGCGACGGTCTTGGCCTGCAGCCCCACTCCATGCTTGTCCTTCTTGTCCTTCTTCTTGGACTTCTTGCCAGGAACCGCCACGATATACCCACTGTGCCTATCCACCGCCAGGATGACACAGTCGTAGGTCTCTCCTTCCACGGTGACCTCAGGCATGGCGAATACATCCATGGCCACGGACCGCATAGGGGCCTCCGGTATAGCCGTATACACCGGGTTGCCCGCTGTGGAGTGATTGGGGCTCTTTGTGGCCCGACACACGGCACAGTCGCCGCAGTACCTATCGAGGATGGCGTAGTACCCGGGAGGGAACTTGAAACGCCACTCCAGGTCCTGCTGCATCTTGTCTCAGCCAGGGTGCATGAGCTGGGCGTTGTGCCAATGGTCAATGAGCTCCTCTACTCGGTTCTCGGGCACCAGCAGCTTGTCCTTGAGGAACAACTTGTCGCCATCCTCGGTCAAGCCCTCGGGCCATTCGTCGTCCGACGGGGCGCTCACGGCATTCCAGTACCTGCTCCAGTGCTCGGATGCCGCATAGTCATCCGACCAGTCCTCTGTGAGCACCGACCTGACTAGCTCTACAGGGGCCACCATCCATTGCTCGAGGAATTCCTCTCGAATAGCTTGGACGCGGGGACCCCGGAACTTGGCCAGGTCCGTACGATTTGCCATCACCACAAAGCACTTGACCCCCTCTTGCTCCATGACCTTCTCCATCTCGATGATGCGCTTGGCCTCCTCGGTCTCCTCGGCGTCTCCATGGCTGGATATGTCCATCCAAGCCTTGCCCGCGGGGTAGGCCCAGCGACTGAGGCAATCTGCCACAGTGTTGTCCTTCCCCGGGACGTACACGACGCTGAGGTCGAACTTGGCGAACGTCTCGTGCCATCGGGCCCTTCTAGTCGCTGGTCCTGAGGGGGTGTCGACATGCTCCTTGTGCCAGCTCTGTAGGGACTGGTGGTCCGTGCAAACCACCACCGGCTGCAGTCCGATGTGGCCAGACCACTTCCTGAGCGCACATACAATGGCGTATGTCTCCTTCTCCCTCGCGGTCCAAGTGCGGCGTTGACCCTCGGCCAGGATCCGACTCCAAAACGCCACGGGTACGTGTGACCCGTCGTCCCGGATCTGCTCGAGGACTGCCCCTACAGCATAGTCCGAGGCGTCCGTCCGTAGCACGAATCCCTTGTCCGGGTCCACCAAGAATAGTCCCAGCTGCCCCAGGAGTCGCTCCTTCAGGCGGCTGAACGCATCCTCGGCCTCAGGGGTCCAGGCAAGCTTCTTCTTGCTCCCCTTGCGGCCATCGAACTTGCCCACTTGCAGCATCTTGTGCAGCGGCCCCGACAGTTCTGCATACATCCGGACATAGCCCGAATAGTAATTGCAGAACCCCATGAAGGACCGGAGTTCGCTGATGGTCTGGGGCTTCTCCCAGTGGTGCAGGGACGCCAGCTTCCCAGGCATGGGACGGCGTTGCCCGTGACCAACCACGTGACCCGCGAACTCCACTTCCTTCACGAAGAGTGAGGCTTTGGTGGGTTTGCACACCATGTTGTGCTTGTCCAACTCGCTGAGCACCCGGCGCAGATCCTTCTCATGCGCGTCGATGAGCTCGTCCTCAGTCATGTTCTCTGTGCCGGACCCGATGATGATGTCATCCACGAAGGGATCGGCACAGTCCCGGACAGGACCGAGTAGGTCCTCCATCTTGCGCTGGAAAGCGGCATTGCCATTCTTGGCGCCCATAGGCACCACTTTCCACTGCATGGTCCCCAGCGGCGTCGACATCGCTGTGCAGGGCCTGGAGTCCGGGTGTAGCGGCATCTGGTGGTAACCGTGTTCCAGGTCCAACACCGTGAAAATCCGCTTTTTCTGTTGCTTTTGGAGGATGGAGTCGATCAGGGGAAGCGAGTACGAGTCGTACTCGGTCTGCTCGTTCAAACCTCTGTAATCAACCACCAACCTCCACTCGCCCTTCTCCTTCTTGGGCACGATGAAGGCTGGGCTGGCCCACTCACTGTCGGAGGGTTCGATCCATCCCCGCTCAATGAACTCGGCCAACAGCTTCTTCATGGCCTCGGCCCGATCGCCCTGAAGTTGGTACTCCCGATGACGATAGATCTTCGGGTTCGGCTTCAGCTTGATCTTCGCTGTACCAAACCTCCCATGATCTGGAGGGTTCTTGTTGGCGACGCCACTGAATAGCCGCGGATAGGCCTTGATCAGCCTCTCCTTCAGCTCGGCGACCTTCGGGTTCTCCTGGGCCTCTTCAGTCGCTTGCTTCGGTATCGATACAACCGAACGCACTGCGGTATAGGCCTCTTCCGGGTCCGAATCCGACTTCTCCTCGTCCGATATGCCGTCTTCATCGTCGTGGGGTGCACTTCCCACCGATAATCCTCGAAAATTTGCGGCCTCGGGCTGGTGACTGTCGCTGTCGGCCCCCATTCTTGGAAAATCCCATGTTGGTGGGTCCGACCCAACCGGACCATCGTATTGGTCCGCGATGTGATCCATGACCCTCGCCACGAACTCGTCCTTCTCGTACTTGCCGGTGACCAACATCTTGTCATCCCACCAATGCGGAGATGTGACCATGGCTCGCCTCTTCTTGGCTGCCACACGGTCGTGCATCCCCATCCGCATGTAGTTGACGACGTCGTCGATCTCGGCGTGGGACAGGACGTCAATGCCATCAGTAGGCTGATCTGTCCCCTCCTTGGGCTCAAACATGACCTTCATGGGCACCGACTCCACCCTACGGATGAATGCTTCATCACCCGTGGGCTGGGCTTGCGCCCCATCCACCAGGAAAGCCTTGGTACCCCACGCTTGACCCGGGGAGGGCATTGATACACCCTTGGCGTCGATGAACAACTCCTCCTCTGGCCCGAATGACATCTCGCTCAGGGTGATGGAGTCCAGCGTCGACTTGAGACCCTCCAGCGGACATGGGGTGGATCCTATGCCGGTTATGACCAGGATCCCCTTCGCCCTATCCGCGATGATCTTCTCCACCGTACGTCTGGTATTGTCTAGGGAGCCATGCCAATACATGGGCCCCCACTCCTTCAAACCCCAATGCCTGTGCCAGGCTGAGTCTCCTCGATGCCAATGCCTCCTACACTTCCGCAGAAGTGGGGCATCCCGGGAAGCAAAGACGTCCGTCTCGGGCGCTTCAGCTCCTAGCGTCTGAATCATCCTGGCGTACACTTGCGGCGCCATTCCATACTCCGTGAGCTGAACTCCACGGTCTCCTCTGGACTTGGCACCCACAGCTTGCACCGCTTGGACGATCCGATCCTCCTCCTCAGCATTCCATTGGGATGATCCGCATGCATAGTCCGTGGACAGCCATGTGAGGCATTCATCATCCTCACGGACCAGCGTTGCACGATGGGGAAGGGCTCCAATGGCGTTCGCCACCATGAAGTCATACCCCATGATCATATCCCAATCTGTAATGTCGGCCACGTAGAAGTTCCCGGATAGAGTGCTTCTCTTCGCCTGATCAGGGCGGTTCAAGCGCTCATGCTCCCAGAATTCCATACTGATAGTGGCCTCATGGGTGCCACCACCCATAATCTCTCCGTTGGCGACCTTCAGGCGGACCGGTCTCCGGCTGGGCTGCAGGAATTCCTCCTTGAACAACCCTCTCCGGACCAGGCTCACCTGGGCACCCGTATCCACCAACACATCCACCACCTTCTCCTCTCGTCCGCACCGTACTCGCACTTTCAAGTGCAACTGCCGCTCGTCGCCATGAGGTGTATGGACGACTCTCACGGCATGCAACTCTAGCACGTCCGGGTGCATCAGGACTTCAAGGGTATGGTCACGGATGGTGTAGATCTTGGGTTGGTCCTGCCCGTCCACGGGGCTCTCCGTGGTCGCTCCTTCTTTCTTGCCATGTCCCGTACCCACATGTACTTCCCTTGGCAGGGCGCTCCAGGGGTTGGGAGTGGCGAAGCTCAGTGGTTTTGGCTCTTCCGGAGCCTTCTTCGGCACCCGATGTGCCTTCGCTTTCTCTGGGATTCCACTGATTTTCGGAGGAGAGACCTCCGAGGTCCCACTCCCGTGGGGGCTCCTCTAGACTTGGCTTCCCGCAGCCCCTTCCGGCTGCGATCCGCCAGGACTCTGTCCACCACGTTGCTGGGCTTTGAGTTCCTCCAACGTCCTCAACATGTCCTCAGCAACCTCCTCCATCGACCTCACTCGTCGGTCTTGGCCAGGTCCACCACCATAGCCTCTTCCTCCGCCCTTTCCTTGGCCTTTGCCTTGGCCTTTTCCCCCGTCTCCGCCCTTCGCCTTCCAATCGGAAATCCGCTGCTCCTTGGGCTTCTTCTCGGGGTGGGCGGCGAAGTAGGCCTTCTTGTCCGCCTCATACACCTTGCACTGACGATGGTCGTGTGCATGGTTGTTTCCCTTGCCATAACAGACCCAGCACCCGTCGTGCTGAGACCTGTACTCTCGGAACGAGAGCGGTGGGTTCCCGATCCTCCTTGGCTCTTTGCCCTTCTTGGGTCCCACCTGGCTCCATCTGGACCGATCCTGCCCATGGTTCCTCACGTTGTGCGCCGAAACGCGAAGAAATGGGCCTCCTCGTGATCCTCCCGGGACCAGTGGTCTTGGCCACTTCCACTACCATCCTCCGCAGAGTTGGCCGTGTCCTCCTGGATCTCCCAATGATGGCGGTCTTCTCGGTGTCCTCGTTGTCCATGACCGTGTCGATCCTGCACGTGGGCCTCGTTCTTCGCATTGAGCTTCAACTCCACCGTGATGTACTTCACGATTTCGTCAAGGCTCATGCGGGCGAAGATGACTTGCATCCTCAGCGGCTCCCCGTGCCTCCACTCCACGTTGTTGAGGCGCAGCAACCTTTGCCCCATGGAGTCCCCGAATACCTCCACGTACACGGCGTTCTTCAGGCCCAACATCCGGTTGGGTTCGCCCAAGTTCCTCCTGAAGAACTCCATGATACCCGAATGGGTATCCTCCGCCGCCATGATCCTCACCGCCACCCGCTTCTTGGCGCGCTTCTTCTCCTCGTCCTCCACTCTCCTTTTCCAGTTGCCGGGGAGGACGTCCTTCAGCAAGTGGCGGATCTCACTGGCCTCGTTCCAGTCTTCCACCAACTTGAGGCATCTGCGGTACTTCCGCAGATACCGGTTCCACTCCCGGACCCGCAACTCTCCGCGGTCCAGCGGCAGTGGAATGGACCACAGGTCCTCCAGCTTCTGATTCGGAGCGTCCACCCGCTCCTCATCCTCCAGCCACTGGAGGCAGGCCTGCTCCGTGCGGATCAATCCTTCCCGGATCTGATCCCGCAGCTCCTCCTTGAGGTCCTGCGCCAGCCGGTGTGGGAATGTCCGGCACACCCACTTGTCCCGCGGCGCTCCCCGCATCTCGCCGACGACCTCCTCGGCGAAGTCCTCCCAGTCCAGGATGAAGTCATCCAGGTTGGACGGGTTCCCGTCGTAATAGGGGATTTTGATTCCCCTGAGGTCGTCAATCCTGATGGCGTCTCCGACGTCTCCAGCCACCACTCCACCGAGACGGATACCACCTGTGGCCGGGGGGTGTGAGTACACTCCCCGTACATCCCTCTCCTCCATGGAGTGCGGTCCAGTTGGGCCTGAACCCATGGGGTTTGGAATGCGGGAAGGATTTGCCCCATCGGCCGTCCATATCCCCGTATTGGGATCCTTCGCCCACAGGTTTCCGCTTGGATGGCCTCGACCATGTCCGTCGGCGCTTCCCATGGTTCGCCCCTGCATGGTCTGGTTCCGGATCTCGATCTTCTCTTCCGCATAGACTGCCATATTCGTCGTGAGCGGTACATCCTGGGCGACATGGGACATCTGTACCGTCAGGCTCCTCGGGTCCGTGGTCACGTGCCCTTCCCGCATGGACCCAGCCGGTGCCGTGTGTTCCCCGAGCATTGTGGATCCGCTGAACAGGGGAACATACGGCAGCGCACCCGGGTCAACACGCGGAGGCGCGTATGGTGCCTCTGCAGGGCCGCCCATGGGTTTCTCCATGGCGCTCCTGAGGGTCTTAACCCGCTCCACCAGCTCTACCGCGGCCGGCTTTGCCGGGAGCTCCGGACCCGAGGCGAGGGGCTGTCGCTCCTCTAGCCTTCTCAGGCGTCCCGACATGTCCTCCACTAAGTGGAGGAGGCTGTCCACCACTTTTTGCTGCTTCTGCAGGGCCAGCTCCAGATTCTCCCGGTACCGGGCCTGATCCGCTCGCAGCTCCTCCATGTGGTTCTCCGCGGCCGACTGGTCGTCCAGGATCCCCGCGACGTCCTCCTCTAGAGCGTCCTTGGCGTTGTCCAGGCGGTCAACGTGATGCACGATGGTGTCCATCCCCATCTTCGGGTACTTGCCCATGAGGAAGGACACGTGCTCGCAGCGGCACGTAGCGTGCTTTCCGCCAGATTCAGCGCATCCCGCGGTTCCCGGCACCTCGGACTCATCGCCCATGGGCGTATCGCCTATGGCGTCTGTCTCTGGTCCCGTGTGCCGGGGCACAGGTGCCGTCCGGGCCCTGGCTGGCCTCTCCAAGCCCTCGGCGTCGTGCTGCAGGGCGGGCTCGGGGGCCGTATGCGCCCTGGCGATCGGCGCGGACGTCTCCGGCTCCAAAGGTGGCTCGTAGGCTGTCCGATAGCCTTCGGAGTGCCCCTCGGATTCCCACAGCCTGACCGGGCTGGGGTCCGTGTCCATAGCCCCGGCGTCTCTTGCCGCGGACTTGGGTGACCCGCGCTTCCGGTAGCGCCGGGCCCGTCCTCCACTGCTGCCTGAATGGCAGGCCTCATCCGAGTCCTCCGCGGCGGAGCGGAGGTTGCATGCCTTTCGGCAGCGACGCTCACACATGGAGACCAGGTCCTCCATGTCACGTCCTCCTCTTCCCGAGTGTCGTTCTTCTCTTCGGGCTTCAACTTCCGGAGTTCGCCATGCTCTAGAACGTCTCGGTCCTTCTATGGCTCCAATCTCCGGCGTGGTCTCCACCGAGTCCACAATACGCACCCGGGGCGTACTTGGGCAGGGCTCATAAGGGCCCAAGTCCCCGGGTCGGCGGTAGGTAGGGGCAGCAGGTAAGCCTCTGCTACCATAAAGAAGGTCCCTACCAGGACCGGCCCCCGCTGTGCCCCTTCCGCCTGTCACCCCTGCTGACTTGCTCCGGATCAACGATTGCATTTCTCAAAATCCTCAAAATCCAGGGTCCAAATCCAAAAATATAGAAAATGTAATCCTCCTTCAACCCTGAATAGCAACCAGATCCCACAAGTATAGCAATAACCCAATTCACAATCCAAATCAGGCTGCGGGCTTTCGTTCAGCACACCGGTATTCCCACGGTGGCGGGCATGTACAAGAATTGCACCAAGGAAGAAAGCCCTGAAATTGGCATATGAACACAAATAAAGCAAAGTTGGGGAAAGATGGAAACTTACACAATCACAGCCATAGACCCCTCATTCCCTGGACTCAAGACCTTCCCTTGACTCACCAACATGATGCCCTGAACCCAGTCCAATAAGATGGTTAAATGCCATGTATCAACAGTCACTACATAAACCCCAAAAATGTGTTCACTCCCAAGCCTCTAAATCCTAGCCCAATAGGGGAGGTGGCGTGTCATGGCCTAGAGTGGCACTCAGGACCATGCCCTACCCTGACATAACCTTGGTTGGACTTGGAGTCAAATGGGCTTAGAGAAATGACCTATGAGTTTGAACTCATAACATGCCAAAAAACTGCCAATTCACACCATATTGGCCATATATCACATATATGCTCAAAATTGAAGTTACTACTTATCCGAAGGCTCAAAGCATGCATGGAATCGAAGTCTACTATTCATGGAGGATAGAGACCAAAGGCCAATGCCCATGTACATCCCCATTTTACCCTCGAAACCCCTTCGGATATGGGCGCCACGCACTGCCCAAGTCAGCCCATGATCTTGAGACCAATTCTTGTGATCCTTCGTGCGCCAAGCCAAATGGAGTACGCGATCCGGCATATGGTGGTGTTCAACTCCAAAGCGCATGCCAACATATGAACAACATACCATGGTTCGGCTCTCCATAGGCTTCTTGCTGTTTGCTGACCAGGTAAGTACACAAAACGCAAAAATGAGCAAAAATTGAGGTCAAAAGCATGAAAATATGACCAAATGCAAGGTTGTCATGATAGTATATCTCTATGCTCACCCATGATATCCGCTCATGGTTCAATACACAAATGATTGGAACCATTTGCGAACAATTCCCCCACTTGGATCCCCAATCGGGCGCATGGAGATACCTTCGCCACTAATATCTACATGACCCATGAAAATGGGAGTGCACCCATGGATCTCTTTGTCAAACATACCATGAGCAATACATACGCGGTAGACTTGGTCTAGCGCTTTGAATTCCACAATTGGGACATGGGCAAAGCCCTTGTCACGTATGGCTCCCCATCTCTTCGGCCACACGAAGATATATAACATGGGCGTGAGCATATCAAACATATACCATGCATACAACACATACCCTCAAAATATGGCTCCCACCATGATATGCCATGTCCCTCCATTGACATAACTTCACGTTAAAAATACGTAGGAACCCAAGGAAAGTTGCTATGCAACCCCAACACTCATGCGCCACACTCGAAAGTCGCATAAAAATATTCGGTTGCACGGTCCAAGAGTTATATATCACTTTATACCCTCTTGACCCTTTTCCCTTGCTACACCGGGCATGTGTGCGCACCAAAGGCGTTTGATGCTTCCTAAATTAACTTGAGACTAAGGCGCTTGCAACCCAACCTTCCTTATTCTCTTTCCTCACACTCGCGCGTAGATATGGTCCTTCAAAGTGGTCCCACGATTCACTTTTGTTTCCCTTATATCTCCAAGTCAAATGGGTGGCCAGTATAAGGGAAACCTGATTCGGGCATAGGGAAAGGAGTATGACCGGTCGAAGAAGTCCAAATCAAGTGCGGCGATGTCGAAGTCGAAAATCCGATTTCGACATCGCGAAAAATTCAGATTAAAATTTCGAGTGCTTATTTAGAAAATTGCGGAAGCAACGAACCCTTTGCTGATGAAATCTGACCCTTCAACGGAGTATCCGCCAAAATATCTGGAAATAACAGTTAACCAATCGGTTAACGCAAAATCGCGAGCCAACTGACAGTCGCCGATACATTGACCATCAGAACGAAAGGCTGAAAAATTACGGAAACATTATGATAATAAAACCCCGTTGATTCCTGATATTCCGATATATAAATCTCCGCTGGCTGCGCCTCGGTACTGAATATTGCCGCTCATAGCCGCAATGACCTAACCTATCACACTATCACATCGGGTTAGGTCAGGTGGATGGGAGAGTATGATATCAGCCTATGGCGGCTTGCCGGCACATAGATACACACCCCAAGTGACCCCAAGATGGCCACGGGGGTCCGAACCGGCTTCACTGGGCTGGTCCTGCAGAACAGTGCTGCACACCAGTGTACCTGCCTATAGAGGATTTTCGACAGAAATTCGAATTTTCTTTGGATTCTCTGGCCCCAAAATATGGATGGGGGGGTTCTTCCCACCCGACCTTTCTCCCAAACCATCAAAAACCCTGGAATTCGGCCTATTTTGGAGTATTTTTGTCTGCTCTGGGGTGGTGCAGCAGAACAGTGCTGCACACCAGTGTACCTGTATAGTATAATATAGGCACGAAAAAACATGAAAATAGGTTTTGTACCCAAAAAGACCAAAAGTAACCTTTTGTTTCAATTATACCCCAAATAGCAGGGGGGGGGGGGTCCTGCTACCCCATTGTTCCCCAAAAATAACAACCTAAGCCCCAAACATGTGTGTGTACGGTGATAGGCACGCAAAAACCTACCTATGAACCATATGGAAATGGACCACAAACGGTGCAAAATAGGGCCAAAAACACCTCAAATGTTCATCGCTCATCCCATTCTTATGCACATACTATCATATTTTATGTAGTTCTTTGGCGTATTTCGCTTTTTTGCAACGAGCACCCTCCAATCGGGAGGGGTGGTGGTTCAACTGCTTGTTTCAGGCTAAAAAAAACAAACAATTTTTGATAAAAAAAATGGCTATTTTTCGCCGATTTTGTTGAAAAATGGCAGATTTTGGGGCATAGGAATGCTGTAAATTGTGTTTGGGCAATCGGTGTGTCCACAAAGCATGCTTTTTTGCATCCAGCACCCTCAAAATTGGGGGGGGGGGCTCTGCAACTGCCTGTCTGAGGCCAAATACTCAATTTTTGACCAAGAAACGGCCATTTTTGGCAGTTTTTCCATGAAAAATAGCAAATTTTGGTGCATACAGATGCTGTACATTGTGCTTTCGTAGTCCGTGCGTGCATACAACTTGCTATTTTGCATCCAGCACCCTCAAAATAGGGGGGGGATCCTTCAACTGCTTGTACGAAGCCAAAAAAAATCAATATGTGACCAGAAAAGGGCCATTTGTGGCCGTTTTTTTTTCGTGAAAAACGGCAAATTTTGGTGTGTACGGATGCTGTAAATTGTGTTTGCGTGATCTGTGTGTCCCTACAATCTGCTTTTTCGTATCCAGCACCCTCAAAATTTAGCCCGTGTTGTTGTACGTGTATCTTCTTTCTCTCCTCTCCACCCTCCCCTCCCCTCTGTCTCCTGCCCGCCCTCTTAGTGCTGTTCTCCTGCTCCGTGTGCTCGCCGCTGGTCGTCCCCGCGCCATGGTTGTATCTCGCGCGCCCTGACGCGCCTCTGGGCTTCTGCCCTGTCTTCCGACCTGTAGGCCGACCTGGGCGGCCTCACCAGACACCCCTTCGGGGGGACTCCCCCGTCGTCCTCTCCCGCCGGCCGCCCCTCCATCAGTTCCCTGATGGTCGGGCGGGGTGGCCGGTACGGCTCAATGCGGGTCTTCGGCGTGGTGCTTCTCTGTGAGAGACATTGTGTTCCTTTGTGCCCTTGTTGGCCCCCTGTTCCCCCCACCTCCCACGCCCTGCCTCCTCTATGTGTCCTTCCTGTGTGTCCGCCTGTTCTGCTGTTGTTTTTTTTTTGTTCCGTGTTCGCGCTCCCCGCTGCTCCCGCGCGCCCTGCGTGTGCCCCCTGCTCTTCTCCGTGCTACCCCTGTCCCGCTGCCCTGCGCCCCCTCTCTCGCCTGTCTCCCCTCCCATTCTCCTTCTTGCTGTCGACCCTGCCTGTACGTCTGCCCTCCCTGTCTGAGCCGCGCTGTCACTCGTGTGTGTCACCCGCGTGCTCTACCCCTGCCCCTCCCCCTCACCCCTACCCTTTTCCCTGGGGTCTCCCCCACCCTAGCGCTCCCTCGGTCCCCGTCTCTCACCCCATCCTGGTTCCCTTGTACCCTGTGTGGGGGGGGGGGGGTGTATCTGCGGACTGGACTGTGGCCCTGCCCGAGGACTGGCATGGCCGTTGGTTTCCTACGCACCATGAGCCACCGCATGTGCCGATGGAACACAGAGAACGTCAGGGAGACGCTTGTCAAATTCCCTTCGCTGCATTTGCACTGTGGAGCCCAGCCGCATAGACCAGCTGCGGACCAGCGCCCCCATGCGGACCCGGCGCGGTCACCAAGGGTTCACACTTTGTTGCACCTCGCAGGTGTCCCATGGCGCCGGCGGCCACCAAGGCCTGGCGTGGTCAACCCCTCAGAGCAGGGCGCGCGTAAGTCCAATATTTTCAATGCAGCACCATCCTGTCATGCAGAGAGCTTTGCCGCCATGTACCCAGTCGGCGGATAGCCCGCACACTCCAACTGCCAGTCCACAGGGGCGCCACCGAGTGGTGGCTCCACTGCACCGGACTCGAGTACACCTGCACTGCCACCTGCCCATCCCAGCAATCTCTCCGATCACACCATCAGCCAAGACCCTGGCACCAACGTGTCGGAATATTGGATGTGTCTGCCCGTTTGCCTCTCCTGCAAGTCAGAGCCCTGGCACCCTGCTGCACCCGAAGGGCACAGCGCTGCTCCACGCCATCGCCAGCCGTTCTCGCCAGTCACGACCTTGCGCTCTGCTCCGTCATTGTACCACATTCTGATACTGCATCCCGTTTGCTTCTCGTTCTGCCCCACACTGCTTGCCGTACCCACGATACGTCTCGCGTCCCGCTGCACGTTTTCTCCCTCCGCACTCGCCTGCGCCCCCGTACTCCGCCACCCCATCTCCCCTCTCCCCCGCCGCTGGCCCTGTGCTCTCCGCTTGGGGTTCTCGTCCGCGTCCGCCATCACCACATCCCCCTGCACTTTCAGTCGTGTCCCTGCCCTCCCCTGCGCACCTGCACCTCTCCGCTCCCTTCCTCCTCTCCTTGTGTCTGTCACATCCCCTCCTCACCCTCCTCCGCCTCCGCCGACCCCCCGCGTCCGCTTCCCCGCATCCCATCTGCCCGTCCCTCCGCACGCCCCTGGCCCCCGGCCTTTAGCGCTTCCCGTTCCTGCTCCTGCCCGGCCCTACGCGTCGCCACCGTACCGCCCCTCCCGCTGCAATAGGTCTCGCAGCATCTGAACCCTGGGCTTCTTCCCCTTCTCCTGGGGACAGTCCAGGCGCACCCCCGGGAGCGCCGCTCCCAGCATCCTCCTCCACCGCCCCTCATCCATCTCCGGCCCCCTTTCCCTGGGCCTCCCTGCCCTGCCGGCCAGGTCACTGAAGGGGCGGGGCCCCCTCTTCTCCCGCCTTCCCCTCGTCTTCCCCGCCCACTTCACGTAGCGGGCCAGCTCCGCCACTTCCCCCTCCATCCACCCCGCGACCGTCCCGGGTCCCCTCCGCACCGGCGGCGGCGCATACTGCCGCGGCGGCGGGGACTCTGAGTCCCAGTCCGTCGGCGTCGGCTCTGGACTGGGGCTGGCCGGCCGCGGCGCCCCCTCCGCCTCCCCTGCCCCTTGCTCCTCCCCCCTGCGCCGCTTCCCCCTTTCCTGCCCCGCCTCCTCGTCCTCCTCCCTGGCCCTTTTCCCTGACGGCGACCGCCCCTCCACATCCGTGGAGGGGGTGTCCCCTTCCGGATCCGGGACGACCCGGTGGGCCCCCCGGGCCACCGCCTCCTCCTCCTCCCGCACCCTGCGCTCCCGCGCCGCCACCTCCCTGTCCCTTTCCGCCAGCCTCGCCGCCTCCCCCCTGATCCGCCTCCATGCCCTCCCCTGCATCTCTCCCTCCTGCACCGGTGGGATAGCCGGCTGTCGGAACGGCACCAGCGGGGTATCCTCCTGTAATAGAGTACTCCTACTAGTGCTTGGAGACTCCATCACTCTAAATGTTGTTGGGCTTTAGTGAAAAATGGATAATTCCCCAAAATTTCCAATTGATTTTCTTACCACCAAAATAACAATCAAAATCCCAACAACCTTCGCAACACCCTAAGAACACACAACAAGTCAACACAACAAGGGTCGGTGTTTGGCTGAACCTGTGGTGTACTTGGTGATGGGTGTTCGGTCTCTTGGGCTCTTATACTCCTTGTGATTCCCACTTCATTGCAAAGCAATACATAATATTGGAAGTCCTGAGAGAAGAACATGAAAATATATGAACATGGAAATCAAAGCTTATGTAAACACAAGTTGTCTCAAATCATAAGTGTCAAACCCAAAATATAATAATAAATAATATCAAAATGATAGTGAACTTGTACGTACAACATGTGTGAAACATACACAAAGCATGTGAAGAAAAACCCAACACATGAAAACCGGATTCGACCATGTAGTTGAAATCCGGTTGAATGCTCTCAAGAATTGTGCCTATCAATTAACATGAAATTCTCACACAATTGATCACGAAGTGGACAAGCGCATGAATGGGGAAGACACTATTCATATATGCCATGTACACTCATGTGTCTACTACTCTTCATGCATGTACGGGTTCGTTGATAATTATGCACATCATGAGACACACAAGCGATTCGAATTGCCCTCGTAGTTATACATAACCACCTTGTCTACTCCTCAAAAATAACCATCATGACCATCAAGAAATACTATTTAAATTCGTCCATCAACCACATCAACCTTGGAGTTAAAACCTCTCATGGAGTCGACAACATACATTCAATGCACCATAAGTTCAATTACGCACGTCCATCCAAGCTCCGAATTGAAAGTTCATGAAATCGGCTGGGGCATTCTTTATTCGATCCAATCATTCTTCAAAGCGTTATATTTAACGGTCTTTCTGCAATCTGTCCCTCGTAATTATCTGTGAACTCTTCAAGACGTGAACTGTTCAAATCGCGCACGATGTCCCGGCAGCTGACAGCTGACTGATAACAGAAACCTCGGATTATTCACCAAAAAGGATCAGATAATGACAGACTGGTGTGATTTTTAGCTCATTGGGGGGGTGTAACCATAAATGAGCCTCGTTCCAGGGCTGGAACAAGGCATCCGTCTGACGATCCCAAAACCGATCAAACCGTTTTAAAGATTTGCTTGCAAATGCATCTGTCAGCGGTGGACACTGACCAAACACTGTAGCGGTCTGGATCCACCGCATAATGCGATCTACTACACACTGTCTCACTGCTACTGCTCCCTTCATTCTCTTACTGCGAAATTTTTTCTCCCGTGCCTGCGTTTTCTGATGCTGAGCTGCACTACGCCACACTGGCCTCAATGCTGCTGTCTCAGTCCGTATATTACTTCTCCTACTCCTTCTGACTGAACTCAGATCAGGGTCAGCTCCACCCTCTGCGGTCTCACCCGAGTCCGCCCATAGATCCAACTGCTGTAAATCACAGCAGTCCCGTTCCACCTGTACCACGTGACATGCAACATTGTCAGGCGACATGCGGGCCGAACCCCACATGCGGCGCACTTCAGAGTGAGCGGAGGGCCCTTCCAACTCTGCCTCCGAAGTGATACCGTACTGGTCATCATGAACCTCTACAGTCTTAACTTCAGCTACGCCAGGACCCAAGGTCTCTGGCCCTCCTGGGACGGCGTCCACAAGCGCTCTGTCCAACAGGGCGGCTATCTCAACAGGCAAACCCGGAGCAACCGACCTCCTCTCAACATCCCTGGGAATGATTGAGGGGGATTTCTGATCTGGAATGGGGGGGCGATCCCCTACCAGCGGGGATTGGTCTCTGATGACTCTAACCCCTGAGATAAACGCAGACACAATTGCTGGCATACAAAACACCAACAAAGCCACACCCACATCAACCGCGGTGGGCTGGAGTCGCGTCTCTGGTGACGTCTCTGACTCCGGAGATACTACTACTGACTGTTTCTGGGCCTGCCGAGCTCGCGTCACAGGGCCCGTATACTCCTTACAACTGTTACTCACTGTCTCTGTTCGTACTGCTGTTGCTGTTGTTGCCCTGCGGGCAGTACTAATCATATATAGCGCATATAAAAATAAAGGAGACATAAACTGTGTATGCCATGAGGGTCCAGGTGGACAATGGGGATGGATCAGGGGAACGTCGTCTGCAGCGGCATTAGGGAGGGGAGAAGGCAATTTAGGAAGGGATGGGGCAGGGGGGGGCGGTACACTCAACCCCTCCTTGAAGACGTTGGTAATTGGCCGTGGCTGATCGGTGGATCCCCATCCATCAGACCCCCGCTGCGTGTGGGACAGTTCCTGTACCACTTCAATTTTTGGCAACAGATTAAGTTCTAATGTCATCTGTGCTATTTTGTCGCCAGGATGCACCTGAAACTCCGTCAGACCCTCATTCTTGAGCACCACGCCTACGTTTCCCCGAAAATCGCAGTCAATGACACCCGCCCCAACCCTCAGTCGGCGTTTCACTGCATTCCCTGATCGATCTTGTATCTTGCCATAGGTTCCCACAGGCAACTGAAACGCCAGATCCAGAGGGATGCACACCTGTTGTTGCACTGGTATGGTAATTGCTCTGGGGGCATATAAATCATATCCGGCTGCCCCTTGCGATCCCCGTGTCGGGACGATGGCGACAGCGCTTAATAATTTCACCTTCAATGGATTTTTGCGCGTATGAGTCTCCACAAGCGCTGTGAAGGAAGGTGGGGAGGGGGTTTCAGGATAAGAAGGTACTGTGGCTTCATGCACAAGGGGGGACGGATATACATGCAATCCCGCTACAAAATCTGGTCTGATCTCAGGCTCACTGAAGCTCCTGGTGCCTGGCAACCCCATGGGAGTGGCTGGCTCAGGGGGGGGTGTATCAATCGAATCATTCTCCAAATCCAATTGCTGGACAATGCGAAGAATATTGGGCTTGACTACTCCCTCCCTACGCCGAAAACCTGTCCCCTGGGGAGTATTCATAACTGCAGAAGGCCCACAGTGAGGGCATGCAGACTGTGGTGTCCCCTTGAGAGACGTCGTATACACAAAGGTCATTTTCTGACAAGGGCCCTCGCAATGGACCGCATGTTGATACTCCAAGTGGAGATCAAATGAGACTCTCTTTGGCTTTCCGTTGAGGATTGGATGTGGCATACCTGCAGCTTCACCAGTTATGTCGTTGACTGGATTCGCTTCCGCACACTGCTGATCCGCAGTCTTCGGTTTGGCCACCTGCACCATGGCAGTGGGTGTATGTACAGACTGGGTTTTACCATGTTGATAACGAGGGGTACGCAACCCACGAAAGCAGCCCTTGACCTGTACCAATGCCTCCTGTCCTGGTACAACCGCCAACCCGTATGACAACAAAAATGGATACCCCAAAATCAGCCGTGGCCCAACAGCAGCAACGTGTAAAAAAACTTGCTGGCACTTGAAAATTTTAGTGCCTTCAGGAGTAAAAACGGGTAAACTCAGGTTAACCAACACTCCTTGACTGCCGCCAGGCAATGCTGTTTTGCCAGCAGTCAACAACACAACTGGTATAGGCGCTGGTTGGAGTGCTGTCACATGTTGCTTCAGCAACTCCATGCCTATAACACCCATAACTTCACAGCCCGTGTCAGCAAGGGCGGTAATCCAAACGTCTGGCAATGCCAGCGCATCTGCAAACTGCAATTTGGTCTGTGTGGTGAGCTCTCGACAGTCCTTGGCCGATTTGGCTCTAAGCTTGCGCGGTGATTTCAAAACCTCGTCTTGAATATCGCGCATATCTATACTGCACAGATCAGCGGCAAAGACTTGCTGATGTCGGAGGATCTTATTAGCATCAACATGCAGAATTCTGACCGTCCTTGCCTTCCGACTGGCTGTGGCCTGGCACGGCCCCCGGGCGCGTCTTGCTTCCCGCAGACCCAAAAAATACTGGTGTCTGCGGTTCGCTTTGGGCAACCTGCCAGAACCCTACTTGTTGGTGACAGTATTGGGACACTTGTCTTGCCAATGCCCGTACTTGCCACATGCCTTGCACTGATTCTTGTCCACGGAGCGCGACCGCCGACTGTCGTTAGATCCCGAACGTCGTTTGTCCGGCGTTCTGGGCCTGTCCGGCGTCGTCCTGCGCTCTGGGGTCTTCTGCCGTTCCGGTGTCCTCCGTTGCTGAGGCGTTTGGGTTCGCTCCGGTGTCCTGGGACGTTGTGCACCATTATGTGGTCGGGACTGATCAGGCGTCCGTGGGCGATCCTTATCACGACGGCCATCTCTTCGCGGATTATACAGGGGACATTCCACAGCCCTATGTCCTGTATGCCCACAATTGAAGCACTTGGTGTTGGGGTCAAAGGGAACTTTGTCCAATGCCTTGCGCTTCTCGTCCGATCTGGCAGTCCTGTGAGACTGGTGCGATTTATGAGAGTCTCTGGATCCAGAGCGTTGATGACCCTTATCCCTCTCGCTGGACCTGGACCGGTGTGGGTCTTTGTCATACGGGCGTTCGCGTGAATGTGGTCGTTCATTCCTTCTGGAATCAGATCGTCGGTCCTGTTGCAGACCATCTCCGCCCGATCTCGCACCCCATGGTCGATGTGGAGATCGGGACCCACTGCGATGTGCTTCTCGGCCCCTGTGATGATCTCCCCGATAAGTCTGCATAGACCGGATATGGACTTCAGCCCCATGCGCCTCCATCATGAATCTCTCTGAGGTTTTGGCATATTCGTCCTGCAGCAGCATCTTCATCACCAATAGATACAGCTCCAAGTAGCTGTATTCATTGCCATACTCAGATTGCTGTTTCCATATCAGACGGTAAGCCCTTGTTATCGTCGTGTCGTCGGGGCACTCCTCCATGTGTACCCGCATCAGGACCACAAGCGCTTCAGTTGCTTGTCGATAGTTCATGCCATCAGTCACCTCAGCACCTTCTTCAGACCAGTCCGCCATGAAATCAGCCCAGGACGCACTGGTAATAATTTCTGATGGAATCTTCCTCTTGCGGAATCGAGCTCCCGGTTCATGTAAATTCCGGATTTTGCGGCCCGTGATGTCGCGGTATAACTCCGCAAAGGTCATACGTTGACGATGGCGATTCTTCGCATGTCTTTCGCGGGTTTTCTCATTAACAACGGCTGTCAGCAACAAATTCATTTGTTCCTCCTCATCGAATCGTCTGCCATATCCCACTCGCCATCGATCATACCGTTCTTCCCACTCGTCCAACGTGTCCGGCTCGCCATCCCATCTTGGAACTGCTGCCATCTGTTGTATCACGGACTCCGCTGTGGGGTCAACCCACGACTGGCCCCCGCTTCCATAGACTCCAGCAATACCTCCCGTTCGTGGCTCGTGCTGTACTGGTCCTGTGATAGCAGGCTTCACCCAGGGTGTAGTCTCCTGGAATGCTTTGCCGCTTGGGATGCCAGTAGGGAGTATTTTTGGAATCCTTCGTCCAGCCTTCCAATCAGCCTGTGATACCCGAGCCAGATTGGGAATAAAACACCCATCGCGGACATACTGGGCCAGCTGTGCCCATCGAAGATCAACCTCACCCCCATACATTGGCGAGTAGTCGGACGACCAACGTTTGGGTATGGGCTGCAGCCACGCGGGGGGGTCCGGCAATCTTTGAGTCCCACGGATGACTGCCGATGTTTCACTGGGTGTGGGCGGCAGTCCGTCGTCTGCTGCCAGCGGCCTCCCAGGCGATTTCTGTGGCTCCGATGTCGAGCCAGGGACGTAGTGGGTTGGGGGTGATACTGTCGGTGCGCTCGGTGGCGGTGGCGGTGATGTGGATGCTGTTGCTGATTGTCTCAGTTCAGCAACCTCCTCGACCCTTTGCTTGACGTCGTCAAGGTCTTGTACGTGCATTTCTGCAACAGAACGCAAATACGCGACGTTTGTCTGGCAATCTGCAATTTTGATGTCCTGTTGCTGTCGTTGTTCATCGAACTCATCGAAACGAGAGTAGATCTTGCGTACTTCAGTGTCTACATGCCCCTTCAAGGTAGCATCAGGGTCTGTGGGGCTCGGACTTCCATCCCTGCGCTCCTTCTGCAATTTGTCCACCCTTGCCTCGATGTGTTCCCTCCATTGGCCATACCAGCGTCCGATTTCGCGGACTTTGTCGTCCAACGCAACTCGCTGATCAACTTCAGTGTTTAATTGACGCTGCACTTCCTGGACGCTGACTGCATTAGTCTCAAATCGCTCTGTACTCAAACCCGTGTGCTTTTCTCGTTCTCCATCCGCCTTCGTTGTTCGGTCCAGCAACTCACGATAGAGCTGCTGCAGACTACTGACGTCGGCCGCATTGGTCTCGTACCGTGTCCTGCACGTGTCCTTGTGCTGGTCCCGGTCCTCGTCCGACTTTTTCTGCATGTCCAACAATCCGGCATAGAGCTGTTCAGCCCGCTTCACGGTATCCTCAATCGTGGTAAGCCTCTTTGATGTCTCCTGAGCGAAGTCGCTGGCATCAGCGGCAGGTCTGGTGGCCTTACTGTTGACCAAAGCCTGCTCAGCACGTTGCACCATGCCTTCAGCCGCTTGCAATCTGAGAAGTGCCTGGCCGTGTGCCTCCTTTTCTATACCTTGCAGCCCTGCCTTCGCCGTCTCCATCTCCGTTTCCATGGCCTCCTTTGTTGTTGAGACCGCTGTGGCAACCCGATTCACGTCGTGCAGTGCTGCCTGTGCCAATTGCTGACACGTGCTGCTGGTGGTTGCATGGCCCTCAGCATCACTGGCGTATCCTCGCGCTTTGTCGGCATATTTCCTCGCTTCACTGATCACCTCCACTATTTCAGGGCGTCCTCCAGCAGAATCTGGGGCCTGTGATCCTGCCCCACTTACCCCAATCCGGTTGAGGCGATTATCATGCTCCTCTAGCCATCTCTCCAGGGCGTCATGGCGCTCCTGCACCTTGGCTCGGACTTGTCTGGTTTCATTGTCCTGCTGGGTCATCCAGGCGTCCATCTCATCCTGCCGTTTGAAAATTGTCTCCAGGGATGCCTTGGTCTCCCTGCCATGACGCTGCACAAACGATTCGTTGGTCGCCAACTTGTGACTGATGCCCTGTTGATCAAGGGCCGTCTTCGATTGCACCTGGTGGAGTTGTCCTTGGAGTTCACGGAGGTCTTGACGTGCCTGGCTCACCTCATTCTTGATGTCCTCGGCATCAGCATCCCTGCCCTGGGCTTGTCTTGTGAGGAGACTGATTTTTGCTTCCACATCCCTGTGATCCTTCTCTTCCTGTGCGGCTGTGGCTTCCACCTTCCTACTCACAGTATTCACTTCCGTGTCCACATAACGGCGCAGCATTGCCAATTCCTCAGCCCCTGTCTGCACTTTTTGCAGGCATTCATTGACATGTGCCATCGTTGGCAGTTGTGTCTTGTCAGCCTGCAAGACTTGTATTTGTTTCTCCAATTGTACAACCAGGGTGTTTGCATTGCTCTTGTGCCTCTCAACCTCGCTGCCAATGGTCGTCAACGCTGTTTCCCGCGCGGCATTGTGATCCCTTTTGAAGGCCTCCATCTCGCTGCGAATATTTCCAAGAGAAGCTTCATGTGTACCCATGGTTGTTTGATGTCTTTCCAGAATTTCTCGTAGGCTAGCAACGGAGGCGCTGTTGTCACTTTGCGAGGTCGAAGACATAACTAGCGCCGATTGTTTGAACTCCTCGAATTGTTTCTTCATCTTGTCCATTCCATCGTTCATGTGAGTTTTGTAAGCTTCAAATTCTTCACGTAACACTTCAAAAGCCTTTGCATTCAAACCTGGCTCATGTGAACTTGGGACACTTGAACTCGAGTCGTCGTACTTTTGTTCCCGTACTTTTTTTCCTTGTCGTTCTTGAGCTTTGAGCACTATTTTCGCCACCTTGATAGCTAACTCCTTCGTGACCATCGCACCACGCGGCTGTGAGCTTTGTGGACTCGAAATCGCGTGGATGCGGCGCCGCTTGCCATGTAGTCGCTTCGAGCGAGGGGGCATGTGTGCATCGTTGGCGCCGTCGTGTTGTTGTCTTGTTTGTGGTTCACCGTAACTGACTCGTCGTGGTGTTAATTTACCCAACTCGTCATCACCACTAACCAACGAACGTTGTGGAGTCATGCTTTCTAAAAATTGCACAAACTCAATGTCTCTTGTGTCAACCAATGGACTTTTGTCCGTTTCGTGGCCAATTTTGGCAGGAACGAACGGCTTAACACCTGAACTGCTACCATGTAATAGAGTACTCCTACTAGTGCTTGGAGACTCCATCACTCTAAATGTTGTTGGGCTTTAGTGAAAAATGGATAATTCCCCAAAATTTCCAATTGATTTTCTTACCACCAAAATAACAATCAAAATCCCAACAACCTTCGCAACACCCTAAGAACACACAACAAGTCAACACAACAAGGGTCGGTGTTTGGCTGAACCTGTGGTGTACTTGGTGATGGGTGTTCGGTCTCTTGGGCTCTTATACTCCTTGTGATTCCCACTTCATTGCAAAGCAATACATAATATTGGAAGTCCTGAGAGAAGAACATGAAAATATATGAACATGGAAATCAAAGCTTATGTAAACACAAGTTGTCTCAAATCATAAGTGTCAAACCCAAAATATAATAATAAATAATATCAAAATGATAGTGAACTTGTACGTACAACATGTGTGAAACATACACAAAGCATGTGAAGAAAAACCCAACACATGAAAACCGGATTCGACCATGTAGTTGAAATCCGGTTGAATGCTCTCAAGAATTGTGCCTATCAATTAACATGAAATTCTCACACAATTGATCACGAAGTGGACAAGCGCATGAATGGGGAAGACACTATTCATATGTGCCATGTACACTCATGTGTCTACTACTCTTCATGCATGTACGGGTTCGTTGATAATTATGCACATCATGAGACACACAAGCGATTCGAATTGCCCTCGTAGTTATACATAACCACCTTGTCTACTCCTCAAAAATAACCATCATGACCATCAAGAAATACTATTTAAATTCGTCCATCAACCACATCAACCTTGGAGTTAAAACCTCTCATGGAGTCGACAACATACATTCAATGCACCATAAGTTCAATTGCGCACGTCCATCCAAGCTCCGAATTGAAAGTTCATGAAATCGGCTGGGGCATTCTTTATTCGATCCAATCATTCTTCAAAGCGTTATATTTAACGGTCTTTCTGCAATCTGTCCCTCGTAATTATCTGTGACCTCTTCAAGACGTGAACTGTTCAAATCGCGCACGATGTCCCGGCAGCTGACAGCTGACTGATAACAGAAACCTCGGATTATTCACCAAAAAGGATCAGATAATGACAGACTGGTGTGATTTTATGACACCTCCCTCCTCCGCCCCGCCCACCTCACCCTTGCCCCTGGCCTCCCTCTCCCGCAGGCTCCTCTCTGCCTCCCCTAACCTCTCCCACGCCCTCCTGTGCTGTTCTCCCTTCCCTTCTTGCGCCCCCCACGCTGTCCCACCGGCCTGCTGGTGCTGCTGCATGTGCGCCTGTGGCTGCATGCCCGGGTACGCTGACAGGGGCGGGTACACCATCCCCATCGCCGGTCATGGCGGAGGCGGGAATGGTGGGACGATTGGTGGGACGGCTGGCGGGACTACACCTCCCCACCATCCCGATCCCTTCCGTTGGAACACCGGCGAGCCCATGTACCCAAGGCCACTCTCCTTCCCCTGCCCCTTGCCTTGTCGCCCCATCGCCCCGCGTCCCTTGCCGCCTACTCCGTGGAGTCCCGCCCTCCCCTGTCCCTTCCCCTGTAGCCCTTGTTGCCTCGCTCCTTTCCCCTGCTTGCCCTTGCCGCCTTCTACCTGTCCCGCACCACTGCCCTGCACCGCTGCGCTGCTCTGCTCCGCCTGCCCCCCCCTCATCCCCGTCCTCCCCGGCTCCATCTCCAACTGGTAGATGGTGTCCTGTCCCTGCTCCGGGGGCTGGCGGCAACGGCGCTGGTGCTCCACATGCGCCAGCGCCTCGTACCGCGCCGCCTGCTTGCGGCGCACCTCCCTCTCCTCCTCCGCCCTTACCGCCGCACTAACCCGTGGGGGCGACCTCGGCGGCGACTGCCTGAACGAGCGTTGGGGCGGCGGCCACTGTCGCCCCCGTCCACTCCCTTTGCCCCCCTTTCCTGCCAGGTGTCCCTTTGCGTGCACAGCCACCGACGTCCCTGCCTGCTATTTCCCTCCCTTGCCCGTCCGCCCTCTCCGTCCGGCGCTTACGCTGCTGTCTCCGCTCCCTGACGCTCCCGCCTCTAGCTGCCCTCGGCCGCCCTTGCCTTCCTCCTGCCTCCGCACCTCCGGGAGGATGGACTTCATGGCAGCCGCCGGCACATTGGGCGCCGACGGCTGTCCTGTGCCTCCCTCCACCGCCATCTTCCCCGCCCCCTCCCCCTCATCCTCCGACACCTCGAGGATGTCGGCGACTACCGACTCCCTCTGACTCCTCCACTCCCTCCTCCTCATATCCATGCCCGCCCTCACATCTACGACGTTGAACGGGTCCGCCCGTGGCCCTTCCGCAGCCCTT
Organism: Eutreptiella sp. 'Long Island Sound 2002'; assembly: GCA_964036045.1. Lineage (NCBI taxonomy): Eukaryota > Euglenozoa > Euglenophyceae > Eutreptiales > Eutreptiaceae > Eutreptiella > Eutreptiella sp. 'Long Island Sound 2002'. The sequence continues at coordinate 37,073,152 of OZ038397.1, forward strand.
TGCCCCTGCCCGTCCCCTTGCCCCTCAGCCCCTGCCGCCACCCCCTCTGCCCTGCCTCTCCCCGCCTCCGCCTGTCCTCTCTTGTCCCCTCCCTCTCCCTTCTCCACCACGGCTCCTTCCCCCCTCTGCCGCCCTGTCGCCCCACGCCCTTCCCTCCTGACCGTGTCCGGGCTCTCCGGAGACGAGGGCGACGATACGTCCGCAGACGTCGCCGAGGACGCCGGCGAGGGGGGCTGCGGGGCTGCGCCCGCCTGCATGCGGGCCACCTCTGCCCTCACTGCCGGTGGCTGGCTGGGCTGCCGGTCAGGCTTGTGGGACATTGCGCTGCACGTGGGATCGCGCCTGAGCCCTGCGCCCTGTCGCCGCTTCCCCCACCACCCATGCCCTTTACCCCCGCTGTTCGCGCGCCCTACGTGTGTGGAGCTCTGGGTACACCTGCGGCTCCTCTTCCACATCTTCTCCCCCGCGATCTGAGGACTTCGCCTGGTGGCCATCGGCCTCGTTCTGGTCTGCACTGTCGTCGTCCTCGTCCCCGCTTCGCTTTCCCCTCGTCATATCACCCGATTCCGCTCCCCCCTGACCCGCTTCTTGCTCCGCCCTATGACGCAGTGTGCCCAGTCCCGGACGCTCCAGTCCATGCGACGGGCGCCTCTGCTGCCCCTTTCCCTCCGGTCCCCTTTCAGACGTCCCCCTGCGCGGTGAAATCGTACACCCGTCCTGCCCTCATATCTGCCGGATTCTCCTTCGTCTGCGTGCCATCAGGCGGTCCCTCTGCTCGTCTCCCTCTCTGTCCTCCATTCCCGTCTCTCCCCCTGACCGCCTTGGCTGCCAATCTGGCCGCCTCCGTACTTCCATCTCCGTGATTTTTGGGTTGTACCTGATCAACGCCATCTCCACCCGTTTGGTGACTGGATCACGCATGTCTTCCGCCCGCGCCTCCAACTGCGTCTCTCTGCACGCCATGCGCTCCTGGAGATGTTCCACCATACGCCGCAACAGCCTGTGTGCCATGGCCTCCGGTGCCACTGTATGCTCCTGGAGTGCCCGCCACAGCGTTTTCACTATCACCATGTGCCACAGTCCCTTGCGGTGCCCTTCTTTCCCCAGCTCTCTCTCCACCGCGCTTCTGCCTCTCGCACCCTTCTTGAGCAACGGGACGTCCTGATCCCGAACCAGTGGTTCCTCGATCCCCTTATACTGTTCACACCGCATGAAGTGCTCGTATGTTTCTTGCCCTTGGCCACAGTGGCATCTCATGTACTCCTCCGGGAGGTCCATACCCTTATGTCTGTACCACCTCATGATTGTTTCCTGCACCGGCACCTGCCCCGTGATTACCTGCAGCCTTCTGGTCTGTAGCCTTTTGGGCAGCGATTCTGGCCTCAGCAGATTGGGGTAGTGGACCCGCTGTCCCACCTTGCCCTCCAAGTACTCGTTCAGCTGTACCACCTACGGCCCCCCTCGTACTTGACCTAGCAAGTGCACCGGCTGTGGATACACCCTTAGCTCGTGCTTGCCTCTGTCCTCCTCCACCTCCCACCTGGCCTTCTCCTCTTCCCCGACCCTTGGAGGTATATGCACCAAGTGGAGGTGCTCCTTTCTCTCTGGCACCCTCCACTCTGGTTCCTGCTCCTTATCCACTGCTTGCGCCGCCCCATCCGCCTCATGATTCCCCACTCCCGCTCTGTGTGACTCCTTTTTCACCGGGTGTATGACCAGGGGCACTTTCTTCATCTCCGGCCCGTGCCATATTGCGTACACCTGTGACGCCAGTCCCGTGCCCATGGCCTCATGCAGTGGCCTGCTGGCCAGTCTCCTGAGGGACGCCATGTCCGCCTCCGCGTCCACCACCATCCACACTTCCCGTACGTCCTCCCCTATCTCCCCAACCACGTCCGCCACCGCCTGCACCTCTCCATGGGATGCTGCTCCGTACACCATCTTTTCCACCACACTCTCCGTCACCTGTCCCACCCCCTTGACCCTTACCGCCGCTGCCCTCGCCATGGGCGGCTGTCCTTCCACCCCGGACCTGTCCAGAAATAGCACCACCCTCTCCTCCGTGGGCTCCGGTATGCGCACCACCTCCCTCGGGTAGTGGCAGTACACTCTGTGCCTCCCGATGCCATACTCTTGTACCCGATCCTCGATGCTCAGTTCTCTCACGCCTCTGTACACTGCCCATTTATTGACCGTCCTGGCCCTCCAGCCCTTCGTCACCACCACCCCGTGACACCATGCCCTGTCCCCCTTCGCCCTGCCCTGCTCCAGGTATGCCTGTACCAGAACCAAGTACCATACCCTGTCTGCTGGCAACCCGTGGACCGTCAGTCTGATCCTCCTCGCACTCTCTCCACACTTGTGGCCCACGGGCACTATGGGCGCCTCCTCGTCGGGCCTCCCCGTGTCTGTCATCTGGAAACTCACCGCCACTCCATCATCCTCTTCTTGTAGTCCCCGCACTGTGTCCCATCCCAACTGGACCCCTGTTCTCTTCCCCTCCTTTTCCTCTCCCCACCAGACCTCCACGTCCCCCTGGGCCTCCTCATCTTCCCGCACCTCCTTGGGCAGCCGCAGCAGCGGCCCCCACCACTGCCCCCTGGTGTCCGTAGTGCGCATGGTCGCGTTCGGGAACGCCCATGCCGTCATTCGTAGGACTGGCCACGGGATTTGCCCCGCCTCCTTGGTGTACCGTGTACCGTGTACCGTGGACAGAGCCCACCTCAGGCCTCAGTCCACAGAAAGGATTCCCGCGCGCGTGCAGAACACTAACATACACGCGCACAGACAGACTTTGCTGAGGTACAGACCCAGAGAAGGAGTTTTCGAATCGGATTTTCTGTCAGTATTTAGGTATAAATGATATTACACGTGTTGAGATGATTTGTACGGCTAGATCGACCTGAGTGACAAGTGACGAGATATATTTGTTTTGCATCATGTTTTCAAATGCGAATTGCTCAGTGAGTCATATGCATGCATCATACAAGATTTCAGAATATTTTGCATGCATTGTAACAAGAGCTTGAACTCATGTGCCATTTATGCACTTGTCTCTCTTTTAGAATGGACCTCATGTGCCGGAGGCTTAGTATCTTCGTAAGTTTGTAATATTGTTTCATTGTGTTTGTGTGTGGGCTTGTGTGTCTTGCATCTTGCGTGCCTATGGGATAAAGTTTTCTTTTTCTTGCATTTTAAAGTGTTTTCCAAGTGAAATTTCCAATCAAGTTTTAAGCAATTATTTTACAATATACAACAAAGCCCATTACAGTACATGGTAGCGTTTTGGTTGGCACACTTGCTTGCTTGTTGTGGTGTTGTAGTATTGTATTTGTAACGTGCGTCCGTGAGCCCGGTCCTTCGACAAGCCGTGATCCGAAGTCTCCAAGGACTTTGTGAACAAGGTCACGAATCCTTTGACAAATTCCACAAGTTCGAAAGGTCGGCTTCACAAGGCCGACGTATTCGGTGGCAAGACGCCGACGAAATTAACAACTCAAAGCCGACGTCCACGAGCACACACCGGCGGGTTCGAACGCCGTGAATTCAAGACTTCATTGAGAATTGAAGGTCCTTGTTGACTCTTTTGCATCTTTGGACATTTGTTGGTCATTGGTGCTACAATTGGTCGTTGGTGCTACGATTGGTCATTGGGGCATATTCATTGGCATTGCATTGGTTATCTCTCCTCTTGGAAATCTTTGAGCTTTCCGTTGTGCGTCCCGTTTTCTTCGCTCCGCTCATTGCAATTCCGTTGTCAATCTCGTGCCACTTTGCTTGCTCTACCATCGTCATCTTTGAATTCTACGGGTTTTGTTCAATTCTTGGATTGGTGATTCTACCTTTGGACAATAGCAATTGAAGATTATCTCCAACGACTATCGAATTCGTTAGATATTGCAATTGGCTAATTCATTTGCGTTGAGATCATTTTCGTTGAGACCATTGGGACATTTCTTTGAGCATCGCAATTGGAATTTTATTTGAAGATTGCCATTGATTAAAAGTTGCTCTTGGTTAATTATTGAATTCATTGAGAATGCAACAACCGCGCGTCGGCGACCTCATTACCACGTGCGTGGACAATTCAACGACTTCGACGTCCCAATCACAGGTATTGCCATGGGATCCAACGTCCAATCCACTCCCGCCGCCTGCAAATGTACTCCTACAACAACACACATCACAAATTCCCGAGCAACAACCACAATCACCATTACTCCTACAAGAACACCAAGCACGCATGCCCCAACAACCACACCAATCGCCGCTACCCTTACATCAACAACAAGTGCATCAACACTCACCGTGGAATCCCACATCGCATCCGCTTCCGCCACCCGCGAATATACTCCTACAACAACTCCATCCACGTCAATATTGTAATGTATGTTGTAAGAGTGTATGTGTGTGTGGGCGGGGGGTACAAGAGTTGGTGCGTTTTTACGAAACAAACTCTCTTGCGCTTGCCCCCACCCCACCACCCCAAAGCCCCCTTCGCAGAGACCTCCTCCTTCAGAGCTTGGGAAGAGAGGAAGAGGTTGGTCTCGCTCACAACCCGCACTTGCACAATGCGAATCATGCGAGCCATGGGCATTCGGGGACATTACAAGTTGTACATACGGCTCACGGCTCTTTGATTGTTGAAACAACTAACCCGGTATGTGTTGCACCGGAGGCGCCACATGATGTTGGCGCTACCTATGATCCTGCACAGAACTATGGTGGTAATAATGACACGGATGCGGTTGATGAGGTTGAAGTGTTGAGTGTACCAGGTAATGAGCCCATACCCACGCGCCGCAATTGGAACGTGGACGTGGCCCCTGTGGCTACCGAGTCTACCCCTCGACTCCGAGGAATGAAAAAGGACTGGTCCGCTCCATTGGCCATGGAGTCCCAATCCGTGTGTGAGGTACCCGACACACCGGTTGGGCCCATGCCCAGGCGCCGCGACTGGGGCGTGGACATGGCACCCACCTCCATGGAAGCCACCCCACAGTTCCGCGGGGCCAAACGCAACTGGGCGGCACCTGTGGCCATGCGCGCGGGTACGGGAGATACCGGGACTCCCATTGTGCGCATGACCGAGGACGCGTCCCAGGGACCGTGCCATACTCCACAATATGAGCCCCGACCGTGTGAACAGGAGGTAAACGACATTTTGGTGGAAGAGGACCGTTTTTCCCAAATTGGGCAAATGGACCCCAACAAAATTGCTCTTTTTCACACCTTTTTACAACAACCTCCACACACCTCCCATTCCCCGATTGGGCAAATAAACCCTCATTTTGTGGCCGCAATTCATGAGGCTATGCCCATGGACGAGGGGGAAGCAGGGGAAAACACGGGCACCGGGGCCCTGTGGAGACAACAGCAGGCGGCCATGCAAGCACAACAGCAAGCAGCCATACAAGCGCAACAGCAGGCCATGCAAACACAACAGCAGGCAGCCATGCAAGCACAACAGCAAGCGGCCATGCAAGCACAACAGCAGCAAGCAGCCCTGCAGGCACAGCAAGCGCAACAACAGGCCATGCAAACGCAACGGCAAGAAGCCATGCAAGCACAACAGCAGGCGGCCATGCAGGCGCAACAACAGCAAGCAGCCCTGCAGGCACAGCAACAAACCGTGCGCGCACAACAGCAGGCAGCTGCAGCCATGCAGGCACAACAACAAGCAGCCATGCGGGCACAACATCAGGCCGCGGCACAGCAAGCGGCCATGCAAGTGCGACACCGAGACGCCATTGAGGCGCAACGACAAGCAGCGATGCAAGCTGCACAGGCGGAACAGCAGACGGCACAGCCAGGGCCCATGCCAGCACGGCTGCCAGCAGTGGTGTGGAAAACTGCCACCCAGCCGGCCGAAGCCGTGCAAGCAATGGCCTCCAACCTTGAAGGCCCGAGGGCAGCGACCTGTATCCATCACAGTGTTTGCAACACGTGTACGGGCCCAAGCCCCTGTGTGCAAACACAGTGCCCGTTGCAGATGGTGACACGGTCAAATCCGTCTGCCGGTTCCGCCATAAACCCCGGAGACAATGCACAGAGAGACCCGCGTGTCCCTTTGGAGCCACCGCCGTCACCCTTCCGGACGCCAGAGCCACAGGTCACTGTGCCATCTGGGGCCCGGGTAGAACATACGGTGCGATGGCCCCCTGGGGTGCATGTAGTCCTCTCAGGGATGTACGCGGACGTTGTCGATTACATTGAGTCAACCGATCACGGAAAGGTAATGACTTTGCCTGACGACCCCGGGGTGCTGCCGCAACTTGTCCAGTACTGTGGCAATGTGCAAATCAGTGTGGACAAGATACGGAGCGTTCTAGGGGAGGCAAAGCCCCCTTACCGTGACCTGGTGCAAGAACATAATGCTGCCCTGGTGGAGGCCATGGCAGAGCATCAGGCGTGTGTTGACGACATTCGGGAGGCCGTGAACCGAGGTGATAGCTTCACCCCTTTCCGGCGCAGGGAGCCGCGGTTACGCAGATCGTTTGAGCTCATATACGTCGGGTGGATGAGGGTAATTGAACCCATGATCTACCCTTCGTCCTACCGGGTCTACCGCCCAGAACAGCCCATTAACGATCCGCTGAGGCCGGTATCCCCCCGAGATTACGGGTCAGGAGTAGGGTCCGAGAAAGGGGACAGTGTGACCTCCCTCCACGGAGGCCATTGCGCTTCCTCGTGCTCGTGCCGTACTACCAGTACAACCCGACAGAAAAACGTGGAGCTGGAACGTACAGTGGCCCATTTGAGGCGGCAGGTGGAGTTACTGACTGTTGGTGCTATTGACAAGTCAGACGCCCCACCAGCCCCCACAGGGACACAGCACCACCCAGGTCCACGGGTGTCCGCAACTATTCCTGAAACTGAGTGCATTGTCATAGATGAGGTAGAGCAACGCCCACCCCCACCCGGGAAGATGCGTTCTAGGCTTTCCGGGAGACTGGTGGACTCCCCCCAACCGCAGACACCATACCCAGCAATAGAGTTGCGTTATGATACCCCTATATTGCCGCCGGTGGCCACTGAGGCCGCCATTCATATGGTACAACAAGCCAACACGGCAGTCCACGCACTGGGAGCACAGAGTCCCCCAGCTTGGCAAGCCCTGATGCACCCCGCTTACGCGTCACAATGGGCACGCGACCCACAACCACGCTTTGAAGGACAACCTGCGAATTGGTTCATTTTTAACCTATCGTGGGAACCCTGGTTCACACGTTCTGGGCTGCCATTGAGCCAAAAAGTCCATTGGCTTGGGGCCAGCCTAGACGGGGACCTCCGTGATGCATACTTGCAGCTCCAAAACGAGAATGCCAATTCTTTGACCTTTCAGGAGGTGTGGAGCTGGCTAGAGGACACGTATGGGAGAGTACCCCCGGGTATCCTAAAGAAAGCGTGGCTTGAGTATCCGCCGCCCAAACACTTGAACAGTGCCAATCTGGTATTGTTTAAGTTAGGGTACGAGACGCGTCGTGACCGGTATGCTAAGGTCATGGGAGGCTTGGCCCCAGAACGCGACAGAGAGGTTCTCCTCTCCAAATTGGGTGCTTATGAGGAGAAACTCGTTTCCCAGGAAATTGAGCACCAGTTCAGTGAATACTGGTGCAAGGTTTCAGGACTGCCAGTTGGCGTTGACACCCCCGCAGTGGCGCGATTGGTACGTTCACTACATCGAGAGTCTGAAATTCCGGTCCACAAGGTGATCAAACGGGTGGAATTCAATATCCACTATGTCATGATCAAAGTTCCCACACGTTGGCAGCGAGATTTGTTGATCTCCCTCCTAAATGGGAAGGCAACCAACAAGGGGACTACGATTACGGCTGTGGAATGGATATACACCTTTGACGCCGCCGCAATTTTCCATGAAATGGAAAAAATCCTGAAGAAGGATTTGGACCGGCGAACAGCCTTGGAGGCCCAGAATTTAGCGGTGAACGCCATCCACCAATCGCCACAGCACCAGGCAAATGGCCCATACTATTCCCGTTTCGGGTCGCAGCGCCCTTCCTACCGTTCCTGGGGTTATTCCCCAAAAGGGGAAACAGCCAAGGGCGGTAAGAAGGGCGGCAAAGGCGGAAAGCCTGCCCTGGGGGCCAACGTACACGGCAAACAGGGCGCCCCGAAAGGAGAAAAAGGGGGTGCCGACAAAGGACGCGGCAAGGGGTACCGTCCCACATATGGAAAATTCCAAGGAAAAGGAAGTGGCAAGGGCCAGCCCAAAGGAGGTCGCCCCGGGTACGCCCCAGGCAAGGGTACAAAGGGCGCTAAGGGCGCTTTTGGGCGTGGCGTGCGGGAAGTTGAGGCCTATCCTGCAAATGCCAGTGAATGGGACGAGTACTATGGGGACGAAGGACAGTACGACCGGGATGGTGCTGCGGATTGGGATGAAACTGATGAGATAAAAGTGTGCGCGGTTGAGGCTGCTGATGTGGTTTACGGGGAGTGGCATGATGATTGGTATGATGTGTATGAATACGAACCAGCCGGGGACGACTGGGAGTATGATGACGACTGGTATAAGACTAATGAGGCCTGGGAGGTGGCTGAGGTGCAAGCTGAAGTGCAGGAACAGACAGGACCCAGCACTGCACTGAACAGCCCCAAAGACCCCGTTGCCACAGACCCGCCACTGTCAAACTGAAGGGGCCGTGGTGATGGGGCACCCGGCTGTCCGGCACACAAATCCCTGCAAAGAGTACCCACACCCCCCATACCCCTGTATGCGTTTGAACGGAATGGACTGACCCGGACAGCCTGGGCACAATCTCTTTTTCCCCAAGTTTCTGCCACCCGAGCACGCCTCCTGGCACACCGCATGGTTTGCCATGCGTATGGCAAGGCTATGACCCCCAGCAAGAAAGCGCAGGACACCTCAGCCACCCCCCCCCCCCTTGAGGTCCCCGTGCGGTCTACCACAGTCCATCTGCAACAGTCTCAGCCTTCTGACCTTCATCCGGCCTCCGAGATCCCAGTTTCTTTGGCAACCGAAGCCCCGGTTTCATTTGTGACGGACACGCTGCATTCTTCAGTCCCAGAATCTGTGATGCATCCTGAGGCTAGCAGTGCCCGTCTGACTGTTGGGGCAGATCCCTGCACCTGCGATCGCGATATTTGTCAGGTCTGCTTTGCAGGGTCTGCGTCTACACCTTTTCCTGGTGCTGAGACTGTGTGGGACCCGTCTTCCATGTTGGTGTCTGAATATAAATATGCCTCAACTGCAGCCACACCCGAACCTGATGAAGCTTGCGCCCCGTTTACGCCTCCATCTGATTGTAATCCGACAGCCTGTGAACCTCAAATTGATAGTGCTGGAATCGGGATAGTGCCTGAATCTGAGTATGATTCTGAGTCGGACGTGGTGGCCTTGGAGTCATGTAGTTTGAACCTGGGCAGTGATGCTGAAAGTATTTCTGTGGCGACCAGACCGGGTCTGGACCCCAAAAAGGGGGGTGTTCCAGACTGTGTTCCAGACTACAACCCATGTGTCAACAATTCCGCAGAAGCCTGCATTCGAAATGTGCCGTTGGCTGGAACCATGCAGCCAGTTGGTTGCTACATTTCCTTTGTTGGAAAAAGCCGAAATCGCTTTTCAATGAAAGTGCCTATCCGTCTTTCCAACGGTGTGGAGGTCATCGCCCATGTACTCGTGGACGATGGCGCGGAGCTAGTTTTGGTTCGTTCCGGTTTCATTAACGACATTAGCGACCAACTCTGGCAAAAACCTGAACAAAAGGTCAACCTGGTGGTGGCAAATCAAACACCGTTGGGCGGAGGCTCTCGCGGGTGTTCGCTTGACCTGAAATTTCTTCGCCAGCGCCTTGATGGACGTTTTTCTGGCACGAAATATTTTTCAACTTTTGCCTACGAAGCGGATATAAATTTCGATATTTATATCGGAAATCCGTTTCTGTTTGACCACAAGATTGCGCCCTTCGCACATCGCGGAAATTTTTTTCACGATCAGGGCGAGGGCTGTTGGCTTTGGCCGTGGAGAGAGTCACCACAGGCTTTGATGGATTATGTGTCAGAGTACTGCCCCCCTGAATTGCAGGAAAGTCTGCGGAATTCACTGGTTGACAAACGGCTGGCGGGAAAATCTCTCTCCGCCGTACAGGCCCTGGGTGAGCTGGACCTTGAACCATATGTCCCTGAATTGGACATGGCGCGTCCCCCCACCAAGCAGCAGTTTCTTTCGAGCGTTGCAGCCGAGAAAAACGTGATGCCTACAGGCTGTTCCAGCTACAAGTTCACAATGTACCGTGACTGGTACACTCGTGTTGTGGCCAAACTTTGCCCTGCAAAAGGCAAAAAGGGCTGGCCCCAGCTGGACGTCTTTGGTAGTCGCGGTGCTCGAGTGGTGGAACGCGAGGATGGCAAACCGGCCCGCCTGGTCAAAGACCCATATAACATGTCCTGGACGCGCCAGTTCCTCTGGATCTTGGCGCCCTGGGAACATATGGACAGGGTCCTGTACAAGCTGGCTGAGGATAAGGCACGCGCAATTGTAGTTGTGCCAAATTGGGTACACCGTAAATGGTGGCAGCCGTTGATGACTATGTGTACTGCCACCTATACGCTGCCTTGGGACAGCTTGTACGCCTTTGATGATGCGGGTAATTCGGTATCACTGCCAGCTGATCACCGGTTTAAGTTGGTAGCCTGTCTGGTGGACGGATCACTCCTGGGTGCAGAGTGCATCCCTTCGCCGTTCCCTGAAGCGACTGTTGATGCGTCCGTGTGCTCTGTGGCTGATACCCCCCCCCCCCTCCTCGACTATACGTGTCTTGACGGAGGATGGGCGACCCGGATCGAGCCGTGCGACTTGGGTACACGGGTCTATGATGCCTCCAACCGTTTCCTTGACTTTCCCCACAAGTATTCCTCCGTCCAGGAATTCATTCAGGACCGTAACCCGACCATTCCCGTTCATCAAATCAGTTTTCAGACAGAACCAGAAAATTCACAGCCGCCCTCCTCCCTACAACAGCCTGCATCCATTGAAGCCATTCTGCGTGACGTCAAGGTTCATTCCGGTCATGAGCCCCCCCCTACCCCTGAGCCTCCGCCACAGATTTGCCATTGCATTCGGCGTGTGTGCGCATGCAGCGTGGGTCAACGTGAGTGGGCATTTGCAGCAGTACATCAGCCTGATCGGGTACAGCAACACCTGATTCTGCCCTGGCTTGAGCCTACGTCCCAGTTATGGCGTGGACACCGCGGTCGTTTGGACCAGCGCCACCAACGCGTGCGTTCGTTGCGTCATGACCCAGTCACGGGTGCAAATAGTTTGGGTAGAAGTTCTGAAGTTGAACCCTGTTTGTGTATTGATGACTGTAAGTGTGTTCGGTCTGTGATCCACACATCTGATGAGGTAACTGACTCTGCTGCACAGAAATGGCGTGATGCTGTACAACAGCAATTCGGTGCTGACGTGCTGGCGGGTGAGGTTCCGCCGATTGAACATGACATAGTGCGCGGACCCTTCGGGTACGCGAGAGTTAATCTGAAGAGCAATGCAGCTCCACGACGGCAGCGTCCTTTTCCCCACCTGGGGGAACGGGGGGAAGCGCTTTCTGCCATTATTGAACGCAACCTTCACAAACGTGGATGGTTGGAGCATGCATCCTCTGGTTCTGACTGGTCGTCGCCGCCGTTCTGTGTCCCCAAGCCGGTCCCGCCTGGGACGCCCCTGCTGGATAAGTGGCGCCTGGTCATTGACTATCGCTACTTAAATGAAAATACGCGGGATGACCAGGCTCCGCTTCCTCTCATTGAGGATATTTTAGAGCGTCATCAACCGCATAAACTTTTCACTGTGCTTGATTTAAAGCATGGCTTCCATCAGATGCCATTGCTCCCTGAGCAACGGTATCTGACAGCGATCCCAACTCCCCTGGGCACCCTGCAGTGGCGGGTGCTCCCTATGGGAGTGAAAAATGGACCGGGGCAGTTCCAGCGCATGATGGACTGGGTGCTCAACCATAGGCGCGGTAAGCAGGACCGAAATGGTGTGTGGCAGGGAATTCCTGATCCCATCCGGTGCGCCAGCATTTACATTGATGATCTCATCATTGGCACTGGTGGGCCCGAGGATGGCCTGTATGAGCGCCACCATCAAGACGTTTGCCGTGTACTGGAGCGCCTCCAAGATTGGTTTCTGGTGTGTGGACTGAACAAAAACAAAATGTTTGTTCGCTCCGTCGAATTTTGCGGACAAATTTTGTCTGCAGGCACACGGAAACCAGCCCCAGGGTCCATGCTTGCCCTGGAAAAATGGCCGAAGCCTGTTACTGTCTCCCAACTGCGGTCGTTTCTTGGGGTATGTAATTATTATCATATTTACATACCCCAATATGCGACTTTGGCGGCCCCGCTGCAAGAACTCTTGAAAGGAGATCGGGCAGCAATGCGTAAAGGGAGTACTGTGAAGCTTCAGTGGACGGATGTCCACACTAGCCATTTTGAGGCTCTCAAACGCGCCGTCATCGGCATTAAAGAGCTGATGCTCTACCGCCCTGATGCCGATTTTTATCATGCGTTGTGATGCCAGCCTGTATGGTGTTGGCTGTGTGCTGGAACAGCGCGATGAGGAAGGAAACTCCTTCCCCATTGCGTTCTTCAGCCGAAAGCTTACGCCTGGTCAACGTAAGTGGTCTCCAAGGGAGAAGGAGACCTACGCGATTGTCAGCGCTCTACGTAAGTACGCTACGTGGATCGGTAACAATCGCGTCACTATTTTGACTAACCATCAGGCACTGGAAGGCTGGCATCGGGAACACGTGGACACGCCGAGCGGCCCCAGTGGGCGCCGAGGCAGGTGGCACGAAACCTTCAGCCGTTTCCGGCTGGAAGTCGTCTACCTGCCCGGCCGCGATAACGCGGTGGCCGATGCCATGTCCCGCTGGGCGTACCCGGCTTGCCAGCTGGGTAATGACGTGTGCAAGCACGGTAGTCTGGCGGACAAGTTAGCCGTAGAGGAACTTGAGCGTCTGGAGCATGCTGAGGAGCAGCAGTGTATTCATGCGGTGGGTTGCTTGGACCTCAGACAGCCTGAGCAGTTGCGACAGTTTTTGCACCACTTGCCCCCTAGTGACAAACTGGGATGCAAAGACTGTGGCGGGACTCTGAGTTTCCCAGACAGTCACCATTGTAATGAGTGTTACCTGGTTCAGGTTGTAACCAGGGCACAGGCCCGGGGTTCCAAAGCTTCTGCCCGGGTGCCTGTGTCTGCGCCCCCGACCCGCCTCCAGGTTACTCCTGCGCAGCCTGCACCTCTTCCGCACGCCCACCCGCGTATCCAGCACTTGCCTGCCGCTGCACTGTGCCTGCCCAAGCCCCGTGCTGCGAAGCCTCGTGCAGCCAAACCCCCACCAGCGAAACCGTCAGATGCTGAAACCCCGCCTCTTGTTGAAGCACGCCCTGCGGCTATTTTTTCCCCCAATATCTTGTGGGATGATTGGGAGAGTTATTATCTGCGGGATTCCGCACTCAAGGACGTTTTTCAGGCAGTACGGGCGTTCAGTCCTGACCCCGCATACGAGGCTTATCGCATCAAAAACGGCAGACTGTTTAAGCACGCGCGTTGTGTTGTTCCTGAGGGTATTGCGTATAGCGTGATTTTGGCCTGGCATCAAGAGGTAATGCACAACGGCGCTGCCAGTGTGATTCAGGATTTGCAGCGTCGCTTTATCATCCCTGGTCTGACCCATAAATGTGCGAAGGTGGCTAAGCACTGTCCCGTGTGCCAGGCAACACAGCCCCTGAATCAGCGCAGACGTGGACATCTGGAACCCCACCCTGTGCCTGACCGAGTGATGAGTAGCGTGTGCCTTGATCTGTTTGAGTTGTCACCTGTAGTTGATGATGAGGGTACCACGTGGGATGGTGTACTGCTCTGCACTGACCGGCTCAGTGGATACATGATTGGGAAGCCGATCTGTTTCAAGGGACTGACAGGGGAGAAGGCGGCAAAAATTCTGCTGGACGCCTGGGAAAGTTTTTTTGACGTTCCCACTGAGCTGACCACGGACCGGGACCCAAAATTTTTGTCCGCCTGGTTTTCCACAATTTGTGCGGGGCTGGGAATCAATGTGGCATATTCCCAGGCCTACAGGCACCAGGAGAACGGCAGGGCGGAGGTGGCCAACAAAAATGTGTTGAACACTCTCCGCAAGATGCGGGCGTCGGTCGGTGACACAGTGCAGGGTGAGTCTTGGTTTGCCGCACTTCGTGCTACGATTCGTAACCACAATCAGCGCGTGGATCCTGAGTTGGGGCTGAGTCCACAGGAAATCCTGACGGGGCGAGCACGTTTGGGACCTCATCATCGCCTCCCTAGACGTCAAGGGAGCCTTCCCGAACACCCCCTGGCTCCTTCTAGAAGCGGTGTGGAAACGCCTAGGCCTCCCCTTCTACAACTTCACCTCCGACTACATCCGCACCCGCAAATACACGGTCCGCACAGGAGCAGGCCTCACCCCCTTCCTGGAGCCAGGCAGCGGGGTCCCCCAAGGGGGAGCAGAGGGCCCCTTCCTGTACCTTCTAGTGACGCTCCCCCTGGCCCTCGCAATCGAGCAGGATTACCCGGCCTACGCACCCTACCCCCTCCTCTCCCCCCTGGTCGGCTTCGCGGACGACACCAACCTCACCGTCGCGCACACCCCACACGACCCCCATGCCCCGGACCCCGGACCAACGGTCACCCAACAGGCCAACGACTTACTGGACGTGACCGTCTCCTACCTCTCCCACAACAACCTCATCGTCCACCCCACAAAGTCAGTGGCCATGATCAAGGGGTCTGCCACACCTCCCACCCTGGGGCCACAAGGGCCCCCCATGCAAGTCGTGACGACCACCACCCACCTGGGGGTAGTCCAGGCCGCCAACCCTGAGGACGCCACCCTCCCTCCCAAGTTGCAGTCACACCTCGCCCATCTCCCCAGATATGCGTCCCCGACCACCAAGGCCCTCTCCCTGTCCCACCAGAGCCTGGCGTACTACCTCACCGGGGTCTTGAACGCCTCCATAGGCTTCCAAGCACTCCACCTAACACACCCCACCACCGCCCTCCAGCCGGCCACACGCGCCGTGACCAAGGCATGGGCAGCACACGGGGGCTGGCCCACCTCCATACCCACCCGCGCCATCCGAGCGGCATGGCCCCACTATGGAGACGCCATAGGGGACGAGGTGAAAGCGGCCTATACCAGACACACCGCCCTCCTCCTTCACCGCATGACCCACAACCACTCACCGGAGGTCCGCGAGGTCACCGCCATCCGCCTCCAAGCCGCACAACGGGCCCGCAACACATGCCCGCGCTGGGTACTCCACCAGACGGGCATGCCCACCAACATGAACACCCGCCTGTGGAACCACCTGCAGCTTCTGCTCCCATCCCCACACCACGCCATACTCACCAACCACACGTGCCCGGAGAAAGGGCCACTAGCGGTCCTCTGCGGGGACCTCCACCACCACCCCAAGGGCACCATCCACACCATAGACCTTGTCGGGGCCTCCATCACCGTAGTATACGTCACCCTCGCCCAAATGCGGGTCCTGCACCACAGCGGGGCACACCACACCCCCTTTCTACAGCTTCCCGAATGGCCACAATACCGCCTCTTCCACCACTACCTCACACAGACGGCACGAACAGCGGGACACACTCTACCGGGCAGCAAAGACATGCGCAAAGCCTACCGAGAATTCACAAGACAACACCCGCGACCCATCCCAGAGACACCGCCCTACGCACCCACCGGATTGAAGCACGAACCCGTCCCCCCAGTAACGGGCCCAGTCCCACCACTAACCCTACTACTGGCCCCGAATGAAGCCAAACCCACGCAGACCACCGTCATCCACCACGGGGCAAAATGGCGCATACCGAAACACCACATGACCGCCCGAGACCTACCAAAGGTCCCCCAAGATTCCCAGAGCATGCCACGCACATGTTGGGCCTGTGACCCCGAGGCACCAACCGCACCATGGCCCGTGCTACACCTCATAGCACGCCACCACACCCACCCCACGACCCACCTGCCACCACAGGCCTACGCATGGATAGCCCCATGGTTCCACCGCACCGACACTAACCCCACGGTAGCATGGAACCCCGACCACGCGCCCAAATGGCTCTTCACCACTACACCCACATGCCCCCGCCCCGACCCGGCAGGGGTCGCCATCCGGTACAGCATGTACGAGCCAGGCAGAACGGGCAAACACGAGCACCCCTACTATCCACTCCACCACTCCTGCCACACACCGGAGCACCGAACACAAACCCTCACATGCCACGACCTAAACCCCGACACAGCCTACATCCTCCACTACATCTACTCCTACCTCACACAAGGACAGCCGGAGCAGGGACTCATAGCCCTGTCCCCCCAAGCAAAGCACATCATCTCCAAAGGAATAGGGGTGTACGCCACCCCCATCCTACAGCCCACAACCCCAGTAGCCCACCTCGCCACGGGCCTTGCAATATACGCCTACCTGCCCATGAACCCATGCCGCCTCCCACAGCCATCACCGGCGGACCGGCTCTTCTTCACCGACGCCTCAGGCGAATCCGCCCTCACGCCCATCACCGGGGGGGCCACCCTGCAACTAACCCACACCGGGGAACACTACCACATGGACCACCACACGGGCCACACCACCTATGGGGCCTCTTCCCACGGGGAGCTAGGGGCCATGGCCGACGCCATCACCGAGGTCGCGGCCCACCTACCCGCACATCGTCCGGGTCTGGTTCGTGGTAGACGCCACTGTCGACACGCACCTGCTCCTCCGCATAGCAAGGCAACCACTTCACAAAGCAACCGCGACGAGCCTCGGCACCCAGGCACTGCTACTCTGGAAAGCCCTACGCAGCCTTCCCCCCTACGTCCAACTCCACATCGTGAAACAAGAGTCCCACAGGCACCAATACGGAAATGGTAAGGTCGACAACCAGGCAGTACACCAGCGCACAACACACCTACCAGCCCTCCAGATCCCTGACCTCGGCCGCAACCACACACACCTCCAACACGTGCCCCCTGTACCCGAGCCCCATCAGACCCCGGACTGGGTACCAGAGGACGCCCCCTATTCCTCCCACGACAGAGCGTACCACTACCCCAACCCCGTCCAACATCTCGCCCGCGTGCTCGGCGACGCAGACAGCCGGGCGCACATCCAGGAGCTCCAGGACAGACTGCAAGTCCCCCTCTACCACTCAGCGCTCCGCCCAGCAAATGTCCCAGCCCACCTCCAGAAACGACGCATCCAGCTCCTCAGGGAGCAGCTGCCTTTCCTCACCAGGGTCGCCAGATGGCTCGCCCGCAAGCACATCCACGTCCCCGACGAACACACCCGTTGCCCATGCGACCACACCACCCCGGAGGACTGGGAACACTTCAAGAAATGCCCCCTCCATACAGACAGGGACACCCTAGTGGGCTGGTCCCCGGCGGAAACCCTGCGGCAACACGAAGGATGGCCAGCCCACAGCCACGCACACCAGGCCACGGAACACCTCTTCCGGGACCCCCTGATCAAAGAAGCCACCATGAGAGGGGCAGTGACACAGGCCCTGCACCGACACCTCACCAAACACACGGAAAGCCCCATGGAAGCAGCAGCACACCTCCAGCTAGAAGCGGTCCGCAGAGCAGCAGCCCAAATGGTACACCGCAAACACCTCCTGCTAACACACGCGGAACAACTCACCGACCCCACCGCCAGGGAACACATGCAGCGTCTCATCCATTACCATGCCGTGCATGACCCAGACGTCCACTAACCCGCTCCGCGCCCCGCACGCGCCCCCCGTCTCCATCCACAGGTCTCCAAGGCACCACCACAGCGCCCCGAGACCCGTCTCGCACCCAAGAAGCCACCCGGCACCGCCCAGTCCGGCCGAACCCAGCCAGGGCCAACCATCCATCGACGTAGACGCGCAAGACCCCGGCAGCCCATCCAGCCCACCCCCCCCGGACCCAGGACACCCTCCCCTCACACCGGCCACCATCCGCGACCCCGACCTCCTCCGAGCGACCCTCCAAGACAGGGCCCCGACCACCCCCCTGGACTGGTACCGCCTACAAGAGGACTGGACCAAGCTCACCGTCAAAGCCCTCCGGGACCTGACCACCCCAGGCAGCGGCCTCCACGAGACCATAGTAGACCTCGTGCTCTGGCGAGCCCGCAAACACACCCGGGGCCAGCCCATCTGGATCCCCCCCATCGAGTGGGGCCAGGCCCTGACGCACGACACCGGCAGCAACGTCACGCGTCGAGGGACCGTACGCCTACGGCGGGCCCAAGCGGAGACGGACCACCCAGCGGACCCGAACCACCCGGAGCAGTGGGAACAGGCCACCGCGCCCAACCGCGACACCGCCCTCCGCGCCGCCGGCCTCCGCACCCCGGACGACGACCTCCCCCCCCCACCTACAGACAGTGACCACCCCCCGCCGGAGGTCTGGGTTACAGTCCTCGAGCGCGGCCACTACTACGTGATAGCCGCTATGGCTACGTCCCACGGCCCGCAATGGATCATCCAGGGGACAGACACCATGTTCGCCCCGGAGACCGCCCCACCAGGGGCAGTGGGGGACCCCACCACCCAGCACAGGATCCTCAGGGGTCTCCTCCAGCCAGGGGACACGCCCCCAGCCCGCGCCCTGGCCCAAATCACCTCAGGGAAGGCGGGCTACCACCTGGGATTGTCCATGCTCTGCCTAACCCACTGGATCCAGCGCCACTGGCCACCCACGGGGACCGTGCCCTGGGTTTGGGCCATCCCCACCGCCCACACACAAGTCGAAGCAGGCCCGGACACACGACCAAACCCCCCCCCCAGGCCGCAGCAGTCCCTCACCTGCGGGTACCACGCCATCCACAGGGTCCTCAACCGCGCGGGTCTTAGCCCAAAGCTAGCATGCCCCCTTCCCACCACTGACCAAGAGGTCCACCAGATACGAACGCTCGTCTGCGAAATCCTTGCCGCGGCAGCAGAAGACGGCAAGCTTCTCCTCCAAACCGCCCGGCCTACAACTGCCCACGCAAGCGCGCAGCAAGCGGACACATACACCGGCGCAGCACAACCCCCCGCACAATCCCCGCCCATGCCCCCCCCCTCTCGCTGCTCAACCGGAGACCCACACACGCCCACTATCGCGCGCACCCCCGGGCCCCGCGACACGGGCCTCCCCCACCCGCCCGAACACCAGCACACGCCCGCCACACACCCACCCACCGGCCACCCTTCACCGCCCCCCACACTCGACAACCCACACACACCCGCCAAGGGGAGCCCCACGCCCCGCGGCACGCCCACCCCACCCAGTGGCCCGCCCACGCCCCCCACACACACCCCAGAGGACCCAGGCCCACCCCCCCCGGCCCCTGAATGCAGCCCACGCGAACTGTTCCCCCCCGCTGACACAAACCCACACGACCTCGCACATTGCAGGACCCGGGCCCAGCCGAGCCCAGAAAGAGAAGGCCGCAGCCCCGCGCCTCCCTCCCCCGCCGCAGCCGACCAGATCGGCCCGCCGGGCCGCCAGGTCACGACCGGGCCCCCCCAGCCGCCCGCCCCCAACCTACAACCCGGGGACATGCCCTCCATCCTCCCCGCCGTGGCCGCGGCAGAAGCCGCCGCCCGCAAGCCCGCCCGCATCACAGCCCAACCCGCGTCCACCACCTCCTCCTCGTCCTCAGCCTCGTCCACCTCCTCCACCTCATCCTCCGACCCCCCCCTCCCCGCCAAACTCATCCTCAAGGCCACGGCGAAAGCCACAGCCGCGGCCGCACGCACCAACCCCCCAACCCCCACACAGGCGACTCAGGCACCCCGGCAACCCACTGGGACGACCCCCGACCCGGCATCGACGCCCTCACACCTCCGGACAGAGGTACTCCTCAACCTGGAACCGGACCCCAACCCCAAACCCGACCCCAAACCCAAACCGGACCCCAACCCCAAACCCAACCCCAAACCCAAGCCGGCGCCCACGCGACCACACACAACACCGCATACGCAACGACACAAAACCACCCGATACCACCCCCGCCCAAGCCCTCGCCCAAGCCAGGACCCCCGACCCACCACGACCCGCGCCCCCCTCCCGCCGGCACCCACCACCACCGCGGAGACGGCCACCCAGCACGACCCCCTCCAAACCCTCGTCAAAATCCCCGTCATCAAACGCCCCGTCATCCATCCCCCACAAACCACCACCACCGCCGGCCAAACCGACCCAGGGACGTGGGACCCCTCAACCATCGTCACCGTCAAGCCCGCCCCCCAACCCTTCCTCCATGCCCACCACATAGTGCAGCCCCGGGGACTGCCCACGATGCCCAACCCCCCACCCCCACAAGGGGGACCGGAAAACCCACAAGGACTCCATGGGCCATACCCGCAACACCAACCCCACCACTACACACACCACCACCACCAGCGGCCCCACCACCACCACTACCAACACCACCCCCACCACTACCACTGCCCACCGCCCTACCCCACCGGGCCACAACCCCCCGTACACCAACAACACCAGCGGACGGGATGGCAGCCGCCGAACGCCCCGCTCGCATACCCACCCCCCCCGTACCAGCCACCACCCCCGTACCAGCCGTACCCCCGCGGCCACCATCCGATGGCCGAGGGGGCCCCATGGACGACGGGGGATCTCCCCCCCCAACCAGCACCGCGTGACGCCCCGTACCCCCCCGGCCACCATCCGATGGCCGAAGGGGCCCCAAGGACGACGGGGGACCTCCCCCCCCAAGCGGCGCCGCGCGAGCCCCCCCAGAGGCCGCCGACGCTTCCGGACTGGCCCGACTCGAGCGACGAGGGCCGGTCCCGCAAGCGGCGGCGCTCCCGCTCCCCCCCCGCACGGCACACTCGCCCACGGCACCCACACTCCCACCGCGCCTCAACCACCCACTCGCGCCGCTCCCGCTCCCCCAGGTACCACCACGACCCCCAGGGACCCCGCTCCCGTCGCTCCCGCTCCCCCGGGCACCACCACGAGCGCCACCGCCGCCCCATGTCCCCCTCCCCCTCCCCCCACCGGCCACCCAGCCCCCGCCACCACCACTCCCGCTCCCCCCGACGCAGCCAGGCACGCCGCCGCCGCCCCACGTCCACCTCCCCCTCCCCCCACACGCCCCGCCGGGCTCCCCGTTCCCCCCGCCACCCGTACCCATCCACCACCCCCAGCCCCCGCCACCACCACTCCCGCTCCCCCGGACGCCACCGAGCGCGCCACCGCCGCCCCATGTCCACCTCCCCCTCCCGCTCCCCCCTCCGCCCGTACCCGTCCTCCACCCCCAGCCCCCGCCGCCGCCGCTCCCGCTCCCCCAGCCACCGCCACTTCCGCCACCACCGCAGGTCCACATCTTCCCCCCGCCGCTCCAGGACCCCAGGCACGGACCCCTCCCCCCCCCGGGCCCCCGCCCACCTCGCCTGGTGGTCTCCCTCCGCTCTGCAGGAGCTCCGCCGCTGGGTGAAATGGGCCGGGGGAGCGGGAAGACACAGAGGGGTGCACACGGTGCATACCTTCGAGGAGGTGCGCACCCGCACCCCCGCAAACCCCAATGAGGCCGCCCCGGAGACCATCATGCCGCAGGCGGCATGGGAGGCCCTCCTCCGCGATGCGGTCCAGGGCCTCCGCCCCCCCTACACCCCCCAAGCCCTCCGCCGGTGGCTCCAGGCCACCCACCCCCAAGCCTGGGCCACCGGCGCCCCCTCCCCACCCCGCCCCTCCCACCACCACCACACCAGGAAGGGGCAGGACAAGGGCAAGGGAAGGGCAAGGGACACCAAGGACCACACAGGCAAGAGGGCACGGAAGGGCCCCAAGTGAGGGCAGGCACACGCAGGGACAGGGCGCCGGAAGCGACACCACATGGGGTCAGGACACCACCCAAGAACCAGGAAGGAACGGGAACGGGGACCAAGACACGGAGGAAAAGGGCACCAGGACAGCCCCAGAGGACACGAGACCAAGGCACAGGCCCCCAGGGAGGGCAACCCCACGGACCGTCACGCGACCACACCATGGGCTATAAAGGCCGGGCTGCGCTACCGTCGCGGTTTGACGCAGAGTATTGCTACGGGGGCTTGATCTCGGCTGGTCTCACGTCCGTGAGGGCGTCCGTCACCAACCTGTTGCGTCCAGTGGAGGAATGGCACTGCGGCGGCGCACCGATCCCGTCCATGATGAATATCGAGCATCGCAAGGGGAAACGAAACGCTGTGATCGATCGCGAAGGCTTTGGTGCTGCTGGACGGTGCCCCCCTTCAACGCCATCTCCGAGCGC
The DNA here is from genome assembly GCA_964036045.1 of Eutreptiella sp. 'Long Island Sound 2002'. Lineage (NCBI taxonomy): Eukaryota > Euglenozoa > Euglenophyceae > Eutreptiales > Eutreptiaceae > Eutreptiella > Eutreptiella sp. 'Long Island Sound 2002'. The sequence goes on from OZ038397.1 coordinate 37,095,505, forward strand.
CGTGCAGACTGGAAGTACCAAGAATACTACCGATGCCCCGGACCCCAGCAGTCCAGCACCGGAGATATGGACATCCCCCTGACCCTACAGTGTGAGCTCATCCCTGCCGGCGGCACCGACCCGGACCCTGCCAGCGCAGCCGAGCTGCAGTGAAAGCCATTCGCCACTCAAACAGCGTTCGGAAGCCACCTCCACCGTCCGACTCCTGATGTCTGTTTGTCTGCCTTGGAGAAGGAACGCTTTTCCTACACCCCGAGTACACCTGCCTGTCTGCGAGGCCCGGTGAAGATTGAGTCCATGGGTGAGAGTCAGTGTGCACGCCCCAAGGACACCGTGATCATTCAGCAGAATTTCCCGAAGACCTAACCGACCCACACAGGCCAGGCTGACCTCCACTGACCCACCGCGGCACCACGCGAGACCACGGCACACCACACCACAGCGCGCCACAGAGCAACGCACCACAGCACGACGCGACGCGACGCGGCACAGAGCGGCACAACACGACACAACTGACCCTAACCTGAGGGACTAACCGAAGCCAGCCACCGCACACCCGGGAAGGCGCCGCGCCACCACGCCACACACCGGCACCACAGGCCACACACGGGACCACAGAGCGCCAGGCGACAACGGTGACGGACCACCCAGAAGATTACAGCCGGCACCGCGGAGGGGTAAGGACACGAGCAACCCCAGCCCCCTAACCCAAAACCACAAGCAGCCGCCTGGCGCAGCCGCCCAGCCGGCAGAGCCAGGACCTAACCCAGCAAGAAGGGGCGCCGAGCCCACAGTGTACAGAGCCCACCCGACCCATGGGGCCGGAACATGGCCACACAGAACCCAACTGAAAACAGCAGCCCGGAAGACAACACTGAATACAGGCCAGTGCGTGCGCCAGCCCAGGGAAGGCAGAGGGAGGAACAGGCAAGCCCCCCCCCAAAAAAAAAAAAAAAAAAGGGGGAGGGGGGAAGGGGAAAAGGCACGAAAACAGCCCACAGCCGCCCAACCACCCGCCAACACCACCACAGGCGGCCAGGCCCCCCCCCCAGACGAAAAAAAAAAAAAAAAAGGGGGACCCCCGCAGAGGCACAGGCGAACCACCCACCCAAAACCGGCAACACCAAGCCAGTAACAGCGGACCACGGGGAAAAGGGACAGAAAAAAAAAAAAAAAAAAAAGAGAGCCACCAGCCCAGCCCGAAAGAAAAGGGATGGAGGGACAGGGACCACAAAACCCGAGAAAAAAAAAAAAAAAAAAAACGAAAGAAAAAAAAAAAAAAAAAAACACACCCCGACAACCCAGCCAAGACGGACTGGGCACAGGCGAGACCCGGGCCCGGCACACACGCCCACACCGCGCGCCGGAACCGGAAACGGCGGGGGGCAAGCGGGACGCCCACGAAACCACACACGTCCCAAAAGCAGACCGAAACCGAAGCCCAACCACGAACACCACAAATAGCCGACACTAGGGGGACAACACCACAAAACGAGCCCAAAAACACCCACCCTAAACCCCAGCCAGGACAGACGGGGTTAACAAAACCCGCACCCAACCGCCAACCGGACCCAAACACAAACACCACACAACAGTAGGAAACCCAGTGCCCACAGCCCGGGCACTGAGGCAGCCCGTGCCATGCAGGTGACCCGGCCAAACGAGATCCGGAGCCCGGGGGTAAGGCTGCATCCTAAGGCCTGCGCTGCTTTGGGACTCGAGGCGGAGCGTGCGACACCCAAGCGCCTCGGAACCCTAGTACCAGGAACGTGCATGCACGCCTTGGGAACGGGATACGCCAGGAAGTCCGGTGAACCCCTAGGGTTCCGCCCAAAGGAGGGGACGTGCGCAAGCACGGGGGCACACCCTCCCGGCGAGACAAGCATGTCACGCTGGCGGCGATCAGCCCTCCCGGCGTAGCCCGGGGCCGCTTTGTTGGGGGCCAACAGTCAGGTCTAGCGGGAAGTAAGCCGCCTCCCCTCTTCACGCGCGAAGCCTCTTCCTGTTCGTCACAGGGGCGACGCCAGGGGGAACCATGGGGCGCCTCTCCACGACCGAGTGCACCTACCTACCTACCTCTTCCGCACGCCCACCCGCGTATCCAGCACTTGCCTGCCGCTGCACTGTGCCTGCCCAAGCCCCGTGCTGCGAAGCCTCGTGCAGCCAAACCCCCACCAGCGAAACCGTCAGATGCTGAAACCCCGCCTCTTGTTGAAGCACGCCCTGCGGCTATTTTTTCCCCCAATATCTTGTGGGATGATTGGGAGAGTTATTATCTGCGGGATTCCGCACTCAAGGACGTTTTTCAGGCAGTACGGGCGTTCAGTCCTGACCCCGCATACGAGGCTTATCGCATCAAAAACGGCAGACTGTTTAAGCACGCGCGTTGTGTTGTTCCTGAGGGTATTGCGTATAGCGTGATTTTGGCCTGGCATCAAGAGGTAATGCACAACGGCGCTGCCAGTGTGATTCAGGATTTGCAGCGTCGCTTTATCATCCCTGGTCTGACCCATAAATGTGCGAAGGTGGCTAAGCACTGTCCCGTGTGCCAGGCAACACAGCCCCTGAATCAGCGCAGACGTGGACATCTGGAACCCCACCCTGTGCCTGACCGAGTGATGAGTAGCGTGTGCCTTGATCTGTTTGAGTTGTCACCTGTAGTTGATGATGAGGGTACCACGTGGGATGGTGTACTGCTCTGCACTGACCGGCTCAGTGGATACATGATTGGGAAGCCGATCTGTTTCAAGGGACTGACAGGGGAGAAGGCGGCAAAAATTCTGCTGGACGCCTGGGAAAGTTTTTTTGACGTTCCCACTGAGCTGACCACGGACCGGGACCCAAAATTTTTGTCCGCCTGGTTTTCCACAATTTGTGCGGGGCTGGGAATCAATGTGGCATATTCCCAGGCCTACAGGCACCAGGAGAACGGCAGGGCGGAGGTGGCCAACAAAAATGTGTTGAACACTCTCCGCAAGATGCGGGCGTCGGTCGGTGACACAGTGCAGGGTGAGTCTTGGTTTGCCGCACTTCGTGCTACGATTCGTAACCACAATCAGCGCGTGGATCCTGAGTTGGGGCTGAGTCCACAGGAAATCCTGACGGGGCGAGCACGTTTGGGACCCGCACCATGTCTCCCACCGGTCCGTGAATGCGTTGGTGCTTCAGAGTGGCTTGCCCACATGCGTGATATGGACCTGTTGGCCAAGCAACATGTCCATTCACAGCAGGTGGCCATACGGGCGCGATATGATGCCTCCCGTGATAAGCCACATCACTTTGAAGTGGGTGACCGTGTTTGGGTTCGCTATGAGCGCAAGGTGGGCGATAATAAGTTGGTGCCGTACTGGCTGGGACCAGCGGTCGTTCGCGAACGACTTGGACGTAAAACCTTTTTGGTATCCGTTAGTGATACCAAGTCCGAGGAACATAGCGTCTCGGACTTAAAGCCATACTATCCGGCCTTACAGGGTGATTCTGTGCCTCTGTATTGGAGTAGGCAATACATAGTGCGACCCAAAAAGTCTCCATCCATGGAGTACTTGGTGTCAAAAATTTTGGGCCATGAGACCCGAGTCTGCAAGTCCACGGGGGTGGAAAAGCTTTATTTCCGGGTCCGATGGCAGGGTTTTGGTCCCAAGGACGACACTTGGGAGCCGGCAGAAAATTTTCTGCCCGGGTATAATCTGCCATGGGTCCGGTATTGTGTGGACCAGGGCATTGCTATGGACTTGAAGCAATGCCTGCCCTGTAGCGGTCACTGATGTATGAGTGTGGTGAGTGTGATGCGTTTTCTGGATAGCCGGGGTATGCTGCCCCCCCCCCCCCCCCACTGATGCCTACCTACAATAACGTAAGGGGACACGATGGCGCAGGGACACATTCTTGCCGCTGCCCTGTCGTACCCTGAGTTCCAGCACTGCACTGTATGGGTGGCTGCACGTCTATTTTTCTCCAACCACTGGCAGGTTGGCCACAGCATGGTTCGTTTGGTGTCTATCTTTTCCCCCATGTTGTTGGATGCCACCCTGGTGTACCCCCACAGTGCTGTGTTATTATCGTGTCCTTGTGACACTGTGGTCCTGTGTTCTGTCTTACCCTGCACCCTCCATCTCCGTCTTTGCTCCCAGATCATTAATTATTGATTACTGTACGTCTCCATTGCCCTGCCTCCCCCTGGGTTTCTCTGCAGTTTTTGTTTTGTTTCCCCGCCCAGCGGAGATCACTTTTTTTTTCTGCAACCCGTTACCGATTCGAGTTGGCGCCGGCTGTTACAGGCGCCCCCCCTATCTCAGATCCTGCTTACCTCAGTGTTCCTGTCTGCAACCGAAAACACAAAAAAAAAAAAAAAAACGTTGTTACGTCTCTTCGCTTCTTCACAACATTTTTTTTTGAACCCCAAGGAGGGGAGTGTACCGTGGACAGAGCCCACCTCAGGCCTCAGTCCACAGAAAGGATTCCCGCGCGCGTGCAGAACACTAACATACACGCGCACAGACAGACTTTGCTGAGGTACAGACCCAGAGAAGGAGTTTTCGAATCGGATTTTCTGTCAGTATTTAGGTATAAATGATATTACACGTGTTGAGATGATTTGTACGGCTAGATCGACCTGAGTGACAAGTGACGAGATATATTTGTTTTGCATCATGTTTTCAAATGCGAATTGCTCAGTGAGTCATATGCATGCATCATACAAGATTTCAGAATATTTTGCATGCATTGTAACAAGAGCTTGAACTCATGTGCCATTTATGCACTTGTCTCTCTTTTAGAATGGACCTCATGTGCCGGACGCTTAGTATCTTCGTAAGTTTGTAATATTGTTTCATTGTGTTTGTGTGTGGGCTTGTGTGTCTTGCATCTTGCGTGCCTATGGGATAAAGTTTTCTTTTTCTTGCATTTTAAAGTGTTTTCCAAGTGAAATTTCCAATCAAGTTTTAAGCAATTATTTTACAATATACAACAAAGCCCATTACAGTACACTTGGTGCACCTCCAGCACTGGTCCCCCTGTCCTGCCCCTTCCGGGATGTTGTCTTTCCGGAACATATCTGCATGGACATCATACCACTGCACGGTCGCACTCTGTACCTTCCCCCTCGGCCCTTTGAGTCCCAGCGGCGCACACAACAGTATACCCGGTCTGGCCTTGTCCCTCTCCCCCCTGTCCAGCACCACTCTCTCTTGCTGCACCCGCTCTCCCCTCCCGCATCCTGGCTTCCTCTTCTGGATCCCCAACAGCGCCACCCACTCGTCCCACATCTTGCGCATTCTCCTGCTCCACCTTGTGCGGTCCTCTTGTCCTCGTGCTCTCCTCATCATCCACCTGTATACACCCCATTCCACCACCCTGGTGTCCCGATAGAACTCCGCATGGTGCAGCCCCGCCATCTTGTATTCCTTCATATCCTTCCTGCGCACGTGCAGCACCTCCATGCTCACTCCTTCCTTCCTGATCCACCGTACTGTCCCATGCGCCCCCCCCCCGAAGTCCGTGTCCAGAACCAGGATTGGTCCCCGCCTACCGCACGTCCTGTTGGTTGCCAGCATGTGCTCTTCCCCTGGCAACACCGCCTGTAGGGCGCGCCACATGCGTTCCCTCTTCCCCGCCGCCAACCGCCTTCGCCAGTGCCACACATAGCGCGGGCACATGTTCTCCTCCTTCTGCACCTCTGCGACCGCGTGATAGCACACCCGTCTCACCACCACTTCCTGATTGTGGCACATCCTGCTCAGCGTCCTCGCCGTGTGTGCCCTGTACGCCTCCCCCGCCGTGGGCATCCCTTCTCCATAGTAGGCCGTCGGCGACCGCAACACGCACCACGGCACCTCCGTGGGTATCCCCTCATACCCTCTGATGAGCCTCCGCACTTCTCCCTCCACCTCCTCCAGCTGCTCCCTCCTGTATGGGAGGTGCATCCCCTGGTACCCTACCGCCGCATTGAGCACTGCCCGCAGGTAGTACAGGGTCGTCTGCACTGACGGGGGGTGATGCCGCAGGACCACCAGCATCGCCCTGAACCCCCTGACTAATTTGTTGGGTAGCCTGACTCCCCTCGCCTCCATGCCCTGCACATGTCCCAGCACCACTGCTTCCTCTGCCCTCTCCAGCCATGCCACTCCGTCTCCTACATCCAGCGCCATGCCTTCCTCTCCACCCCTCTTCAGAACCGCCGACTTCTCCGCGCTCCAGACAAGGTGGTTATCCCTCCCGTACCTCTGCATCAGGTCCTGCACCACCTGTTGGGCCTTTTCATCCCGCGCCATGGGTACTGCATCATCCACATACGCCTGCGCCGGCGACGTGTGTGGTGCCCTCGCCAGTTGTGGATATTCCCGCGCTATCCAACTCATCAGGGGGAGCATGGCCAGCAAGTACACGAATGGGCCCTCCACCCCGCCTTCTGGCACCCCGCTGCCTGCGGTTACCCACTCGGTACACCCCTTCCCCTTGGCGACCGTGTACCTCCTTGAGCGCAGGTACTTTTCCACGAAGTCACCATATGGGAGTCCTAGCTGTCGCCACACCTCCTCTATGAGCCTATGCGGCGTGTTGGGGAACACCCCCTTCACGTCCACAGACGCCATGAACGCCTATAGGTCCTCATCATCGAGGTACATATCGTACAGGAAGCTTGCTTCCTGTGTGGACCTACCCGGCACAGACCCCCACATATTGTCCGGTATGACCCCCGCTGCATACAGCCGCCGCTGTATCCTCCCGAAGATCACCATCCAGACCAGCTTGGCCTCTGTGACGGCACAGCATATTGGTCTCCAGTTCCCCGGCCTGAGGTGATCCCCCTTCTTGTACAGGGGCCGCACCTTGCCCCCCCATTCCCTTGGGGGCTCGCCTGTGCGCAACACCTCTGTGATCCTCCCCGCTAGACCATCCAGCTCCGGCGCCTCTAGGTACTGGTATGCCTCCACCACCAGCTGGTCCACTCCCGGGCTCTTTTTCCCCTTGAGAGCCTTCATGGCCTCCTTAATTTCCCCTAGTGTCACCCTGCTGCGGTGTATGTCCTCGCTCTGCTCCGCCGTGAACACCCGCGGTAACGCCCTTACCATTCTTCGTGTGATCCCGCTGAGCTCCTGCTGCCCCTGGTTGTGCTGCCTCCTGAAACTCTGCGCCACCTCCTCCAGCACTTCCTTTTTGTTGCCCGTGACCCTGCCACACTGCAGTCGTACCGCCCGGATTTCCTGTGGTTTTCCAGCCTCAGCGAGCTCTCTGATGTACCGTAGCGACTTGTACGGCACCGCCCTTTCCATGTACCGCTCATGCTCCGCCACCACTTTCTGGTATATCCTCTCGTGTTCCTCCTCCACAGCCCTCCTCGCTGTTCGCACCCTCTTCTTCGCCTGTGTAACCTCCGTTTGCCACTCTGCCCCCTCTTCCCGCGCCCTTGCCTCGACCTCCTCGTGCTGCCGTTTCCTCAGGGTGGCCACCAGCCTTTGCAGCTTGGGCTGTGCCTGCGACTCCCCCCCTTGTTTGGTAAATCCGCATATCCGCGCTGCCCTCCTCATGGCTTGATGCACGTGGTTCCCCTACCTCATTTTGGCGTGTACCCGCTGCCCCCACTGTTGCCACCTCTCGTCCCCCTCCTCCGGCCACTTCACCATTGGCGGCAGATTGACGCCTTCCTCGTCTGACCCCTGCTCATCCTCCTGTTCGTCCCCGGGCTCCCCCACCTTCACGTCCACTGTCACCATCATGGGGCAATGCCCCTTCCTGTCCTGCATTTCTTCCGGCCCCACCATGTATCCCGCCGTCACCCCCTTGATCCAGCTGGGGTCCGCGTACACCGCGTCTCCCACGACGGCGCGCTGCCTTCCGGTGCCGGGTAGTGTGAGGGGCCCGGCGCTCCACTGTACGACACATCCTGCAGCCTCATTTCCTCCACAAACTTCCGCACCTCGCGGTCCACCTCCGTCTCCGCGCCCCTCCTCCAGGGATCGTAGTTGAAGTCTCCAACCACGATGACTGGCCCCCTCTCCAGCGCCCTGATGTACTCCATCCTCAGCTGCGCCACATACTCCTTGACCCTCCTCCCATGTGGGACATGGCAGTTGATGATGACTACCTGTCCATGCTCCGTCGCTACATCATACACCGCCCTTCGTCCCCTCGCTCCCACCTTCTTGTCCTGCACGACGCTGAGCCCTCTGCGCACCAACAGCGGTACCCCCTGCGCCCACTCCCGCTGGTACTCTCTCCCCTCCTTGTCGTACATCTGCGCGCACACGACGCTGTCCTTCCCCTGCAACCTTATCTCCTGGTACGCCACCACGTCGGGGTCCGCCTCATGCAGCTTCATCTGCTGCCACGCTGCCTTGTCCGCCCAATACAGTGCCGCGGGGTCATTATGGGTGTACAACTTCATGCGTTGCCACCTTCCCTCCCCATCCACTCGCACATCCCCGTTGTCTGCCGTGCCTTTTCCTTCCCCTTTGCTCCTTCCCCCCTGCCTTCGTCTGGCGTCTCCCTTCATCTTTCCGGCCGCCCCCCGCTTCATTAATTATCACTTTCTCTTCTTGTTCTTCCCTCCCGTCGACACCTCTTCTCCTTCCAATTCTCTCGCCTCCTGCTCCGGAACCAGTTGCCCGTGTATTTCCATCTCCCTACCTTGCGGGCATACCTGCAACCTTTCCACCGGGTACGGCAGTCTCTCCTCATCCCCCTCCCCCTGATCCTCCCACTGCACGATGGCTGCCCTCGTCACATGTCCCTTGCGATCTTGTTGTTCGAGAAAAGTTTATAGTGTTTTCAGCACTGTGTTTTTGCTTCTCCTGCTGCTTGTTGTTGCTGTAGGGTGTCCTGCTGCTGGTTTTGGATGATGAAAAGCTTTTGTTTGTTGAAATACAGTAAAGCCAACTCAATCCAGGATAGCCCAAGCCAATAGTATGCAAGGAGAAGGTAATTCAGGATCAAAGCATGAAGGGCCGCAGTGTAAACAGTGAAAGATGATTAGATATTCACAGAAACTGCAACTCAGGATACAAATGAATGCATATTCACAGAGATAGCTGAAATGTTTTGGGAAAAGAGTTAGAAAACTGCCTCAGGATCACTCTCTCTCCATAGTGCCATCTTAGGAGATGTGCACTCTTTGTTTTGGGTCCCATATGTGCTGAGGTGGCATGGTATGTGGCGATGAGGTCACTGCCATGTCACATGGGATCTTCCTACTTAGTTAGGCTGACCAGGAATTGAACCCAGGACCTCTCAAAAAGAGGTGCCTAACCCCCTAGGGTGCATACCACTAGGGCAGATAAGTGTTCATGGAAAAACATAGATAAATTCATAGGCTCTACCTTAGGTATGTCAGTGCTCAGTCAACTCAGGAAAAGATGTTTTACTTCTGATTGAAAGGGGATTAAGGGGTCCACTCCATATCCTGATTGGGTGTTTGGTTCCATAGGTCAAAATGTGTTCTCACCACTTTTGGCTGGACCAATACTAAGATAAAAATGCATGGTTGCTCAGTGCATCTCTAATACAACTAGAGTATGTCCTAAAGCAATGGAAAAGCACTTTTTCTTACTCCCCCCTTGTGCTGTGGTGGCCACCACTGTCGCATTTTAGGAAAAAGGGAATTTTTCTTCGCCTTTCCTTGGTTTCCACATCTACTTTAAAATACCTACAGTCTCCCTCACACTGAAAAATGGGCGCTCACCATGGCTGGCGTCCTTTTGCTGCTCTGATTGTACAGTTTCCTACAGAAGACTCAGCGCTCTTGGCGCTGCCGGGGCTCCTGTGGCTTGGTTGGGTTAGATTGGGAGCATGCCAAACATGTGCATATGCATCCCTCCCTCCAAGACGCAGCGTCGACACAACCCAAACGCAAGACACATTATACACACTCGCATGGGTTCTCGTAAACCTGCTGGCGACCTGTGACCTGTCTTAGGGCGAAGGGAGTCGAAAGAAAATTAAATCTGCCCCTTGGTGGGGTCTTGGTTCTGCTCAGTCTCTCCAGGCACCTGCGTTTCGGCCCGAACACGGCCTACTCAGCGAGGCTGCGCGTGGGTATCTGCAGAGGCAGGAAGGGGAGGAATTTGGACGAATCCACGCAAAAACGAAGCGACGACACCAAAATCCGTCAAATGACGGCGTAGAATTTTTCTGAAACGACACACCTGAGCAGAATCCAATTGTGCATCTTCAGCACATTTTTATAGAAATTATAGTCATCTCTGGATTTTTTAAATCCAGAAATTCATACGTACAAAATGGCGGCGCGCAGGAGCGGCTCCTAGCGAAGCGCCGGAAAATGGAAAAATAATGGAATTATAAACGTATGTATCACGTAGTCTTGAAAATGACGAGACACACATTAATAAACAAACATACAGATTCCACCCACACTACTAGAAGCTTCAAAAATTCAAGAATTCGAAAATCAATTGAAAAGACTTCAATGAATCAGGTATAAACTACAGGTATGCTCGTCTTGCATGCCGCATACACATTGCTCGTCTCGTGTCTCCGTGAACGAGTCGTGTAGCAGCGTTAACAACGATAACCACGATAGGACGCGGTAGAGGGATTGATTAGAAAGATTGCAGATGATTAGCGGTCAGATCAGGGTGATTAGTCATACACACAAGTGCATAGCAACGTTCTTCGCGTGCGCCCCTTTTGTTCTCCACCTTGCTTCACTTCCCAGCGGTAGGTAAGGTAGGTACGCCCAGGCGGGGCCACCCCCTGGTGGAGTCAAGATTTACGCGTAGATGGGCAGGTTTGCCCACGAACTTGTCGCATACTCGTGCATGCACACACGCATTAAAGGGTAGGCCACGCGAAGTGCGCACGGTAAACCTTGTTTAGGCTACCCAGGGGCTCCTCGGTACGTTCTTTAAGAGAACCTGGGGAGTCCCTTAACGCTTGCTTGCTTGACAAGGGTAGCTGCTCCATGCAGCGTGTTTGCGGACAGCGTATTATAGGGCACACTGAGAAGGGTATAATACCTGGAGTGTGCCTTGGTTCCTCCGCCGCAAACGCCCTTTCATTTGCCTTTGTTTTACAGGTGGGCAGGTAGGGTGAGTGGTGCAGCAGCATTTTTTTATGCCCTGCTAAACAGGGGCGTAGATCCCACAAACAAGTAACTCCGCTCCGCCTGTGGCAGAGCAGGGAGTCCGACTTCATCGACATCTGCGCATTGCACACGAGAGCACTCCCTCCCTCCAAGCCCTTGCAGGGGAAACGCGTTGTGGCGTCCCCTGTGAGGCCACAGTTGCTTAGCAGCGCTGTGTTCTCTTGTCGTTTCACAGGTGGGTCGCTAGGACCCTCGAGACCTTCCTCTTCGCAACGCCAAGTAGAGTGTGCGTGTAGGAGTGGTAGTCCTGAGTGGGGGCTAGAGCCAGTTGCCCAGTGCTCGCCCACCAGGATGGTGCCACTGTAGGGTGTGTAGGACCTGTAGGGGGCGTGTCACTGTCCCACCCTTTTCCTGCAATTTTAGCTGGGTTGGTGGGCTGTGACAGTGGGTTAGGTTAGTGTTTTTGGCCACATAGCAAACAGGCGTTTTGCATGCCTTCATAGCTTTTGGCCACCCCTCCCTGTAGTAGACAGGTAGGTAGGGAAAACAATACCTGGATTAACACTCTGGGTATTCCCCCAAGGTTTTGCGCCAGCACAGAAATTGGGCGCATAGGGGAGGGGAGACCCGGGGCGTACCCCGTGGCATCAATAAGCCAACCCTCCAGGTTCAGCAAGGGCGCAGACTTGGGTATAATTAGGACACCACTTCTGCGGCTTGCTCTCAGGACCTTAGGACTAGCACACTCACACATACGCTTTGGCAGGTAAGGGTAAGGTTCAGTCCCTAGCTTTATTCTTGGAGGCAAGCGTCTCGGCGAGCCTCAACAACTCACCAAGGTTGTTCTGGGACAAGTAGTCAACCAGAACTGAGTTTAGGCGTCCCTCAGGTAGAACAAATGCAGAGAAGGGCTCCCAGGTGGCCTCTTCGACTCCAAACCCTTCCCAGAGGGTGAGGAAGCGCCAACCCTGGCGATAGCGGTGGCGTAGGACAGACTTCACCAGGTAGAAGCCCTCCTTAGCCATCTCCTCGGCGTTCATGTCGGGGAGTTCACCTTCAACTTCCATAGGGCTGGCAGCCCCTTGTAGGTCCAGAGCGGCGATTTCCTCGTCGTTCAGCTCCCACTCCTCCCCACAGAGGTCTTCAGGATCATGGTAGCGCTTCAGGTGTTGAGCGGCGCACACCAGGGTCCCCCCTAGACGGGGAGAACACCGCACGGTGATACGGTGTCCATCCACAGATAGGATCTTGTACGGCCCGAAGTATGGGTCATCGCTGGTAGAGCGTGGCCAGGCGGGTAGTCGACTGTGGTGCACCAGCACCCAGTCCCCTTCTTGGTAGGTGGCCGGTACACGGTGCTTGTTCTTCTTGTTCCACTGACGCTCCCTCACTCTCTGGAGCATAGCCTTGGCCTTGTCCACCTTCGCTTGTTGCTCTTGGACCCATTCACCCACAGAAGAATGGGTGTCCTCTGGATAGGGGGCATGTAGGAACCATGCCGGGCGCCCCATGAATAGCTCATGTGGCGAGTAGCCAGTAGCTGAACTCTCTTGGGAGTTCATCATCAAGGATATGACGGGGAGTAGTCTCACCCAGTCTCTGGTGCGTTCAGTTTTGCACCATATCCTGACGTTCTCCTTCAGGACACGAATCTGTCGCTCACATAGGGGGTTGCTCGTGTGAGAGTAGGGAATCCCCGTAGATACCTGGACATTGAGGGACCTCAGGACCCTCTTGTACCAGCCAGTATCTGAGCGTACTCGTACGTCCTCATCGGAGTTGATCTCCTTGGGCGCCCCATAGACACAAAACCACTCCTCCAGGAGTATCTTGATAGTCTCCTCTCCGGTAATGTGCTTGGTACATGGGAACACCCTGGTAAACCTGGTCAACCCACAGGTTACCACGAGGGCGAAGTCATAGCCCCCGAACTTCGGCATCTTCGTGTAGTCCACGTATAGAACACTGTTAGCACAGTGAGGGATGGGCAGGGTCGAGTAGAGACCTCTGTCCCTGATATCCCCTGGTTTACAGGACCTGCACGGGCACTTGTCCACGATAGGCAGGAGCGTCTTCCGCAGCTGGTCGTCAGTCCACGTAGTGTGGAACCACTGCTTGAACAGCCTCAGGGTACGGTCAGCACCCACATGACCACTGGACTCATGGGTCCACTTCAGCAGCGCTGGGACTCGGTCACTAGGCACCACGATGCGGTCCTCGTGCCAGAGGTAGCTCTTGTCCCGCTTCCACTGGTCTTGGTTGACCAGGAGGGGTTCAAGGCGTTTCTCCAGGCGCCGGTAGATATCCCCAAACTCCTGTAGGTACTCCGATTGTTGGAGTCCATCCAGGGGGCGTATCATGGTCATGTTCAGGTCCAGGTGTACGTCCATACGGCTGAACGCTTCCTTAGCCAGCGCTTCAGACCGGGCACCAATCAGGGCGTCGAAGTTGTTGCGGCTGATGTAGTCGGCACACTCGTTCTTCACTCCCTGGATATGGTGTACCGTCAGCCGTAGTTGACTGAGGTAGGTCCACCAGCGACGTAGCTTGGCCTTCTCAGGTGGGGGGCCCTTCTGGAAACTGCGGACCGGTTCTTGGTCGCATAGCCAGACCACAGGGTTACTCCCCAACAGGCGTGCTTGTGAGGATAGCACCAGCATACCCGCGAGCAGTTCCTGCTCATAGGTGGAGTAGTTCCCCCTGGCCTGGTTCCACTTCCAGTTCCAGTGGCCCAGAGGTACTAGGACCCACTTGTCGTCAGAGTAGCTGTGCTTGAGGGTTCCATCTCGGTTGAGACCTTCCGTCCCCCATTGGGAAATGGCCGAGTCGAACTCCTCCTTCTCTAGTGCTTGCCATTGGAACAACGTTCCACCACCGCCCACATTGCTGGCGTCGGTCACCAGGATAATCTCTCCTTGTGCCCTAGGCACGCCCAAGCACTTAGCGTTGGCTACCTTGTCTTTGAGCTCGTCAAACGCTTGTTGCTCTTGTGGGCCCCAGCGCCAAGTAGTACTCTTCTTGATCAAGTCAGTCAGTACCGCGCTGGTGTAGGTGAAGTTTTTGATGTGGCGGCGATAGAAGTTGCACGCCCCAATGAAACTGCGTACATCATGAAGTCCTTTCTTGGGGTCTTCGTGTCGTACCTTGGCATCCATCAGGGGTTTGGCCTTAGAGGCCGCTGGGGTCCACCACCCATAGCCAACGTCAAACCCCAGGTACTGCATGGTCTCCTGCATGAACTCACACTTCTCCAGCTTGAGTCGTGTGTGGTTCTCCTGGCAGACCGCAAAGAACTCACCCAAGAGGATTAGGTGATCCTCCTGGGTATTGGTCCCGAGGCATACATCGTCGATGTGAGCCTCCATCTGGGCCCCACGGGATATGAGCTCCTGCACCTTAGGTCTCCTTCGTAGGATGGACAAGATCTTGTTCATCAGCTCTTGGAACAGAGCGGGGGCGTTAGCCACGCCGAATGGCATGACCTTCCACTTGAATACCCTCCCCTGAGGGGTGATGAAGGCTAGTAGTTCCTGCGCGTTGGGCGTCAGGTCCACTTGCCAGAATCCAATTCGCTTGTCCATCTTGGTCTTGTAGCGACAGGAGGCTATCTTCTCCAGGGTAGACTCCATATTGGGAATGGACCCTGAGTGGTTCAGCGTCTTCTTGTTCAGCTCTCCATAGTCCACTACCAGCCGTTTGGCTGTAGACCCAGGTTTAGCCACCAGGAAACAGGGGCTGCAGTGTAGGGGGTAGTCCCCATCCTTGTACTCCAGGACTAGGCCAGCGTCGATACATTCTTGTATCTGTCGCTCAATCTCGTCGGCCTGCTCTTTAGGAGCTGGATAGGGTCTCCTCCGGATCTTGTGACCCACGAACTCGGGTTTCAGCTTGAGGTCCATCTGTACCAGCTTGTCGCATGAGGCTGGAGGGGGTAGTTCTCCGAACACCTCCAGATAGGTCCTTATCAGCTTTTGTACCCGCGGATCCAGTACCTTGATCTTGTCCTCCATGTCCTCGTCGGAGTGTAAGTTGCTTGCCCCTTGAATAGACGTCGGGAGGTGGTCCTCCACCGACTCTTCGCCCGCGGTAGCATCCTTCAGCCCTTGGTAGGCATACAGAAGGTCTTGCTCAACCATCTCCGGTGGACGATGGCAACATAGGCACGCTTTAGGGGGTTCACATACACATTCCTCCGAGAGGTCGTCCTCCTCTGGGGTCCTCACATGGGCACCCCATACGCTCTTCATGAGCTTGAGATCTACCTCCCTTTGCCAGGTGGTGATCTTCTGTTCGAAGTCCTCCTTCAGTTGGGATAGGTCTCCCATCCGTCCTTGCTTCAGTGGCCATGAGCTGCGGGTAGGCTTCGCGTAGCATAGCTTTTTCGCCACCAACTTCCTCTTGGAATCCACATACTCCCTGAGCCTGGATCGAGGGTCCAGCTCTTCATCCACGGGGTCTTCCACCCTCATGGAGAGTAGGGGTTTTAGTGGGGCGACGTACTCGGCGTTCTCCACTTCTTCCACCGCAGTCTGCACGAAGAAGGCGTCGTGCTCAGTTTCGTCGTCTGAGTGGATAGAGCTAGGTAGCTCAGATAGTCCACACTCAGAGACTCCATCAGGGACAGGTACATGACAGGGAGAGTTGGGGGCGTTGGTGTCAGTCACGACGTACTCATCTCCTCCGGGTGTAGTTTCAACAGCATCTTGAGGTCGTAGGCGATCCTTCAAGTCACCCAAGGCGAGTCCATCGCTTTCTCGTTGTATAGCCTGGACCAGAGTAGGGTCCAGGTCTTCCCAGGGGATGGTGGTAAGACTTCCGTCCACCACGCTGAGCATACTCCCCCATCCGGGCTTCCCAATGGGCGTCTTGCGTCCCAGAGGCACGTAGATGGCCTCATCAGGTAACCGCACAGAGCTGATAGTCAGCTTGTCAAGGAGGGTTCGCCAGTACTCGTTGCCCCCATGGGCTCCCCAATCGGGGGAACACAGGACCATACGGGAACGTTCCAAGGCCACCTTGGTCAGCACCTTCCCCAGTTCACTGAATCTGGGGTTCCCGTAGGCCATCCCGAAAGAGGGCCAGTAAAATTTGTAGCTGCAGTTCTTCCCCTTGCTGCAGTATAGGTCCAGTACATGCTGCTTGTCGCTGGCGAACAGTTCCACACTTAGGTCTTCTCGAGAGTAACCCAACTCCTTCAGACCTTGGTCTAGGACTTCCCCCAATAGTTGATAGTCCTCAGTTTTGGAGGCCGCCATCATGTTCGAGGGCTCCTCCTTCGATAGTCTCAGGTAACTCGAGGTATGTTCCGACTGCTCCAGTGGCACAGACTCTCTGCCACTGCCGTGGTCCACGTACAGGAGGTAGGGCGCTTGCAGCGTCAGGGATTGTATCTGGGAGTGCTGCACGAAGAAGTCAGTACCCAGTACAAAGTCGAAGGCATCAGTGTCCATCACATAGAACCGATGGGCGATAGTCCTGGAGCCCATAGGTGCCTCCACTTCGCAGTCCCCGCAGCTGTGCACCACATGTCCATCCCCCATCCGTATAGCGGCGGTGGTCATGGTGTTCTTCAGGCTCCCACAAGGTAAAGTTTTCTTGGCCACTATCGATATTGTGGCTCCAGTATCCAGTACCCCCAGGTATTCACGTCCCCCTAGTCGGATACGTACCCAAAACACCAGGTCTTGGGTGCCACCAGAGCGTCCCCGTCAGAACTCCGCGGGACAGGTCACCCCGAACCCCTTGTTCCGCAATTTGCGGGCCATTCTCATGAAACGGCTTCTCTTCTTGGCGTTGCCGTCGTCACCACCTTCATGCTCACGCTTGGCTCCTTGTTCTTGCTGGGCCTGCGTCTGTGAGCGTGTGGTAGGTCCAGACTGCCCTCCAGAGGGCTCGGAGTTCCCCCCTGGATTAGGGTTGGGGTTACCTCCGTTCTTGTCCTTGTTCTTGTTGTCGTTCTGGCGATTAGCGCCTCCTCCTCGTCCGCCTTGACCCTTGTCTTGACCACCTTGACCACGTCCTTTCGACTTGCCCTTGCCGGAGTCGTTGCCTTTGGCCTTGCCTCCACCTTTGCCTGAGCTTTTGCCAGGATCTTCCCCCTTAAGCTTCGCCGATAGGCGTTGCTTATGGTAGCACTCGTCCTCATAGTGCTTCCGCTTACCGCAGAATGCACACGTGATGGTGCAGCGGTAATGATCCGGCATCTTCACCTTGGCGCCGGTGATCTTTTCCTGCTGCTTCCCCTGGACAACAAAGCAGTCTCGCTGCTCGCAGTCGGAGGCATTCTGCAGGTGGCCCTGTTCATCTCTGGCATCACACCAGAATAGCTCCTTCACGTTCTCCATTAGGCGGGCGTGGGCGTGTTTGGGGGTAGTCCCCTGCCCAGGTCGGGACCCTTGGTACCCTTTGCCTCCAGAACCTCCACCACCAGGACGGTAGTGGTTCAGGTGTTGGTCGCTCTCCTTCTCCAGCGCCATCTCCAGGAGCAGCACGCATAGATCCTCGTAGCGGAGGGATCTAGCCTTGCGCTCAGCCGTCAGACGGCACTCGTCCCATAGCTCACGGGGGAGCTTGGAGCACAACCAAAACAGCAGGTCGTCGCTGCTGTAGGAACCGGGCGTCAGTCGTCCAGCCCAGTGGTCCAGGTCCGCCAACAGCTCGGAGACCCTGCCAGGTTTGGGGTTGTTGGGCAGGACGGGCAGGTTCTGGATCTCGGCCCTGATGGAGAGGTCTGTCTCGTAGGTTGGGTACTGCCTCTCCAGGGCAACCAACACGTCGGCAAAGGTGGCGGAGTTGGTGACCATCTGCCTGACCTGCTTCTCCAGGTACTTCGTCTTGCAGCACTGCAGGAGCAGGTCGCACTTCACTCGCCCACTCGCGTGGGTTTGGCCGGTCAGTCGTAGGAACCGGCCAAAGTTCTCAGCGAACTCGCTGAGGTCCTTGCCTGTGAATTCAGGCAGGTTCACCACTATCTTGGAGGTGGCAATAGCCTTCGCCTCCTGAGCTCGGCGTCCTTCAGGGCGTCGGGTCTTCTTCTTCTTCTTCTTCTTCTTCTTACCCTTGGGGTCCTCGGGGTCCTCAGGGTCTTCGTCATCCGATGGCGAAGAAGAAGTCATCGAAGGCGGCCCATCATCGGAGGGGTCTCCGCCTAGATCACTGGAGCCATAAGGCTCCACGTCCACCATAGCCCTTAGGGCTGTCAGCCCCAGCTGGTCCAGCTCGGCCCTCGTCGAGTTCGTCAGGTGACTGTAGGGCGGCTGGGCTGTCCTCGGGACGAATGGGCTTCTTGGTACTGCTGCAGGAGTCGGCATCGGTCGGCTCCTCAGGCTCCCCAGGGTATTCGTCAACCCTGCCGCCAGGTGGTTAGCCTGTACTCGGTGGGGTGACATTCCCACTGTCGTAGGTGACGCATGGGACGGGATCATCAGGGGCTGCAGTTTCTCCCTGATCTCTTGCGTGAGGTCGCTCACGATTTGCGAAGTGGCTCCTCGGAGCACCTCATTGATCTCCGACCGCGTCAGGGACCTGTTGGAGGATCTTCCCGATCCTCTACTCCTGCCTCCCAGAGACTCTGGTCCTCTCCTCAACCCACTCAGGGGTGCATACCCAGGTGCACACCCTGGAGCATACCCAGGAACTTCCATGTAGGTTCCAGTGGCGTGGAGTGGATGGGGATGGTCAGCCGCATACCAACGCGGCGCAGAGCTGGAAGCCACCGGCTCACTGGCAGTAGTTGCCTCAAGGAGCGCAGTGGTAGGTGGGCCCATGCCATAGGCGGGGTAGTGAGGCATGCCAGTAAAGCCTGTGCCTTCTGCCATAGGCTGGTTGGTTGTGGAAGTGGATGTAGCGGCGGCTGGGTGTGTGGTGGTTATGGGAGAGGGTGATGCTTGGAGGCCAGAAGCGCTTGGTGCGCCTTCGAAGGTAGGGACATCCGTCGGGTCTTGCCCTTGCTCCTCTCCTTCGTCTGCTCCTTCTCCAGCATCCTTCTCGCTCTCGTTTCCTCTCTTCCTCTTCACAGGCTGAGGCTGAGAGACCATTTCCTTCACCGACAGGGCCCCAAAGGCCGTCTGGAGG
Organism: Eutreptiella sp. 'Long Island Sound 2002'; assembly: GCA_964036045.1. Classification (NCBI taxonomy): domain Eukaryota; phylum Euglenozoa; class Euglenophyceae; order Eutreptiales; family Eutreptiaceae; genus Eutreptiella; species Eutreptiella sp. 'Long Island Sound 2002'. The sequence goes on from OZ038397.1 coordinate 37,114,616, forward strand.
CCATCCAAGGAGTCCTCCGCCGTATCCATTGGCCCATGTAAGGGCTCCACCGAAGGTACAGCGTCAGGCGCCGGCCTTGCCGGTGTCTCTGGCGCTGGCGCTGTGTTCACCTCGGCGTCCACTCTTCCTGGATCCATCTTAATCCACCCTTCTGCTTATGTTTGCCTGCTCGGAGCACTGGTTGTACGGCGCGGGGTCGCTGCCGGTGCACAGAGACAGGCTGCCTCTTGCTACCAGAAAAGTTTATAGTGTTTTCAGCACTGTGTTTTTGCTTCTCCTGCTGCTTGTTGTTGCTGTAGGGTGTCCTGCTGCTGGTTTTGGATGATGAAAAGCTTTTGTTTGTTGAAATACAGTAAAGCCAACTCAATCCAGGATAGCCCAAGCCAATAGTAAGCAAGGAGAAGGTAATTCAGGATCAAAGCATGAAGGGCTGCAGTGTAAACAGTGAAAGATGATTAGATATTCACAGAAACTGCAACTCAGGATACAAATGAATGCATATTCACAGAGATAGCTGAAATGTTTTGGGAAAAGAGTTAGAAAACTGCCTCAGGATCACTCTCTCTCCATAGTGCCATCTTAGGAGATGTGCACTCTTTGTTTTGGGTCCCATATGTGCTGAGGTGGCATGGTATGTGGCGATGAGGTCACTGCCATGTCACATGGGATCTTCCTACTTAGTTAGGCTGACCAGGAATTGAACCCAGGACCTCTCAAAAAGAGGTGCCTAACCCCCTAGGGTGCATACCACTAGGGCAGATAAGTGTTCATGGAAAAACATAGATAAATTCATAGGCTCTACCATAGGTATGTCAGTGCTCAGTCAACTCAGGAAAAGATGTTTTACTTCTGATTGAAAGGGGATTAAGGGGTCCACTCCATATCCTGATTCGGTGTTTGGTTCCATAGGTCAAAATGTGTTCTCACCACTTTTGGCTGGACCAATACTAAGATAAAAATGCATGGTTGCTCAGTGCATCTCTAATACAACTAGAGTATGTCCTAAAGCAATGGAAAAGCACTTTTTCTTACTTTGTTGTTCGATCATCTCCTCCACTGTTCCCAAATACCTCCTCCACTTCCCACTCACCTTGTGCGGACCATACACTGTCATTTCTTCCCGCACCACCCCCTGCTCTTCACGGCCCCGCTGCTCCTCCCCGTACCTGACTCCCCTCGTCCGTTTCCTTCTTGGCCTCCCTTCCCCTTCCCCCTCCTGCTGCCGCTCTGCTTGCAGATCCTGTTCGTCCGCCTCTCTCCCCCGCTTGCCACCTTCCCTCTCACTTCCCTCTCTTGTCCCCTCCCCACTGCTCCCCTCCTCCACCCTGTCTCCAACAGCACTCTCCGGCCCTCCTCCCTCCGCTTCTCCCTCTTCCACCCCTTCTTCTCCCTCCTCTCTGTCTTCCCGCCCGCCTGCTGCCAGCCCCGGCTCCCGGCCTTCCACTCCCCGCGCTTGGTCCTGCTCCCTTTCGTCTCGCTCCTCCTCACCATCCCCATCTCCCACTATGAACCGCATTTGTCCCCCTCTCCCCCTCCGCATACCCCTCCACCTACTTGGCCTCTCCCCCCCCTGATCGTCTTCCACCTCCAGGCCTTGCTTCCTGGCCCCCTCCGTGAGCCTTCTCGCTCTCTCCAATGCCTCCTTCCTGTGCCCGTCCTCCGTTCCGGGTGCCACTATCCACCTCGACTGCTCCCCACCTCTGCTGCTGGCAACCCACTCCAATGCCAACCGGATCTGTTCCCCAATATCTTCCGCTTCTTCCGCCTCCGCACACCTATCCATTTGCGACTCCAACGCCCGTAGGACGGCCATCTCGCGTACCTCCTCCATTCATCAACCCGCACCTCTTCCACCTCCCCGACCCACCGCATGAGCGGGTGCTCCACCCTTTTCAACGGCGCCGCCGTATACACCACCGCTTGGCGCCTATCCCCCCTGGGTTCCACGACCCACCACGTGTGTCCGTCCTGCACCAGGTCTGTGACCCCTTGGTCTGCAGCCCCTGTGGCACTCGCCTGTGGGGACACTACTTGTATTGTGTGCCCTTTGGCCCTCCTCCCCACCGCCTTGTCATAGTTAACCATGGTCATACCCGAAGATACCTACCTACCTACCTACCTCAACCATGGTCATAACCTTGCGCATCCGGTGCATTTCTGTGTCTGGGTCCCACTCTCCGGCCATGCCTCTGCTGCGACGCACTGTCTCCCCAACATACAGCGCCATGGCGAAAACCTGCCTCGTGGGCCCCCACACCTCCACCGTTCTTCTCGTGCTGTCCACACACGCCGCTACCTGCGCATCCCGCTGCATCTGCATCCACAGCACCGCCTGTTTTGGCTCCACCTTCTTTGCCATGAGGATCTGCGCCTTTGCTTGCCTCTCGCCCGCCTCCTCCTCCTCCCCCACTGTTCCGCTCCAACCATCTGCATATCCCACCCACATGTGCTTGACTTGGTGGAAGTACACCAGCGGCGCCCCTTCCTCTTCCCCCATCTGCAGCCAAATGGGCCCTTGTCTCCTGGGCTGCCGTACTCTGATCCCATGGTATCCTCCCTTGGGCTCCTGCGGTCCGTCCAGCCTGCAAAGGCACCTGGCCAGCGTGCACTCTGGCCTGCACTTGTCCTCCACCGCCTCCGCTCTGGCCTTCAGGTGGTACCTAGCCTTGCTCACCACCTGCCCTACCTCTTCACCCCTACATCCTTTGATGCGGTCTTCCAGCCCTGGCTGCGCCTCTCCATTTTCTATCAAGACATTCTGACTTGCCGTCGCCTTGCCCCTCAGCCTCTGTGCCCACTTCTGTAGCATGTCCTTTCTGTCCCTGCCGTCCCCCAGCATGTCCAACCCTTCCGCCGCTGCCTCCTTCTGGCGCTTCTCCTTTTCTTTCTCTGCTCTGTCCAGCTCCGCAGCGTCCGCCCCATCCGCCTTTCCCCTCCCCACCTGGCCCTCGGGATGCAGCGGCTCCCTCCACGTGGGCTCCGCCATCCATTGGATAGCCGGCTGTCCTTCCCAGTGTCCCATGGTGTACACCTGTACCGCCTGTCCCTCCCGGCCGAGTCCAATCCGGACCTCCATACCCGCCGCCGCTGCTGCGGTGACCACCACGTTTGGGACCAGCACATCGTACTGGTACCTTGCCCCTTGCCCGTGGCGTACCTCGACTTCCACCATCCCCCTGCTTCCCACCCTGTCATCCGGGAGGATGATGTGGACTGCCTGTCCCCTCCACTGTGCCGCCGCTGGCCCCTTCGTCGCCACGGGGAATATCGCCTTTGCGTTCTCCCGCGTCATCCATTCTCCCCTGTGGTACCTTGCACGCCGAATGGCCCCCACTGCCCACTTCTCGTGCTCCACTCCTCCCGTCTCCCGCACCCATTCTTCTGCCACCCTGGCAAGGGCTGATATCTCAGCACCTTGCCTCTCACACTCCGGCAGTGGCGCTATACTCTCCATGCCGTCGTCCCCCGGGAACGCGTATTGCCACGTGTCCCCCGTGTGCGGGTGCACATGGTACGTGCGGTTGGCCATGCACGCCCTCCCTTCATCCAGCACCATTTTGATGGCCTCCGCCGCCTTTAGCGTCATCTCCTCTCCGAACGTATACACCAACCCCTGCCCCCTGTGTCCCTGTGTCGTGGGTGCCGGAGTCAATGCCGCCCTAGTGAACTGTGCGCGCACGCCCCTCGCCTCATGTCCTCCTCCTGGCAGCTCTCCTCCCCACTCATTCCTGACTGGGACCCCCTCCCCCTGGTCCGCTCGCCACGTCATATGCCAACCCCACCAACGGCGTCCCCCTGCCGCCACCCTTTACCTTCCCTTCCATCCCGGCTCCAGCCACACCGCTCTGTCCGGTCGTATCTGGACCGCTCTCTCTGCCCCCCACCCAGTCCCCACATCCTCCCTGTGCTGCAGCTGCAACACCGCCTCCCCCCCCCCTGTGACCCACACGTCCACCCCCCCTGCCTGCCTCCTGTGCAACTCGCCTTTTCCCGTACCCTCTGGCACTTCCATATACTCCATCTCCTGTACTTGCACTCCTAGCACCCCTTCCCATCCCGCCCGTAGTTTTCTGTCTTGCGCTGTACCCCCCCCCACTCCCCTCCTCTCCCTCCCGGGACCCTCTTGTCCCTGGTACCTCCACCTCTCCCCCCCCTCCTGGATCGGTATTTGATGCACATCCCGCCACATGTGCTCCTCCGTCCGCTCTCTTCCCCCCCCCCCTTCTCCGGACCTTCTTCTGCCAACTCCTCCTCCATTGTCACTTCTGCGTCGCCTTTTGACTCTGTCCCGCTTCTTTGTCTGCCTCCGCCACTGCCTCTGCGTCTTCTTCCCCCGGGGGCCACAGCAGCTCATAGTGTCCCCCTCCTCGTCTGCTCCACAGCAGCGCTGCTGCCGTTCGCTTTCCTTCTCCCACTTCTGCCATCTCCGCCGAAGAGTTGCTGCGTCTATCTCCCGATCTGTTTGCCGTGCTTCTTCTTCAACGGCTACTCCAGCTGGAGGACCTGAGGAACAAGGCGAATTTAGAAGGAGAATCAACGAATATATTCTCCACGAGGAGTACTACAAGTCCGTCACAGGCGAAGATGGAGAGGAACCACTAGACGCCTTGGGATCCCCACCGTACGCGGACATGGGTTCCTACCCTTACTCCGGCCCACCTACGGACCTGGCCGACACAGTGTCTCTACCCAGGCAACCGAGAAGGCCAGTATGGCGTCCAGAGCTGCCAAACACTAGCAGGAGCCCTGTGAAAGATCCCCATCTCCCAGAGCCAACTTATAGGGCCCTGGATCGTACGGCCGAACTACTGGCCAAATTACTGTCTGGGTCCGAAGACCCTGATGTGACAGCCCTTTCTGAGGCTGTCAAAGCTAAATTGGGTATCACTGAACCCTTACCCCAGCCAGCACTGGCCTCACCCTCACCCGGACTGAGCACGCTGGTTGAAGATCTCAAAAGATCAAGGGTGTCGAGGTTGCTACCCAAGGTCACTTGCCCCAGCCCTTTTCATCCTCGCGCTAGGACAGTCCCTATCGCTGAACTACAGGACGTGCCTGTGACAGAGACTGAGCTGTCAGCCCTGGCACCCCTCGCCGGCGTACCCCCCCCCCCTTCAGGCCTAACCCCAGGGGGTGGAAAGAGTGGCAGACCCATTGCCCAGGCGAACATCTAGCTGAAATTGCCGGAGTTCGACCCGAAAAATCTGCCCGAATGGGCAGAAGAATTTGCTGAGTTTCTTTTGCTGACTGGCCAATCCCATGTGGATGCGGCCACTAAATGTTCACTGCTGAAACGCTCATGCAAAAAGAAATTTTTGCAAAAACAGGTGAAGCAGATTGTGAAAACCTGTTCAACATGGGCCGAGGTGCTTCAAAGACTGGAGAAAACTTTCCCGGTCTATGAGATGGACCTCAGTGTGCGCACACAGATAGAGGAGCTACCTATGCTCCCTGAGTTTCCTTCCGCTGCGCGAGTCTCTGAATACCTGTGCGACCTAGAGTATCTGTTTTCACGGATGAACGTGGGTTCCTATGGAGCCACTGAGCCCCCCCTGTGGCTCATGAGTAAGATCCCTTCACGTACGTGGGACGATTGCCGCACTACCTCTGAGAGGAAGAGTCGGACCCACACGTACGACGACCTGGTGGACCTGCTGATCGAGCTAGCCCCTGAGAGGGAGAATGACTCCCACATGGAGAAATTTCTCAAGAAACACCTGGGTGGAGGTGGTACCCCTACCCCCGAACGTGGGGGTGGAAAGGACCTAAAAATCCCACTAACGCCAACCAGGGTGGTGGTAAAGGAAGGGGTAACCTGCGTGCCATGAATGAGGTTAAACCTGAAGCAGGTGCACCCCCTCTGTTCTTCTGTAAACCTGTCAATGACAAGGGGGGACCTTGTCATGCCCCTGACTGCGACCACTGCAGTAGTTGTATGCTGCAGATAAAACGACAGCAGCACACTAAAGATGGGAAACCTGTGACCCATCAGGACCATTTCAGGTGTACCATCACCTGCGGTTACTGTGGCAAACGTCGTCACTACGAGGACGAATGTCACATAAAGAAACGAGAGAGTGACAAACACAAGCGGCAGGAGGCTGAACGCCAGAAGATGCAAACACCCACCAGAACTCCCCAGAATGGGGATAAAGGTGGTAGAGGAGGTGCAAAGGGGGGTGGCAAAGGTGGAACCCCTAACCCCCAGAGGCGCTCATCAGCGCCCGCTACTTCTCCCTCTCCTGCCGAGGGTGACCCCAAGAAGCACCCACCGGGGGATAACCCCTCCCCTGAGGGGAATAACTCCAAGAAGAGGCGACTGGCCTGGATGGCCAAGTCCCTCATGGCTGCAGGGGTGGATGTCAAACTCCCTGCCGAGGAGTAGGGGGGCGGCTCCGAAGAGGAGGACTTGGTTTTCTGGATCATCATGAAAATCGGGGATCAAGTTTTTCGAGCAGTGCTTGACAACGGCGCAACACTTTCTATAGTGGCCCGGCGCCTACTAAAGACTTTCAAGAAAACTAAGACAGTGGCCATAAGAGTAGGGGATGGGCGTACCATCCATTCCTTGGGGGGGGGTCGATGTGACTATTTGTCTTGGCGACGAAACTGTGAGCCAACACTGCAGAGTGTTGGACACTGACACCTTTGACATCGTCATTGGTACCGACTTCCTACGAAGAAACCCCCAGGGAAAAGTGCTGTCTCTCCATCGCCCCTATTCTCTGCACTGCAACTTTGGCAATGGGCTCTTCTCCGTACCTTTGGAGCTGTCAGGACGAAAAGAGTCTGGGCTGCGCTACACAGCCAAGACTAACTATCGTACTAAAAACTACCAATTGGCCCGTCACGTTCTTGAAAATGGACTGGCGGCCCTTCAGGTAACCCTGGATGAGATCCAGGTGGAATTGTTCGCGAGCCAACAACAGCACTTCATGCAGTTGTATTGCTCGAAACATTGGAACAACGCTTTCCGTTTCTTCTGGAAAGCGATGGGCCTACCGTATGCTAACCCTCCCTTCTCCATGCTCGCGAAGGTTCTAACCAAAATCGCTTGTGAGGGAGGAAGGGTTGTCATGTGCACCCCTGACTGGGGTTGCTCAGGTGAACACGCTTATTGGCGCCGTATGCTAGACCGAACGACCGTGGGAAGAGTGCAACTCCTTGACGCTCCCATTTACGTGCCTGAGGACTCAGACACAGCTATGCAGGCCCCTGAGTGGGCCAGTTTCTTATCCATTGTCGATGGATCCCTCAATCCTGTACCCCTGTGTGATCTGGATCAAGTGCTACTGAGGGAGGTCATGGCCGAAAATTGTGGCCTGACCCTTTCTGATCTCAAAAAACAATCTCCTGAGCACCTATCTGCCACACTTACAGGGTGTGAATCTCCCGATGCCTATTTGGAACCTGCAGCTGTAAAGGAGGATGCTGACAACCAACTGTCTGAGATTGCCACAACTATCCCTCCTGTTGATCCCAGCTGTGTTGAACTAAAACACAGTGACTTCCTGGCCCAGCTGTTGCTGGAGGAGGTAGATCTAGAGTCAACCTCAGAACCAACTTCCCCGGTTGGGAAACCGGTGCTGCACATGCAGCATACACACTCAGGTGAACCCGTGGCTCAGAGTCCTGATGCTCTAGCGCGGCCTGCTTCTAATGACATGCCACTGTCTGAGCATGACACCCAGGAACTCCGACGGCTGTTGTACTTGAAGGCCGAAGGTATTGAGCGCCAAGAGCGGCTACAGTACCTCAGACAGACCTGCAAATCCTCCATTCGGTGTGAGGAGAGCAATGATTCGTACACGCTGCCTGACCCTGAGATACCCCTAGTGTATTCTGTGCACTATGGGCAGCAATGTCCCCCTGAGTGGGACGATGGTTCAGTACCTGCCGAAACTTCTGATCGGCAGAAAAAGAAAGAGCATGGAAAGAGCAACCTCCATGCTGAGGAGGATTTCCTGCAGAAAATCGAGAGTCTTAACCTTGACCCCCGACTGAAGAAACTGCTCCTAACCTATGAGGAGGTGTTCGACGCCCTGCCGCCTCCCCTTTCCTGTAAAAAACTGGTCCAGATGGACCTGAAACTGAAACCTAAATTTGAGAAGACGCCAGTGAGGCGTCGTCCCTACCCCGCTCCTCAGGAACAGGTTGAAGAAATCGAGCTCCAGATCCAGGAATGTATTGATGCTGGCCTCGTGGAAGAATATAAGAAGGGGGACTACCCCCATCACTGCAGTCCCTGCTTCCTGGTTGCTAAACCAGGATCGACTGCCCTACGATTGGTTGTTGACTATGGTGAGGTCAACAAGAAAACCCAAAGCCACTCAGGGAGTATTCCCAACATGGAAAATACCCTGGAGCGTATTGCCAAATGCCGGTACAAGACCAAAATGGACAAATGCAGTGGTTTCTGGCAGGTAGACCTAACCGCCACAGCTCAGGATCTGCTGGCTTTTATAACCCCTAAGGCTCGTGTGTTTAAGTGGAAGGTCATGCCTTTCGGGGTGGCTAATGCACCAGCACTCTTCCAGGAACTAATGAACAAAATTTTGTAGATACTGAGGCGCAGACCTCTAGTACAGGAGTTGATTTGTTGAGGTGCAGAAATGGAGGCCCACATCGATGACGTGAGTTTGGGTACCAATACCCAAGAGGACCATGTCCTTCTCCTCCGTGAATTTTTCATTGTTTGTCAGGAAAACCATCTCCGAATCAAACTCGAAAAATGCGAGTTCATGAAAGAGGAGATGGAGTATTTGGGTTTCGACGTGGGGTATGGCTGGTGGAAACCAGCCGCGTCTAAGATGCAGCCCCTACAGGACATGCAGATTCGCGATGACCCTAAGAAGGGTCTACACGACGTGAGGAGTTTTGTGGGCGCCTGTAACTTCTATAGGCGCCACATCCACAATTTTACCTACTCCTCTGCCCCTCTCACTGACCTAATCAAGAAAACTACTCCCTGGAGGTGGACCGCCAGAGAGGAGGAATGTTTCCAGGAGTTGAAGAAGAAAATTGCCTCCTCCAACGGCCTGGGAGTACCCCGCCCTAAGGGCGAGATAGTCCTGATCACTGATGCCAGTGATGTAGGGGGGGGTGGAACGATCTACCAATGGCAGGAGCTTAACCCAGCTGAACTAACCTACTGCCATTATCGTACTAGCGGACTGAACCGTGATGGCTCCTTGAAGCATGACTATCCTACCAGTGAGTGGCGACTTGTGCCACTGGGACACTGGAACTGGAAATGGAACCAAGCGCGTTCCAATTACAGCACCTACGACCAGGAACTCTTGGCCGGTATGTTGGTGCTCTCATCGTAGTCCCAACTATTGGGATCTAATCCTATTGTCTGGCTCTGTGACCAGGAACCGGTGAAGTCTTTTCAGAAGGGCCAACCACCGGAGAAAGCGAAACTAAAGCGGTGGTGGACTTACTTGAGCCAGTTCAGGCTGACAGTCCATCATATCCTTGGTATAAAAAATGAACTGTCTGACTATATATCGCGCAATAACTTCGATGCGCTTATTGGTGAGAGCTCTGAGGCACTCGCCAAAGAGGCTTTCCAGCGTATGGATGTCCAGCTTGACCTGTCCATGCGCACTGCTGGAATCCTCGAGGGTTGGAGCCTAACTGACTATCGGTATAAAGGAATTCTCCAGACCCTCAGCACTGGTCTCGAACCCCGTGTCATTGAGGGGCACCAGTGGTATAAAAACAACCAGTACCTCTTCTACGAGGACCGTATTGTCGTACCTGAGGCCCGACTTGATGGGTGCCTACAATGGGCCCATCTCACCTCATGTCACACTGGCGCTAATCCCTCAGTGGACTTCTTCCGCGAGTGTTTCTACTCTAGTCTAACCTTGACTGAACTGAGGTCTCGTATGCAGACCATTGTGGATGCTTGTGGCTGTCATGCCAGCAAGCAGAGCGACAGTAGGGATGGGGGACTGATTTCCAGCTTACCCATACCCTATTGTACTAACTCTCTTCTCTATGTGGATTTCATTCACGGCCTACCTCGCTTCAGCGGCTATGATAGTTGCCTAGTGGTCACCTGTGGCCTGTCTCGCTTCACCCGTGTGTTCCCTCGCAATAAGAAAATCACTGGTGAGCAGACTGTGAAAATGTTGGTCGAACAATGGTTCGAACCCTATGGGGCACCTAAGCAGGTGCACTCTGATGAGGATGTACGCATCCGCATTGACACTGGATGGTACAAACGAATGCTGAATGCCCTCAATGTTGAGTTAACCACAGGTGTGCCCTATACCCACACGTCTAACCCTCTTTGTGAGAGACAAAACCGTGTGGTGGAACCGAACCTGAGAATCCTGATGAAACAGTAACGTACCAAAGACTGAGTACGCCTAGTGCCCTGGGCAGTGCTGACCATGAACTCTAAGAGGAGCTCTTCTACAGGTTTCACCCCCCACGAGCTGTTCCATGGAGGACGACCTGCTTGGTTCTTCAAAACCCCCTTTCCTGAGGACTTCAAGAGCCCTGTTGGGGATTGGCTGGAACACAAGCAGTCTATGGCTAACCAGGCTGGGACTAACCTGAGACATATCCGTGACCGTGAAATGAGCCGACGGAATCGCCTACGGCGACCTGCAAACTTCAAGGTTGGTGACCTTGTTTTGGTTCACCATTCACGTCTACTCTCCTGGCCTCATAATTGCCTACAGGACCCTTGTTTTGGGCCCTATCGTATCATCAGGATAGATGGATCTAGGATCCATGTCAGGTGCAGTCCACGTCTAGGTGGTGAACTGCTTTGTGCGCCTAAGCACTTGAGGCACTATCACTCCCTTGACGATTTGTCCTGGGATGAGTGGCGCCTCAGCGACAGTGAGGTCGAGCGTATCGACCTAGAGAACGCTACCAGCCCAGAGGAGGCACACGAACTCGAGGAGATGACTGCCGATGAGATGGCAGTCGATGGCCACTACGTGGTTGCAGGTATTGCACGCCACGAGTATAAGCAAGGCTGGAAATTCCTAACCCTATGGGATGGCTATGGGCTATCTGAGGCGACCTGGGAACCCATGTCCGCCTTTATACAACCAGATGGGAGTATCAACCCCATCTTCCGCTCCCACCTCGTTGAGAACAACGAGGGACAGTTACTAACCCGTGCTGAAACTCTGTGTCAGTGGAAAAAGAAAAACTAATTTCACTGTGTCAGTCTACTGACTGTCTTCTAACCTTCCAGGGGCGGTGAGCACTCTTGTGCAGAACAGCTAGACCTACTCAGTGTATGCCAGGACAGGCTCAGAACTCTTGTAGAGCTCCAGTTACGGTGAATGTACTAAGTCCCACCCTCAATCGGGTTCGGCGCTCCAAACACGTACACATCCGCTGCTTGCGGAGCACTGTTCCTGCCCTAGCTGTGCCCTGCAGTCCCATGCCTATGGTTACCAGCGTGAGCCCGATGGCCGCTTATCAGGTTTGCAGCCACCCAGCGAGTGTGTGCCTTGTTGACCATGTGTTGCATGGGGACTGCCCTGATGTAATGACCTTGGGGAGCCAACGAAGAACGGTGGCTTTCTACTCCAGGGGGGAATGACAAGCAAGGTGTTATGAAGCAAGGTGTGTCCACCCTCCTTGGGGACAAGCGTGCCCACAGTTAGGACCCCTGACTGGTTCAGACCCATGGGGTTCTACCCTTCCTTACGGGGTTTACCATACCCCTAAGTGTGCTACGTATGTCTGTATGTGTCTCACTTCTCTCCCCGTCGTGTCTCCCGGAGACCGGGCTTCGCTGACGTCGGACCGAAGGTCCTGATCAGGTACTATTACCACTCCTATGGCGCCCAGTTTCTGTGCTGGCGCCTATCCTTGAGGGAGAACGGCAAAAGCCCTACCTACTAGAGGGGAGGGGTGGCCATGTGTGCTAAGGGCATACAAAACGCCCATTTTTCTAAGGGCCAAAAGCTAACGCACTCCCCTGCCCACGTGGAAAAGCACGCGGGACAGGAGACACCACTACACTACACTCCGTAACGCCAGCAAATAGTCTTCGAAGGCAGGGTGAGCACTCAGCACTTGCACGCATCACCTGCCAGGCTTGCTGACCCTAACGCCTACACACACTACTGGGCATTCATGTCAATGAGGTCACGGGCCCTACTGATCCTCCTGTGAAAGAACAAGACAACACAGCGCTACTAAGCAGCTGTGGCCTAACAGGGACGCCACTACGTGTTTGCCTGTCAGGGCTTGGAGGGAAGGAGTGCTCAGTTAGCGTGCCCAATGTGTATGTCGAAGAGGTCGGACTGCACTGGCCACTCACGGCTGAGTTGCAGTTTGTTGATTGTGTGATCAGCACCCGTTTTAGCTTGGGCAAAAAAACTCAAAGTCGCCGAAGGCAACTGCAGCTGCACCAATCACCCGCACCTGCCCATATGTAAAGCAAAGGCAGATGGACCTGGTGTAAAACTTGGGGCATAGCCATGTCACAATCCATGTTTGTTGCCCATTTCTCCTTTGCACACTCATGTTGCTTCTTGTGTGCCATTTCAGGTGTAAATTATTATGCGATCTCAGCATTTGATTCCAATCCCAGATTTGGATCCCAGAAGTAATTCCGACTGCAGATTTCCGTTTGTTTTTGCATTTATGTTGTTGCATTGATTTTAATTCAATTCTGCGGTTCTGCCAGCATTCTTCTAACATTATTTGGATTTCCGATTCGTCGATTGGCTGCTGTTGTGTGTGCGCGCGCGCCGTCTTTGGTCGCGCCGTAATGCAGGCCAGCCAATCGCATACATTTCCAGTTTGCTGCTAATAGTGTTAGATCTATCATGTGGAAATTGGAATCACTTATCCAACCGGAGGAAGACTATGTGACAGCCATAGTACGTACGTTGATCGCTTCTGTGGGCAGTGTTGAGGGAGTACCTCCGGGGAAACCAAGACCGTCCTTATCTCTGCTATGGTGGTATTAGTAGTCACGGCAATACCTACCAGTCACATGGGGTGTCTTCCGAAGGGGACGAGAGGTGAGACCAAGAGAAGCATAGGTAGGCGCACCGCTGGTTGTGGGATACATTGGTTGTTGCCTTGCAATTGGATTCCATTGAGGTGCCACACCATATTTGGTTTTGAGGTCTCATGCATTCATTCTAAGAGTTGACATTGCATTTGTCATTCATGCATGGTTCATTCATGGTGTGACTCAAACTTGGTGGTGCCCATGATTCCATGGTCAAGGTGAACATATAGTGTCTCCTCTCCCCAAGGTGGATTTGGTGCTTTCCCTCACTCTCCCGCTCTCTCCCAATTCATCATACTCCTCAAGAGGTAAATTGAGCATTTAAGGCCATGTGACCATTGTCTTTGATCCTTTGAGACTCTTGGGCTCTTTCACTTTTTTTCAAGTGCCCGTGGCTTGGGAGTTATCCAATTAAGACATGCCTTGGTTTTGCCGTCTTGTGGTTACACTCAAGGATAGGCATTGGTTGAGCTTTCGCCACCCTCTCTCCAAGTGCATGCATGCTCTCTTGGGTCAAGGCTAGACGAAACTCTCTCCCCATGCATGCCTTCTCTCATGGTGGATAGGTAAATCTCTCTCAAGGGATTTGGTTGGGGAATATCTCTTTTCGGGCAGGGTTAGGCGATGCATGTACTCTCTCCGGCTCTCCGGGACAGGACCAACTCTCCATGCACGTGCTCTCTTTGGGTGGGATCATCTCTCCATGCACATGCTCTCTTTGGGTGGAGGTTAGGTCCCATGAGTAGCCCGGGAGGCCATTGGCCTATTGTGTGCTTCTTTGCCAAGAGGTGGACCTCATTGTCTATGGTGTATTGCTCATTTGCTAATTTGGTTTAGATTAGTTGTTGATCTTAAGAGCTAACCGGGTCATGGTTTGGTGGCTTTGTTGGTGCGTTTACATGCCCCATGTGACCATGTATGTGCATGTGCACTTCCTACCCTCATGTTGGTGTAGTCAAGACGTCCGGAGACTCAAGTGTGACTCATTTGCTCTTTGGGGATGGCCCAACGGTGGTGTCGATCTTTTCTTTCCTCTCCTCTACCCCCGGTGAGACCATCCATGTCGACGGGTAGAAGTAGTGTGAATTTTGGTTTACACTTTTGCATGCATGACTCAAGTCCATAGGATAATGCCCGTGCCCATGAACTCTTCGTCTTTGCATTGCATGTGGTCCGACCGGAAGAGTAGGTTGAGTCTTACTCGCGCTTGCGAATTCTTTTTGTTTTCTCAAGGGTGGACCTTTGCCCGTGCTCGTCCCGTGTGGACTAGTGGACTCGTCTTGGACCCGTGGCTCATTTGTGGCTCATTTGTGGATCATTTGTGGCTCATTTGTGGATCATTTGTGGGTTTTTGTGGACCATTGGTAAACTCTTGGTTGGATCATTGTTGGACCTCATTGGATTCTTGGGTCATTTCGTCATCAAGCTTTCAATTGGAATTGTTTGTGTCATTGCCGTGCTCTGAGGGACTTGAGTGGGTTGTGAGCTTAATCTCTGCTGGTTTCATTGGTTGGAAATTGGATTTGGTTGGAAATTGGGGAAAATGGATTCACCCGGTTCAAGTCACCTCGAGGGCGAATTGTTGTTTATGCAATGCCCACACCCGTGTGGATTTTGCATAAACACCTGGCAAGTGGCGGAGGAACCAAGACAGCCTCCACGTATTATACGCTTCTCAGGCTGCCCTATAATACCCTGTCCACTTACCAGGTTACAAGCAAGCAAGCTTAAGGAACTCCACCCGTTCTCTTAAAGAACGTAGGGTGGAGTCCCTAGGTAACCTAAACAAGAGTTTTACCGTGCGCAACACGCGTGGCCTACCCTTTAATGCGCCATGTGCATGCACAGGTATGCACAGTCCTTCCATTTATCCTAATCTTACTCACAGCAATAAACCATAGCTTGACTCAACCAAGAGGTGAGCTCCTCCTGGGCTTACCTACCTCACTCACCACGCATCATGTGAATGCCGAAGGTAACACGAATGCAAAACAACCCTAAGCGTTTGCACAAGCCTACGGCGATTTATAAACAACCCTAAGCGATTAATGCATTGTGTGTCATGCACGCTCTTCTTACTTTGTTCCCTGCAGAAAGAGGAGAGAGAATGGCGCACTGCACAGCGCAAAACAAGCCTAAACGTTTTAAGCAACCCTATTTTGGCGCTACGGCAACACGAACACGAGCAAGCACTTTCTTTTCTAACCTGTGAAGAGAAGACAAGGGTGGATTAGGGCACAGGGAAAGCGACACAAGGTGTGAATGCTTGAATTAGGCACATGCATCGCGAGCACAGCGCATACTCTAACCCTACGTGCGCGCTGCGTGCTCCATTTGCTTCGCATACCTTTCATCTCTGTTTTGCCCTGTGCAGAGCAAAGGAGGTGAGCGCCGAAACCCCCAACGAACACAGCGGTGACAACCCTAACGTTTTAACGAAGCAACCAACACGAATGCAATGCATGCGTGTGAAATGACACTGACATACCTGAGAGGTGGGTTGTCCACCTGCTCTGTGGTGTGGGATTCTTTTCAATACCTTTTCCTACAGTTTATAAAAATTTTGATACAACTGTGCAAAAATTTCTTTTAGAACTTTAAAAACTACGGCTCATACCTTCTTTTTCTAGAGCCGTTTACGCTTGCGCAACCCTTTTTCTGGAGTCCGCTTCTGTTGCGCTTGTCTGCGACTTTAGGCTTTAGTCTAAAGATGACGACTTCTCACGTCGTTTCGTCAATTTTTAGCAATTTGACTTCTTAAATCGCTACACCTTTCGCTAAACCACAGGATTCACTCCCTGTTGGTTCCATTTTCTATTTTTTTCAGCTCCCGGAGATTTGTGTCCTCCATTGGGAGTATTGCTCCGCCGTGGCCTTTGGTCAGGACGTTTACTAAAACGCTGTTTATACAGCGATAGCCGTCCGCATTAGACCGTTCAACTGTACTCTAGTGGGCAAGCATGTGTGCTCTAAGGAGGGAGTCCTGGGTTCAAACCCCACTACCCCCAAATTTTTACCAAAAGTTTTCGTCGCACGCTGGCGACTTTTGAGGAATGCCCCATCGAAAAGACATCATTCACGGTACATTACACTGTTTTTCATGGGTACCTACAGTGTGATAGGCTTCTATGAACTGATGGGAACGTTTTTGGTTGGTTTAATGCATTTTCTGAGGTAATTTTGGGGATATTTGAGCCTTTTTCCGTGGTCCTACTAGCTTGATCAACTAGTACTCCAGGGGGGAGTAAGAAAAAGTCACAGCCATGTCTTTCTTGGAGGGCTTGATGTACCAAATTAAAATTAGGTACCAAATTAATACGGTCCCTACGCCTACTGTAGCTATTACAGGGGCGTAGCTATTACAATTGGGGGGGGGGGGGGGGACTACCACTAAGACTGATGGGACTGACTAGACCGAGGACACCTTCTATCACGCGGACACCTAAGAATGACCCCTCCTGGGATCAACACCCTAAGGACCGGACTGTGGATGTATTGACAAAACTACTGTCTAGTTCGGTTGATCCAAAGGCGATAGCCTTGTTTGGGGACATCAAAACAACAGTGGGGATCAACGCCCCTTTGGAGTGACCTGAGTGGTCCCCATCGCCAGGTATCAAGACAGCAGGACAGCAGTACACCAGCCGATGCTCCTGCTGGAGAGGTGGAAAAACTAAGGTTGACCTCCCTTGCACCACTTGCCCGTGCACCCCCCCTGAACCTACTGGTGGGCAGAGAAGGCAAACCTGTGGCACAGGCCAACCTTCAGTTTAAACTTCCTGATTTTGACCCTCAGAATGTACACGAATGGGCAGAAACTTTTTTTTTCTTCTATTGATAGGACAGTATCACGTAGAGACTAAATGTTCCCTGATAAAAAAAATCCTGTAAAAAGGAATTCCTACAACGAGAAAATAAGTTCCCAAGCGGCTTTTGTGTTTTTCTCCTTGCTTGATTTTTGGAAAGTAGTCAAAGGCAAATAGAGCAGCAATAGAAACCCAGGATCAAGACCATCAACATGAGGGGCCTGCAGTTTAGAAAAGATAGACAGAATAGATCGTCTGAATCAGACTCTAGATGTATTCTTGACTGCAGATTTGAAAAGATAGTGAAAAGCTGACAGAAAAAATAGCAAAACTCCAGTTTCAGGGACAGTCCAGTTTCAGGGCTCAATTGTCCCTAGGAGATTTAGCAAAGCAAGAATCTCCAAGTTAAATTCTCTTTTAGTTACCCACCACCTCATTTACTCAGGGTCATGGCCACCCAAGGATCGTAAATTCTGCAGCAGCTGCAGCTTTGCACTCTGCCACTGGACCCTCTGGTCAGGACAGGTATTGATTCTCGACCTAAGATGCAAGGAATTGTAGTGCAATATCACATACGTCGGAGGTTATCGTGCTGGACGTCTCTGGCCGTTCTGTGTGTGGCCCACAAACGGGCAGACTAGCTACATAACCCATGCCGTATGGGGGGTCCCCAACACTTCAGAGCGGGGAGAAAATCAGAATGGGCCCACAAATGGGCAGATTGGCAAGACAGCCCCTGCCGTCTGGGGGGGTCCTCAACACTTCAGAGCGGGGGAGAAAATCGGAAGTGGCCCACGAGTGGGTGGATTGGCGGATTGGGAATGCCCAAAAGGGGGGTTGGAAGCGAAAACAAGCAAGGTGACTTTTTTTTCGGTACACCCACGCTGACGCTAAAAAAAAAAAAATACACACTTGCGCTGACAGTCCAGGAAAAAAAAATACACTTTTTGTCCATTTTTTTTTCGAGTCTCACACGAGTGACTTGGGTGACACTCAAAAAAAAAACCTTTTTGTCACAGTTTCTATATTTTTTTACACTTGCGTGACACTTCACTCGTCAGTCTGGGCAGTCACCAATGATGGCGGGGGCATCAGTCGTGTTGCTGCTGTCATCCCCGGCACAGGGGCCGGGTGAGGAGGGGGGCGCAAGGGCCGTGGGCAGCGGGGGGAACCCGCGCTCCCGCCGCTGCGCCTCGGTCATGAAGTGCTTCCCGTCGATGTGGCTGACCTGCGCCTCGGCCGCGTGCAGCAGGTACGTCCCGTAGATTGCGTGCCCGGCGCGCCCGGCCGCCAGTAGGTCCGCCAGCTGCAGCGCCGCCATGCGGTCCTCGATGAACCCACCTGGGGCCACCCGCCGGGGCTCCGGCGCAAACACAAAGTCCCGGTAGTACTGCGTCGTGCAGACATGGGTGCTGTCGTACCACTGCAGCAGTGGCACCAGCTGCACGGGCCCGTGGGGCCGGGGGGCACACCACGACACGTCCAGCTCGGCCTTCGAGAACCGGGACCGCATTTTGTGGATGTGGTCCAGCGTCTGCGCGCAAGTGAACCCAATGTACTTCACCGCGGCCCCGGGCTCCTCAAGCACCTGCACGACGCACAAAGCGGCTGCAGCCTGGCTACTGCTGAGTGATTTGGGGGTTGGGATGTATTGGAAGAGAGGAAAGGGGGGGGGGGTCTGGAACCCAAAAAATCATGTACCAAAAAATAGCCCAAATCAATATTTTCTTTTGTAAATTTCATTTTTTCCCACTATGAAATCCGGGTCCAAGGGGGGGGGGGGGGAGGGGGAGGGGGTCCAGGAGGATTACCCCCCTCCTCCTATGGTTGTTGTACTACATCCCTGCCCGGGGGGCCCACAAAGGGCAGGTGTGGACCCCAGTCAGCTCCAGTCGCGCATGCCTTCACACAACCTTCATTGCCTCAGCAGTGCACCGCATGACAGAGAGCGCAATGTTCTGCTGCACGGATGCTGCACGTCCCTGTCCTCCCTGAATGGGGTCAGAGCGTATTATTTGCCATTGGCGGTGTTCTTTTGCAACCCGGAGGGGGGGGGGATAAAAGGCTGAACGACAATGCCGGTTGTTGCTTGCGGGGGTACGTACCTTTTGAGGAGTGTGTCCTACTAAGGAAGGGGGGGGGGGACATGGATATCTCGGGGGTGCCCTGGGACACGGGCAGTTCCCTGCCCCAAACTCAGTGGCAGAGGCACTAGAGTGTGCCTCAAAGGCCATGACCAAGCGGAGCCAGGGCAGGAGCTGCAAAACACATTCAATGAATCAAATAGGACTATCACAGGGCGATGGGCGCTCTCGAACTGCAGGTGCTCAGTCCTGTTGGGGTGTCTGCTGCCAATGATGAGATATCTACACGACTGAAGCCCTTGCCACATTTGTCGGTCCTGCGTGTTGCTCCATCCATTGTCCCATTGCTGTTGCCACCGTCATTTGTCAGCCAAGGACCGCAATTTGCACGTTGCCACCAGCGCTTTGCATCTCTGGCACCCCATTGGCCAGTCCTGCTACTGAGAGGGGGGGGGGGGGGCTCCCTAATTAAGTTGAATGGATTGTGATGTGGAAAAGCAGACATACAGTGGGCGGGGGGCGATGCAGACAACCATGCAGCCCTCCTGTACTCTGTTCCAGTCCACAAACACTGACACAGATGAATGATCCTTTCGCACCGTCTACCACCAACTCCACATCGGCGCTGGTGGTGGGCTTATGCTTCGAGGAGAGGGGGGAAAGGGGATGAAAGGGCCTGAGGAGAACCTGCACAAGGGGCAGCAGCGGGACCGGCTGCACAAAGCGGCGGTCATGCTGCAGCACCATAACACATGGCGTGACCACCCTCTCCAAGGCCCGTTTCACAGCAAACCCGAAGCCGTGCCGCTCCTCCAGCACCAGTGCTTCAGCATTGCGGAACGCCAGGTCCGAGGTGCACAAATCACGGATGCCGGCAATGTACTCTTCGTAGAGGGCCACATGCGCTGGAGCAATCTGTCCATTGCGCCATGCACTGTTCTTCAGCGGCCCCTCCTTCAGCTTATACCCGTCGCACACAATCACCTTCAGAGATCAGGTGGTGAATTTTGTAGGAGAGCGGGAAAGGAGAGCTGCAGAGGTTTGGAGTAGACCATGAACAATTGTGTGGAGTGGTGGAGGATCAGTGGAAGGTCAGTTGCTGATGGTTGTGGAGGGCCATGAAGTAGTGTCAAGGCTGACATGAGATGCTGTCTGGCCATCAATTGGCTCCACTCACAGGCAGCATGTGCAGAGGATGTTACGGACAGGACATGCCATTCGCTCATGCAGATTGACACCTTCCAGGCAGTGCACCATTTGTTCTTTTTTTTTGAGTTCCTGATGCTCAAGTACCCTCCCCCCTTTGTAATAGCTACGCCAAAGTACGGAATTAATGCGGTCCCTACGCCTACTGTAGCTTAGACAAGGGCGTGGCTTGCGCACAACACATACAACTACCGACACACACGTGAGTGAGTGCATGGTAGGAGTGCACCTTAACCTCCGCCCACGTTCCCAAAGGCATTGAAACACAAGAAACACAAAAGTGTTTGAGACATGAATTTTTTTCAGGTTCATACCCATGTTCCTATAAGCAATGAGGCATGAGAAGCCTACAAATGTTCGGATTGGAAACCCTTCTTGCGATCATATGCCATGCGGAACAACTGCACATGCTCACCACTTGAAGATGCCTTTGAAGATGCCTTTGCCCGAGGTTTAGGGGCTGGTTTTGGCTCGGGCAACTTCAAATTCTTATGAATGAAATTGCCTTACATGTGGTCTCTTGTAAAGTACAACTTCCCATCTAAGACATGGGCCATTCCCCACACACCTCGGGCAGCCTTAGCCCAAATAACTTCATTGGGATTATCGTCCGAGTCACTAGAATCATCACTCAAGGAAGAGAGGTCAGAAATGGGTTTATCCTCATCCGTCCCCGAATCAGAATCAGCCACCAAACCCATGTGTTATGCGGCTGCACTACATTTGTACCAAATTAAAATTAGGTACCAAATTAATACGGTCCCTACGCCTACTGTAGCTTGGACAAGGGCGTAGCTATTACAAAGGGGGGTTGTCATAGAGTCTGCTCGGGAGAACCCCGGAAAGGAGAAGGTCCATTCATGTACCACCCTCCCTTGTATAAGCTACGCCAAAGTACGGAATTAATACAGTCCCTACGCCTATTGTAGCTTGGACACGGGCGTAGCTTGCACGCGACACATACGACTACCAACACCGGGCACCCAGGTTCAAAAAGAGAGGATTGCATGGTGAGCTGGTGCAAGAAAGGGGCATATAATGCTCAAACATCCCCAAAATCAGAGCTATGTGGGATCAAGTGGGCAAACACTCACAACAAATGTGTCCATGACTCTATGTGACTCGAAAATCCGTCACCAAACCCATGTCTCATGTGGCTACACTACGTTTGGTACCGAATTAAAATTAGGTCCCAAATTAATACGGTCCCTACGCCCACTGTAGCTTGGACAAGGGCGTAGCTTATCTGCAGAGCGGTGGAAAGTCCAGCAATACGTCCCCACCGACAGACGTATGCCCTCAGCATGTATCGTGCGGCGCAGCCGCGTGACAGATGTCCAAAACGGCGCCGTCAGGCGCCAACACAAAGTGCTCAAAGTTCCGTCAAGGCGCCGCGAGGCGCCGCCACAGATGGCTCCACCCTCCTGCCCCTCTTCCTGGGATTATCACTGACATCTGTACTGCATTCCTCGCTGTCCACCCACCCTTGGGAGCCCAAACTCGACCCCTCCTCCCCAAGTAGGCTCCCCGTGCTATGCGAATACCCACTGTCGCTGGCCTCCCCCTCCCCAGAAGACATCTCCTCGAGCCCCAACTCCTCCCACTGCTGCTCAAGGCGGCGTCGTTTCGGGAGGGAGTCTTCGTTGTACGGATGCTGCAGTCTCCCCTGCTCAGCCAACTTGTCCGCCTCTTCATTCCCCGCCACCCCCAGGTGAGACGGCACCCATCGCACCAGGAGTTGGTCCCCTGCGAGCTCCCGCTCCGCCAGGACCGCCATCCACAGCTCCTTGTGCTCCACTTCCCTCCCTGAGACCCTCCACTGGTGGCGCTGCCACTTACTGGACCACTGCGTGATCCCCTTGAAAACATACTCCGAGTCTAATACGACTACCATGTGCTCCTCCCATCGTCTACTGCGAACAGCGTGCAGGACTCCCCTTATTTCTGCCCTGCTCACACTTTGTTTTTCTCCCAAAGGGACGAAGTCGGAGCTGTTGCGCTGGGAGCCCGACCCGTACCATGCCCCAAACCCTGCCTGTGCCCAGCCCCTGACCACCTTCGCTGATCCGTCTGTGTACACGACCGTCCAACCCTCCCCTGCCAAGCTCTCCAGTTCTGACACCATCTTCGTTTTGTACGCCCCCCACTTTGCCTCTTTCACCTGTAGTTTGTCCACCTGAGGCCCTCCTCCAACCGTAGTTGGCTGCTGGGGTGGTCCCTGAAAAATCCCCGGCATCGCCGGGTTGTCGAACCACCCATCCAGGATTTTGATAAACAAAAACAGGTCACACCGCGGCACCGACATATTCGACTCGGCGCGCCAGCGCCGCAGCACCCCTGCCCACCCTGCAATAAACTCGTCCAGCGCCGCTGTCTGGTGCTGGTATTTCGCCCTGCACCGCAGATTCCATTGGGCCTTTAGTCCCGCCCACAGCAACAGCCCCTGGGTGGTTGTAATAGAAAGCAATGGGTAGTCTCTCAGCAGGCGGCTCGGTTCCACCTTCGCCCCCCCCCCGAGTCCACCAGCCCAAACGCCTTTCTCACTGTGCTCTGCATAAATGCGCCGAACATGCAATGGCGAAAAACGTGTTCGTGGTCTTCCACCCTCCCATCTAGCGGGCATAGCTTGCCCCCCAACCTTTCCATACGCGTTCCCAGTGGCAGTTTTCTCCACAGAGCTCGGCGCATGAAATCCCGATCCCATTTCGGCAAAAACAGTCGGCCAAACGCCTGCCACACTTCCGGTGGCTGTCGCGGCTCATGTCGCCGCTTGTGCTGCATATACAGCAGCATTTTTCGCGTTACCCAATTACTCATCCAATGCCCCAACTCTGGGCCCACGTACTGCGGCCGGGCCGCCGGCGGCGGCGTCAAAAGTCGGTGTACTCCCTCTAGGTACACCCCCTGCCAAGTGGGCGCAATGCAGTCATACAGGCTCAGGGGTATGGCCCCCCCCTCCACCAGGTCCACCCACCGCAGCACTCCTTTTTTCAGCAAGGCCGGGCAATGGTAGGTCAGATGGAAGGCATTCGCAAATAAGGAGTTATGCCACACCGGCATTAGAGGCAGCCTCGCCGTTGAAGGGGGGGGCACTTCACCCCCCCCACCTACGCACCGCTGAGTAACTCTTCAGCGAGCCCTGCAGAAAGGAGGGCACCGATAACGGCAGGGGGCTCATCTGAAAAACGGCAGAAACTCGTCATCAAACAGCATTCCCTGCGCCCCCGCCCACCGGCGAAATGGTCCCACGTGCCGCTCGGCAAAACGTGATGGTCTCTGCACATACTGCGCAAAAGTATGACTGTGAGTCCACTGCGCGTACGAAGACAGGCTCGCCTGCCCCAGTCCGCCCTCCCTGGGGGGCCTCACCAAAATTGACATCGTCAGATGCCACGTGCTTACAGGGGGGGGGGAAATTTCGCCCGGGGACAATTTCGCAAGGGATAATTTCGCCAGGGGAAAATTTCGCCACCCTTGAAATCCCCAAAGCCCCAAGCAAGCATGTGTCTCGCAAAATGTCTCTCAATTTTCGAAAAAAAATTTTGTCTCTCGGTCTCTATATGCACCTTGAGGACACAGGTGTCAGATATGGTCATTACTCCAGTGGTACATGCACTTGATTCTCATTGCACAGGCGTTGGTTCAAATCCTGGTGATGCAATGTTTTTCATCTGTCCAGCACTTTTGAATCTGATAAGATTGGTTTTTCATGCACAAACAAACCCTGCCTGAAGCAGTCTCCAATGGTCACAAACCAACAACACATGCACTACACAGAGGGTCCAAAACTGCAACAGGCTGGCACAACATGGTCCCAGAATTGTGTTTTCCAAGAGGAGCCAGGCGCGCCTGAGCCAACCGTTTCTTGCGCAGCTTCATGAAATCTGATGCAGACGATCCAGTAACTGGTGCAGAAGGTGCAGGCTTCTTTTTCAAGGCATCAACAATCCTTAATGCATGGCCATCCAGGACACCACATTTTTTAAGTGCTGCCATATTAATAAGAGTGGCCAGCAGCTCCAACACCAGATACCTGATCGTCAGATTCATGCATCTGCGCAGCAAATGGTTGGCACAGGCGCATTCGTAATCGCGCCTGGCCCTGCTCAGGAAACACAATGCCTGCAGCTGTGGTGAAGGATGGAACTGTTACGCCAAAATTTCGCCAGGGGAAAATTTCGCCACCTTTCTTAACGGCGAAATTTTCCCCACGAAATTCTCCCCTGGCGAAATTTTCCCCCCCCCTGTATGCCCAGCGCCGTCCGATGAACCATGTCCATCTGGGAGCACACATGCTGGGACGGCTGGTACGCCCTCGCTGTCAAATAGCATACTGGTGCCACCCAGGAAGCGAATAAAAAGGCTTTTTCTTCTAGTCTTAGCGGCAGTGCCGCCATTGCTCTAGCACGCAGGAGCATCCGCGCAATGACTCTCGCGTATGCTGCGTCTGAGGTAATGTTGCCTAGCTGCACACCCAAATATCGAATGTCCTTTTTTACGATCACCCCCGCCACTGTTTTCGGCTGGGGGTCCAACCCCGGGCTCTTCAGTATAGCGTACGTTTTTTGGGGGTTAACCTGGAGTCCTGAAAAAATTCGGAAGACTCTCAGCCGGTACAGCACCACCCGCAGGTCCCTTCGTTGTTGCAGCCCACACCCTGGTACACAAAAAAGAATGTCATCCGCATAAAGCAGAATCTGCACATCTACGTGCAGTGACTTAATGTCATAAATTAGAAAGACAGTGATCACGTCAAACAGCAGCGGGGACAGTGGGTCCCCCTGCCTGATCCCCGACCTGGGATGTAAAAACACTGATGGCTCGAACGTGCGTCCCACGCAGAAAAGCACTGGTGCAGCCATCACCGACAAAAGCAATTTCACGTACTGCTCCCGCAGCCCCAAAAATCGCAGTGACGCTTCCATCATAGTAAACGTCACCGAGTCGTATGCTTTGCGGAAATCCACCGCTACCATGATTTGCTCGGGTAGCCGCTCCCACTCCGAACGTGCATACACAATGTGGTCCACCATGTGTCGCCCTGGTAAAAAACCCTTCTGCTCTGGGGGGATTAGCTGCTGCAGTGCATCTATAGTCTGAAGCATAATGACAGTGGACACCCACTTCAGGCACGCACTTTGTAGCGCCAGGGGGCGCAGGTCTTCCGGCTTCTCTGCCCCTGCAAACTTCGGCAAGCACTTTAAAAGCGAAGTACCCCAGCTGTCTGGCACCCCCCCCCCCCTCGCCAAAAAGACTTGCATGACCTCATGTAGCTTAGGTGCAAAAACGTCAGGCATTGACTGGTATACTTCCGCTGGAATTCCGTCCATACCTGGGGCTGAGCCCCTTTTCATTCGTTCTAACGCGGCCACCACAATATCCTCATTTAATTCCCTAAACAACAGCGGCAGTGCCTGCCGCACCCTCATGGGCATGGGCAAGGACTCGATATACCGCTGGCACTCGGCAATTCCACGTCCCCCCCCTCCCATCACCCCCCCCCAGAACTCCTGCAAGCAACGAGCCACTGCAGCAGGGGCCTCGTGTAGCACCCCCGCCCGGTCCCGTACTTTCGTCAAGCGTAGCTTATCTGCAGAGCGGTGGAAAGTCCAGCAATACGTCCCCACCGACAGACGTATGCCCTCAGCATGTATCGTGCGGCGCAGCCGCGTGTAGCTTATCCAAGGGGGGGTACAGTACAGGTGCACCCGGAAACCGGGCCGACGTGTGGTCCTGGCATCGTACAGTGATAACATGTGTTGACCCTTCCAGGAAGTGTTCCATTTGTTCATGCAAACTGACCGAAGTTTGTGGAGGGTTGTGGAGGGTTGGACAGTGGGCATAAGTGATACAAAGCTGCACCTTCCTGCAGTCTTCCAGCCCTGGCAGCAGCCTCATGCTCTCCACAACAGCACGCAGCATTGCGGTGTCCGGGTTCGACCTCGTGGGCGAGGTCGTGATCAGCACTGTCAGGTGCTCACTGAGCATCTGTGAATATGCAGAGGTGTCCCAGGTGGCAGACGAGTGAGCGAGGGGCTCCGACACAGCTGCAGTGGGCCCGCTCTGCATGTGCATAGACATTTTGAGCAAGCAGCACCCATGAAAATGAACAACTGTGACAGTAGATTTTGCGGTGTGCACCACCTGCCATGTTTTGCATTTTTACAATTCAGAGCTGCTTGACGACACATCTTGCTCAGATACAAAGAGTTTTCCCTCCTTGTCACACGAGGAGACGACCTCCACCACATCCACCTGGTCTTGCAACTCAGACGATTGGCTTACATCTGTCTGGGTGATTAGGTTGAACCCAGGTGTAGTGTCAGGGTATAAGTCACATCGCAGGGGTACGGCCGAAGGAGTGCCAGCGCTAACGCTCCATGTAAACAAAATGTAGGGTTTCTACAGGCATTCAATTCGACCATTGTCAATAGAACCAGAGAATCAGTGTAGCATAGCACCAGAAGGAGTGGTCTCATGTTGGGGCCTGATTTACCATGTCCGGTTTGGTGCCAGTTGCAAGTTTGCAGTTTCAGTTTCGCTTGAATTGCTGAAATGCTCCTGGCCCCCTGGAAATCCCCCCCCCTTTGAAATATCCTCCCTAGCACGCACTGGTCCCCCGCTGCCGGGGGACCACACCCATATGACGGTTCCCTCCCAAGGGGGGGGGGGCGGGGGGGGGGGGGGGGGTGCAAGGGTACATGAACCCGCAAAGCAAGCACAGCACTGCACTGCTCCGCAATACCATGCACTGCAATACACTGCTCTGCACTGCAAGGCTCCCGGAAATACCCCCAAATTCATCCATTAATAACAGGGGACATGTCAACCAAAATGCAGACCTATGCTCAGGCAAAGGTGTCGTTTGACTGCCCCACATCCTTGTGGTGTTGCTATATGTCTGTCTGTTCTATCATGCCTAAAGTGGGGGAGCATAACCAGTACTGTACCGTCCCAAAAGCGGAGAGGGAAGAAATCCCCCCCCCATTGAGATCGTTGGGACTGTCACTTGGCCACGTTCTGCTAGGGCTCGCCATATGCATGCGTGATGTTGCGGTTTGCTGTCATCAACTTCCATCTGATTTTGCACATTTCTCTGTCAAAATGCAATTGCCCTGCTTGGTTTTCCCTGTTTTCAGGCACACAAGTGGTGGGGCACCTGAGTAATGCCATCTCATGCTGATTATGTGTTGCTTGTGTACTGCAAGCGGATAAGAAAATTCACCATGCAATGTGTGCTGAAATATCTTGAATGCCTGGAGGCTTGAGCTTCTTAACCGGAGGAGTGTGGTCATGGACCAGCAATTTCTTTGGTGCCTGCAGGTTCAGAGTGCTACGAAAGCAGCCCAGGTTAGCCTAAAAATCTGCTTGAATATTGCCAAATAAGTGGACATGAGACGGAACTTTCAGAGAATGGGCTGTCTGTCCTGGCTTGTCCCATTCCTCCCGGAGGTCTTCCCAGAGTGCGGCAATGGGAATTGGGCCCCTGGACACACACTAGCCTCACATTTGTGCAGAGCCATCTATCCAAACTGGCTCATACCCTCGTTGAACAAAAGCATCTAATTGCTCTTTTACTTGAGCAGCGAGTTCAGGTTACCTTGCATAATGACAGGCTGCCTTTAGTTGGGTGTATATTCCCTTCCCCTGTGGTCCAACATATGCACAGGCAAACAAGGCAAACAGAGTAGCACATCCATGTCTTCACATGTGGCCTGGACGCCTAACATAGAATGTTTTTATGATTAGCACATTTGCTTAGCATGCTAAATGCATGCAAAATGATGCACCTGGACCCCAAGTCTCACAAAACATGGCACCTAGTCCCAGTCCCCCTCCCCACAATTTTTGACAACCGCCAATGTCTTTTTGAGATTCACCCATAGCCTTGACATGTCCCCGACATCTTGCATTGCTCTCCATACAGATTGCAATAGGTCCCTGTCTACCACCCCTTCAATAAACACAATGAGATCACCCGCATACATCATTATTGTTACCCTCAGTCCAACCACCTATTACGGGTACACTATAAAAGAGGCTCCAGCAAAAACAGCGCAGGGGAGAGTGGGTCCGCTTGCTGTGTACCTACCCACGGTTGGTGGACTAAATTACAACATGTCTTTGGTTTGCAACGGTTTCGGGAGAGCCTGCAATCAGGTGCAGCCTTGTTGGCGGACTTTCAAAATGCTTTTCCAATGATGTCACACGAAATGCTGGAGGCAGCACCGGGGTTGATGGGGATACCAACCCCATACATTGTCCTCATCCTTCATTTGCCAAAAAAACCATACTATAGGGGAAAGGGTACATCCCGAAGGCTGCGCCTTGTAGCTAAACCACGTCATTTCATTTATCATGACAATATTGGTCACCCATTTCTGCGTGATGGTAATTGGGCGGAGAGTATCTGAGTTTGCAACCCGTGGTTTTTGGAATCATGGGTGACCCCCCCCCCCCATCCATGCAGGCGGCAGTCACCCTAAAACCAAGAAATGCGAAATGGCCGCATAAAAACATTTGTGGCATGAAAACATAGGGAAATTTTTAAACAACTCTGCAGAAAATCCATCCAACCCCCACCGCACTGTCCCTTCTCGACCGTTTCAACCCCTCTGCCACAATGTTCAAAGGCAATTGCTTGGAGGGTACGCCTCCGCTGTGGTGTGAAACGATGGGGAGGGGGGCTCTGCGGGAAGGGGGGGGGGGGGGAGGCTCTGTTTTACGAGCATTTACCCTGTGTTGAACGATCCAAGAACATCAACAGAATCAGAAAGAGACCCCCAGCACATGTACATCAACTCTAAGCGGGACAAGCTAGAAAAAAGGTCAACATTCCAACTCCATCAAATGTCTGATTTCGTCCACCATACTATGCATTTGAAGTCAGCCAATTATCAGAGACGTGTACACACTGTCGCTTTGTAGCAGAGGCCTTTGAATTAACTCAGTAATGGGGGTTGCAAAGGGTAGGGGTGCATGACAACCTGAATACAGGCGTGCTGGAGAGCAGGCACACAGGGGCCAGTGCTGCGTTTTAGGGGAATAAGACAACCCCCTGCCTCGCACTGCGCTGTGAGAACATTTGCAATAAAACAAACAGGACTACTGCACCACAGCACTTTGTCCCAAACAAGGGCCAGGGCGGTGCCATGGAACTGCTTGCCCTGTGTACGTCCACAAGAGGACGTTCTTGCCTGCAGCGAACTATGTTTGGATGAGACGGTTAGTCTCCCACCCTGCAGTGCAACGCAATCACGCAAACCTCCAAACTGCCTGTCGTCTTTTTCTTGCAGATTAGGCTGACTGCACATTGTGTGCCACACATTGTGTGCACTGCGTGGCCAGCACCCTCCAGGGTCTCCCAGTTGCGGCATTTTGTTTGTGTTTAATTAATGTATTTTGCAAATCATTGTGATATCCTTATTCCCCCTTGCTAACCCTTGCCGCCTTCTGCACTGCGCACATCCGTGCGGCATTCTGGGCCCTCCCCACTGGCCCTGTCCTCGTGAGGGACCCATCGTGTAGAGTGCAGGCCCGGACGGTTCGTTGTCATAAAGGCAGAGCAGGGCCACCCCTTGGAGGCTTCACAAGTGCAGGTCCTTGTCAGGACAACAGAGGTTGCTCAGACCAGGCAAGTGGCCCCCAGCAGCCCTCCCTTGCCCCCACCAAGATGTAGGGTCCCATAATGGCGAGGCAAAAGGTCTGGGGCTGGGGTCGAGGGGGATGGCGGAGAAGGAGCCGTAGCTCAGTTGCACAACCGGAGACCGAAGTTGGGCGCACAAAGCACGGCGCTCCCGCTATCTCCATCTGCTGGAGAGAGAGAGGCGACACCCACAGCACCCTCCCAACGCCATCCAGAGTAGTATACTTCCAACTGTGGCGAGGTCCGATGAGACAAACCCATCCCACCTCATATAAGAGGTGTGCATACCACATTTGCATCACCGGCCAGGCTTGAGCATCGGGGGTAGGTTCAGCAGGACGTTCCACTGCCCGGAAAAAAAAAAAGAAGAAAGCTCCAGGGCCTGAAGACAGGGCCGAACCGTCGGTCAACCAATGAGATTCTGTTGCCTTTGGCAGGGCACCTCAAAGATACGAGGAGGGCATGCAAACGGCACACATCGGCCACAATTGGCCCCAAACCCAACAGAACGGTGACCGAATGCCCATGGCCCGGGCCACGTGGGCCTAGTGGTCACTACGTGGCTCCCCATGGGTGCTCGAGTATACGTGTGTAGTCATCAAATGATCACTCAAACCCATCCCAGAGGCAACAGAAGGGTTTCACAAACAATAAAATTTCGAAAATTTTGAGGTGCCACAAAACAGCCCACAAATCAGCAATTCTGGGGCTTTTGGGAGGGCCATAGCACTACGTGGGTCCCCATGGGTGCTAGAGTACCCATTTGGTCGGGCCTAGCAGCCACTATGTGGGTCCCCATGGTTGCTAGATTACACCAAATGATCACCCAAACCCATCCCACAGGTCCCATTCTCTTGTGATGGGGTTGGAAAAAGGCCATGGGCTGAAAAGAACGACACGAAATGCATAGTGGATGGACAAGCACGCGCTCGTGCAAGAGCTGGGACACCTGCCATTTAGCCTACTACAGGGGAGTTGGATAGGGGGGCAGTGCAGTCCAGCGGGGCTGCAAGCGGCTGCATCACTCCAGCTGATGCCAGCCACACAAGACGCAGCCTCCGGCATTTGGCCACACCCTGACAGCACTTCAGTCGACCACTCACAACCCTTTGAAGAAGGGAGCTGTGCAGCGGGCGCCCAGGGTAGAAGATGGGGAACTCCCACACATACACCGCTTGCAGTCTGTCAAATACAGTCGCTTGCAGCTGCTTGCACTGGTACATGTCCCTAACAGATGTCTCATAGGCACAGCCTTGGGGCAGTTGCAGGGAGGCAGGAATTGGGCAGAGGCGCGTGGGGGGGGCAGCTGGTCCATTGCTGCATCGTCGTTGGCGGCTGCGACGGCTCCAGATCATGGCCGACACACCCTGCCACGATTTTGTTGCCCGCAGCTTGGATCACGAACCGTACGGGAATGTTCTGACCACAAATAACCCAAACCGAAAAAATTCGCAAAAAATGAAAATCATAATCATTGGAATCCATTTGCTTCCCAAGCTCTGGCAATACAACGGTGGCCGGCTTCGAGCACACTTCAGGCACTCCCGATGCTCGGATGGATTCCAGAACAAACCAGAATGACGCCACCAACTACGACCTTATCCAGGGCGGAGGAGGGGTCTGAGGGAGCCCAAGTATGCTCTGCAAGCCCCACAACTAGCAGGGCAATGAATATGGACCAAACGGGGCACATCCCTCACGTATCCGGTGACCAGTAGACGGCAGCCGGCATCACCCGCCGGTGACATGACCTCTGGTGCCTGATTATGACTCGCATCGAAGCAGCTGGTGGCCGCCATCGCCAGAGGCATTATCTTTGGGATGCGCGGCGAGTGGGCTCTGGCGGGGCTGTGCACTGCACCACGCGAGGTCGCAGCACAGTCCGACTTCAGGCACGCACACCACCTGCAAGTCCCATTACCCCCCCCCCCCATTCTTTGCTCCCAATGCCGTCCAGGAAGGGGGGGGGGCATGCCAAAAAAAAAAACCAATTTCGAGGGGCTGGGGGGTTCCATAAAAGCAGGCAGGTTACTGTTTGGTACAACCGGTGTCCGGTGCCACATCTTCTGTGGGACATGCGTATTGGTCAGAGGGGCTTTGGGACAAAGCCCAGAGATGCTGCTGCTCTCCTGGCAGTTGGCGGCGTCAATCGCCTTTTCGCCACTCACGAGGATCCACCCAACCGCTGTGTTGGCGCACCGTCAGGAGGGGGGGTTGGCTTTGGCACAGCACATGGATGCAATGGCCCACACCAAAGATGGGGCACGGCGCGGGCTGAGGCCTTCCACGCACCGAGGGATCTCGGGCTTCGGATTCCTCACCCCTGGGGCGTCAGCCACATGGGTACGGGCGGTTGGTTGCCAGGGTTCGAACCAGCGACCTTCTGATCCTGCATCGCTCATGACTGATACGGCACCGTGGCAGGGCTGCCATGTGCTGTGTGCACAAAGGGGAAATGTGCGGCATTGAGCCCATCCCTCACCTCCTGCCCCTTACCCCCACGGTCCACTCCCGCACTGGATCATGCCCCGGCCCACTGTGGTGTCCCTGCTTGCCTGCTTGTTTGCGCACACCTGAGGGATATAATCGGAGACTGAGGGCGCCCACTGAGTAGAAGGAACGCCAGCCATGGCCTGGACGCCCTGCTTCGCACCCGGCCCCGCGCACCCCTCCGCCCACGGGATAGGGGTCCTTGACCTGCCCTGGATAGGCGTCCTTCAAGGGACGGCGTTGGTCGCACTTGGCTTCCCATGATACCCACGATCATTTTGTACTTGTGTGTTCGGGGGGGGGGGGGCTATATGTGTATGTATGTGTGTGTGTGTGTGTGTGTGTGTGTTGTGCATGTGTGGGTGTTTATGTGTGGTGTGTTTATGTGTGGTGTGTTTATGTGTGGTGTGTTTATGTGTGGTGTGGTGTGTGGGGTGTGTGTGTGTGTGTGTGTGTGTGTGTGTGCGTGCGTGTTCCGGGCACTATGGAGTGGCTCTTCCGCATCTGTGAGCCTGTGGGGGGGGTGAGACCTACTTAAAGAGTGAGAATTGGGATGTAAGTGGAAAATAGTGAGACAGACAGACAGACAGTACAGCAAATACAAATTGAGGTAATGCACTCCTCAGCATGGCATAAGTGCATCTTTATTCTCTATGCCATGCCTGGTTGAACCTCAAACTGAAACCAATCTCAGTGGAATCAGACCAGGTGAGCCTGTGGGGGGGGGGGGGGGGTTGAAGATTTGTACTCGGTGGGATGCTCATTGGACAGTACAGGCAGTCTGCTGTTTCCGGAAGATTGCAGCATTCTGCCCTATCTGCCGGCCAGGCAGTGCTTCAATGTCAGTCAAAGCTGATGCTGGGAAGCGGTCAGGGGTGGGGGTTGGGGTCGGGGGGTCTGTAAAGACTGGATTGGGTGCGAGGCGAAGGATTACTCGAAGTGGGATCCGTGACCTCACCCCTGAATCCCAAGCTCCGCTTGATACTTCCGCAGTTGGACTTGGAAGCCATCGTTGGGCTGGGCGTTCGGGCGGCCGGCGCGCACGCATGCCAGCGCCTGGTCGAACGTCCACCTGTTCTCGTGCATAAGGTACGCGCAGCACACCGTCGCAGACCGAGACAGGCCCGCGAAGCAGTGCACGACGACCTTCGCTCCCTGGTCGTGCGCTTTGCGGATGAAGTCAATGCCAAGCTTGAAATGAGCGCTGATGTTCTCGTCCACAGCATCGGCCACAGAGAGCAGCAGCTGATCCATCCCTATGACAAAATACGCATGCTGTTTCCAGAATTGAATAATACATACGTGACGCATGCAGGAAAAACCCCGGTTACCTGCTAACCTGGTCCCCTTTCAATCGCAGTCGATTAACCCCTGACCGCCACTGTTGCCTCCAGCCGCCGTGGGTTCCTCTCCAACCAACAGGAAGAAGAATGGATGGCAATGCACAACGGTTGCAGGGTTTGTCATACGTCCGTGGTGGTGATGCTCCATGGTGGCCAAAAATTCTTCTGTTTGGCATACAACAGAAAGACTGTAGCAAGCAATGCAAAGTAATGACACAACAGCCAAAGAAGATTGCCACAAATCATCGCCTGATTTTTTGTCCAATATTTTGCCTATCCTTTGTATCAATCAATGCAGCAAGGCTAAAAACCTCTCGATGGCAGCAGCTGCCACAGGCCACCAAAAGTAGGGCATCGCAGCTTCACATAATACGCCACCAGGGTGCTGACGAAAGGCGGCCACGTCATCCGAAAATTCAACATTGTGCCTCTGTATTTGACAATACCTGGACCATTCCTCTTTCAGGTTCCTTGTTTCATTTGTTGGCACCGCTGTCCAATGTGGCATGTGTTCCACATCACTGGCAGCAACCAAAGATAGAAATTTAAACGAAAAATCTGCTGCCTGAAGTGTGCAAATAGCAACAAAAGGACGGCACCAACAGCCTAACAAACACCTCAGTGCACCAACCGGATTCCAGTGATTGCCCCCATATTCTGTGTTTTCATGGTGTCCCTTGGTTTTCCATGATTTTCACAATCCTTCATTTCCGTGGTGGTCTATGATTTTTCGTGATTTTCCGTGCCACGCAAATACGGCCATCCCTGCACAATGGTCATGTGCAACAGAGTGAAGCTATCAAACTTGCTATTGGATCATAATTCTGGTGGACAGCAAAGCACAAGGAATTGGTCCTGGGAAAATGGGTCCGATTCTTGAAACTGCTGGGCTGCCCGTGAGGGGACATTCTGGTGTGCCACTGTTGCCTCACATCAAATGGTTGGCAGGGAGTCTCCTGACACAGCCTGTGGGTGTTGGTGCAGCCGTGGTGGGGGGGGGGGGGGGGGACACACAGGCTTGCCAAACACTTCCGGCAATAGGGATACTCCTGCATGGATGTATTTGCATCTACCAACTGGTGCTCCTTGGTGTCTCGCGGCAAAACAAGGTACTGGACACTGGTTGCAGCACACGAGAACTCGACCAGCATTTGTGACACCGCCCTCAGCAGTTGAATGGGTGTCACAGAGGCATACCGGGGCCCACAAGAACGTCCATGCGGTCGCCACATGTCACGATCTTCGTGATACCCAATTCGTCATACACCCGCTGCTCCTGGACAGTCCGCAGCGACCCCACAAACAAATTGTCAGTGACGCGGTCGGGGTAGATTTTGAACCAGGACACCTCCACGTTGGGGAGGCTGGCGGCGTCGCGCGCGCCCCACTCTGCGCAGAGCGACGGCACGTTGTCGATGCTGATGGTCAGCCTGTCCTGGAAGGTCTTGTACCGCGTCAAGTCTCCGAAGGAACGCAGCTCGTGATTCTCAGCAATATTCAGGGTGTTCAACTTGGGAAGCTTGAACAGGGCCTCAGGCATCTGGCTGAGGTTGTTGAAGTCGACAAAGCACTCCTGTGCAGGCATGCCAGCAGGAGGCAGGATTCCCCCGCAACCTGCCCACTGTCGCTGGTGGCCATTGACCGTCGGCCCCCACCAACCGCTGAAGCCTGACCAGCACCCACAACTGGGTAGCCGCCGTAGGTGAGCCGTCAACTGTTGTTGGCAACTCGCCCTTTGGGGGGCCTTAAGGACTGCCCTGCTGCAGTGCAGCGGTATACTGTGTCTCTTCTCGCTGCCCTATCCCTTAGTCGATAAACACGCATGAGCTTGAAGAGCAGGAGGGGTACCTCGCCCACCCTTCGACAGCCTCAACCGCCACTTTCTGCCCTCAATGGCCAACAAACCGCCCCACTGTCGCTTTTCAAACCACCAGTAACCACTTTGCAAGCTCTTTTGGACCTCCCAACAACCTCCTGTGCCCTCAAGCGCGTCAGTGTGCTCGTTACCTGGAAACACCAGAGGGACAATGTTACTACCCCAAGATTAATGCAGCGATAAAGGTACGAGAAGCAGCGTAAACACAAACCCCAAATGGCTAGAACAATGCAAAACAAAATTACCAGCCACCAAGGCAATTGACGTACTTTATTTGGAACCCCTTCATGGCATTTTGCCTTACTGCTGCTTGTCTTTGTGTTGTGTGTTTCTTCTGTATTTGTGCTAACGTCTGCAACACACTTTTTTGCTGGATGTAACCGCAAAAAGCTTGAGCCAGCTTTTTGTAATGTCATGTGCAAAAATCTGCCAGTTAATGGTGCGAGGGAAATCTCATGGTTGGGAGATATGCACAAAGCGGTCATCCCCAACAGTCCCGATCACATTGTGAGTTGGTGCTATGCAACCCCCCTTCCACTTGTTGTTGGCATTACCCTGCTGCCAGCTGTCTGGGTAGACGCTGGAACTTTTTCATCCTTTGTCTCATCTGCCATAAGAACCATGTCCACGGTCTTCTCTGAGTTGCACACCTACTAGGTCACCAGCACGATTAGTCCAAAACATAGCACATGCTGATCTTGTGCCAACCCCATCAATGGCGCCCGGGGACATCTTGCATGCCTACCGACCATGGCCAAACATATCGCGATGATAGAAGTGCAATTCCAAACCATGAACCCTCAACAACAAACATATGGTTGCCTCGTTGGGCTGTTCGGGTAACGTGACTCGAACACGCGACATTGGACTTGGAAGGACCACGCTCCACCAACTGAGCTGCACACGCGGAAATTACCCCTAGGGGAATTTGAATCCCCGTTGCCTCCGTGAAAGGGAGATGTCCTAGGCCTCTAGACGATGCGGGCAAACTACACTCTGCTCACTTCTATCCTAGCATAAATGCCATTTTCCAAAAAAAATACAAAAAGCGTTGTCATTTCACTGGACTTCATTGTATAGAGGCTTCTGGATGCTTGCTGTCAATTCTTGGAGGCTTCTGGGTGTTTGCTGTTCATGGAGACTTTTGGATGGTTGTTGGTGATACTTGGACACTTCTAGGTGTTTGCTCTTGGTGATTCCTGGATGTTCACGGTCCATCACTGGTGGCTTGTGGATGTTTGCTGTCTCCGTTCATCACATGTAGGTGACAGTGATGCCCATAGGTAGCCATGCAAGCGACGAAATCCTCTTGGGGAGACGGTGCAGTACGTGCAATGTTCATGTGGTTGGAGCCCTAAAACACCTGCACTGCCCAATAAACTGGGTGTGTGGATCTGTGGAACAACTCTGACACGCACACCATAGGAGTACACTGCACGTGCACCCCACATGGTACTCTCCCTTATAACCTTAAACTGAGTAGAAACCAGCCCAACACATTAGACAGGGGGGGGGGGTTAGAAAAAAAATTCGTGGTACCGGCGTACAGCTTTTTTTTCGGGGGGTACCCCCGGAGGGGGAGGGGGGCACGAAAAAAAAAATTCGCGCGAAAATTTTTTCCGGACCCCAAAACCTGAAATTTCCTTAAGTCTACCCCACGTGTTTGGGTTTGGAAGGTGCAAGGTGGGTATTTTTCAAAGTAACCATGCATATTTCAGCCGATATGGGTGGTATTTGTGTTTAAGGGCACAAAGACCCCCGGTCTGGTCCGGCTGCAATGCAGCGCCCCACCTTGGCCTCTTATCGGCAGGAAAGAGTCCCCAGATAAGGCAATACACCCTATCTGGGGCGAGAACGTGGGCTACTGGGGTCTTCTGATGGCCTTGAGGATTCCTGGATTGTAGCTGAGAGGGCTGCGACCCTTGGGACGAGGTGTTGACAACGGGGGAAATGCCTGCGCGATGCTTCTTGCCCTGGCAATGCAACTAGTAGGACTGCGTGTCGGGTGTAGCTAGAATTGATAAGCGCTCACCACAGGGACATGTCCACCCATGGGCATCCCGTTGACCCCATGCGATGTTGATCGCGGACGACATCTAAAAAGTCTGCGAGAAGGAAAAGCAAATAACACGTACAATTGAACCCAAATCTTGATGGATTATTGTTAATTGGACCCTCTCCCTCTCATGCTTTCTTCGCCCTCCCTTGCTGTGAAACCTGTGTGAAACAAACAAACAAACAAGTGGAACACCCCACATTTCACATTGTGTACCGCAATTCCACTCCCGGGTTTCCACAACGGGCCACCAAACGCTGGTGGCCACGCGGTTCCACGCTGCGCCCACACTCATTGCTCAGTGGGGCACCGCTAGCAAGGCTAGCAGCTCCGCTTGAGGAGTGGATGGATCGGACACAATGCTCAATGTGGGCAGCGTCCCGCGCCAGGGGCCCCTTGTCCGCGGGCTGACGATTGCATTTAACAAGTGTCCCCCGCTACTGAAGGTGGCAGCGTCCCGCGCCAGGGGCCCCTTGTCCGCGGGCTGACGATTGCATTTAACAGGTGTCCCCCGCTACTGGAGAGAAATCAATGGCGCCATGCAAAAAAAAAACCCACTTACTTTTATCTCACAAGTAGTTCATGTGCCAACGTCCTACAATGTGGCAAAGTGAAGGTGGCATGCAAGTTCAAGTAGCACACAGTAAAGAGGTTCCTCCTGGCGAAAAAAAATTCCTGGTACCGGCGTACAGCTTTTTTTTCGGGGGGTACCCCCGGAGGGGCTTCAATTGGTCAGGTGTGGACCCGCCACTCAGCTCCAGCCGCGCCTGCCTCACGGCCTTCATTGCCAACTCAGTTCCAAGATTGTTCGTGTCACGCGGACAGTGTCTTGCAGTTCTTTCCTTTCCCTCCTCCCTGAATGGGGCAAGAGTCGGGCTGCATCTACTGGGTTCAGGGCATTGTCGCCGTCGGACTGAGTTCGGGGCGTAGCATTGATTGTGTCCCACTTTGGCGCCCTGTTGTCACTGGTATGCTTGCGTGAGCTGGCCCCTCTCGGCCACATACCCGCAGTTCGGGTGTGCCAGGTCATGGGGGGTGGGGCGGTCAGAGGTCACCCGTGTGGGCCACTGCCACCGGCCCTGGGATATTTAGGTCCTTAGGATTTAAAAACCCCAGTGGGTACTGGCTTTTGCGGAGGTCAACATACAGCCATACAGGGAAGGGGGTGCGGGCAGCCCCTGAGCGCTTGCATGTTTGGTCTGTGTGTGTGCTGGTGTTTACGTCAATCGTGGCCTGGTGGTAAAAAGGCCAGCCCAACGATGACCGGGCTGCCTCCTCCGTCGCCTCCACGGTGGGCATCGAACCTACGCCCACCTGACGAGACCCCCGTGCACTTCCAGTATGCGGA
The DNA here is from genome assembly GCA_964036045.1 of Eutreptiella sp. 'Long Island Sound 2002'. Classification (NCBI taxonomy): domain Eukaryota; phylum Euglenozoa; class Euglenophyceae; order Eutreptiales; family Eutreptiaceae; genus Eutreptiella; species Eutreptiella sp. 'Long Island Sound 2002'. Next base: position 37,153,477 of record OZ038397.1, read on the forward strand.
GGGGGGGGGGGGTACGAAAAAAAAAATTCGCGAATTTTTTTTCCACCCCCCCCTGCACATTAGAGCGGCTTTGCTGTTCTAAAATTGTAATGGTTCACTCAATGCTTCGAAACAGTGTGGAACGAGGACAGACACTTGGTAACAGGAGCCGTTCTCTGCCTCCTGTCCGGGTGGGACAGAAGCCAATCATCTTCGGCTTCAACATAGACTGCTCTGTTGCACAGCCCACGCACCTTGTCCTTCCCGTCCACCCGAGTTCAGAATTTGAAGTCTGCCAATACTCAGTGCCTTAGTGTGCCCACTGACCTGACTTCCTCGACCTCAGTGCACAACCCCCAACACCTCAGCACCTGCAAGTTGACCAAGTTCCCAAACTCCAGCGGGAAATCTGTCAGTTTGTTGTGGTTGACGTCCAATTTGGTGAGCTTGGTCAAACCACCAATGCCCGCCGGAAGTGCCGTCAGCAAGTTTGACGTAATACAAAGGGACTCCAAGTTCTTCAGCATTGAAATGCTATCCGGCAGCGATTCCAGATCGTTCTTGTCAAAATGAATGTGGGTGAGCCAGTCCATTTGCAGAATCTGATCGTCAAAGCGGGGCATCTTAATGGAGTACAAATCAAATCGAGGATCCCGCTGCTGCTTCACGCTTTCAAGGACTTCATCAAAGCTATAGTTTTGCTCGCACGTCGCAGCCTCGGAAGTAAGTTTTCCTTTAGGCCTAAGTAGCACACCAGGGATGCCAGCAGGCCACCCAGAGCCTCACAAGCAGGGGGGGGGGGGGTCACAGTCTTTCTGTTGGTTTACATGAATGCACCAGGGGTTGTTGATGGTTGATGGAGGCAGGGGTCAGTGTCCCTGTCTAGGCCTTCTTTTGGCAGGGGAGAACAGTTGCACTCTGTCCGACCCAGATACAGTGTGAAGGAGGTACAGAGTGCACACAGATTCTACTGCCTTTGGCAAGGCACCTTGAAGAGAGATGACTAACTGCCAGCTGGAGGCATTCTTTGAGGGGGAGGGGTGCTTTGGGGTTTTCGGGGGGCCCATGGTCCGGGCTACATGGGCCTAGCGGCCACTATGTGGGTCCCCATGGGTGCTCAAGTCCCCGCATTGTCACCAAATGATCATGCAAACCCAACCCTGGAGCGAAAGAAGGGTTTCCGAAAGGCCAAAAGGGTTTCAAATATCTCTCGGGGACATTCAGAACATGCCAACTTTGTGGGTTTTGGCACTTTTCGGCATTTTCTACAAGTTTTACTTCCATGTGCAAACATGTCGTCACCCAAGGGGGGGGGGGGGGGGATGTGTATACTTTTTGAAATCTGCAAGAAAACGCCATTTCAGAAATATATGGGGTGGGGGGGGGGGGGTCACATTTTTCAGCGTAGCACAACACACTGGAAGGAGCACACAAACATGGCACTGCACCGTTCATCCATTTTCACTGTGAATCACTGCCATTGTCAGCATTGTCTTTTTCAGGCAGGGCTGGGACCCCATTAGGGCAGACATCCCCCTGTTTGTGGACAAGGACATATTTCTTCAATTTTTGTCAATCCTGTTGCGAAGCCTTGGTGGGGTGTGTCTTTCGATGCCAAAACTGGGCAGCCAAAGCGGTGTCCTCAGCGGTCGTCAGAATGCCATGCTCCTTGTGGTAGCATGCAGTTGGCTGTGAGCGGGAGGTACGGGGCTTTTTTGCCCGGCTACCAGGCTCATGCCGAGTCACCTGCACCCACTCTGCACCCCCAGAGCGAGCCCTTTCGCGCGTCAACGACTTTTGTGGTGCATCCGGGGAAGCAACAGCCCGTGGCGTGAATTTGTATGAAGACATAACAGCTGCCTGTTGAAAAAAAGAGGCAGCAAGCAACACATGCACCGTCCGAAACGGACAAAAATCTCAAACATGTTGTCAGTACAGCATGCAGACCCAGGGTGTTCCAAATAGCCCTTTTCAAGGGCTTTCCGAATATACCTCCGGAACACTCAGTGGGCACAAATGAGGCAACAATGGCACTGACCCCCGAAAACCCACAAAGTTGGCATAATCACAACGTCCCCGAGAGATATGTTCAAGTGCCACTTAGTAGCCTAAACAATGGCAATTTTGGGGTTTTTGGGGGCCTCATGGCCCGTGCTACATGGGGCTAGCGGCCATTACATGGGTCCCTATGGGTGCTTAAGTCCCCATACTGTCATCAAATGACCACCCAAACCCATCCCCGGGGCGAAGTAAGTTGCCCTTTTCGAATATTTTCAAGTGTCCGTGAATAGCCTGAGCAACGGCAAGTTGGGGCTTTCGGGGCATCAAATGGTCGGTCAGCTGAACTAGATGTTCCCGCCATGGACAATTCCAGTCATTGTTCATGAGCAAGTTCCACAAGCCATGTCCCAGGCATTGACGGAGCTGCCTCTGAATGCAAAATTGCATGAAATCCAAATCCCCAAATGGAAAGCGGCCAGTCCATATCCCCAACCCGAAAGCGGCCAGTCCATATCCCCAACCGGAAAGCGGCCAGTCCATATCCCCAACCGGAAAAGGGCAAGTCCATATCCCCAACCAGAAAGGGGCCATTCCATATCCCCAACCGAAAAGGGGCCATTCCATATCCCCAACTGGAAAGGGGTTGGAAAGGGGCCAGTCCATATCCCCAACTGGAAAGGGACAATGCAAAAAGCGTGGATTAGCGCTCCGTATCAAAAGTGGCCCAAAAAGATGCCTGGCTCGTTACCCCCCCCCCCCCAGTATGGACTGGAGACAGGGGTACAGCATACAATTTCCCCGGCATACGAACCGGCGCTGTTTGCATACAATTCCCTTGTGCGCATACCAAGAAGGGGTTGCTGCACACACAAATACGTGTTTATTGTGCGCAGAAATTCCTTGTTCTACACACTAGGATCCTATCTCCATAACTAATACTTACCCCCCCCCCTTTGTAATAGCTACGCCAAAGTACGGAATTAATGCGGTCCCTACGCCTACTGTAGCTTAGACAAGGGCGTGGCTTGCGCACAACACATACAACTACCGACACACACGTGAGTGAGTGCATGGTAGGAGTGCACCTTAAACTCCGCCCACGTTCCCAAAGGCATTGAAACACAAGAAACACAAAAGTGTTTGAGACATGAATTTTCAGGTTCATACCCATGTTCCTATAAGCAATGAGGCATGAGAAGCCTACAAATGTTCGGATTGGAAACCCTTCTTGCGATCATATGCCATGCGGAACAACTGCACATGCTCACCACTTGAAGATGCCTTTGAAGATGCCTTCGCCCGAGGTTTAGGGGCTGGTTTTTGCTCGGGCAACTTCAAATTCTTATGAATGAAATTGCCTTGCATGTGATCTCTTGTAAAGTACAACTTCCCATCTAAGACATGGGCCATTCCCCACACACCTCGGGCAGCCTTAGCCCAAATAACCTCATTGGGATTATCATCCGAGTCACTAGAATCATCACTCGAGGAAGAGAGGTCAAAAATGGGTTTATCCTCATTGGTGTCCGTCCCTGAATCAGAACCAGTCACCAAACCCATGTGCTATGCGGCTGCACTACATTTGTACCAAATTAAAATTAGGCACCAAATTAATACGGTCCCTACGCCTACTGTAGCTTGGACAAGGGCGTAGCCATTACAAGGGGGGGGGGGGGGTAGGGTCTGGTAATTTTTTCTTGGACTGTATGCTACCACCGTGTCAGTTGCGTATACAGAACGAGTGTGTGCACCAACCCGGTTACCGGTCTGTAAACCGGGAAATTTGTGCATGGTTATTTGGCGCCGGGCGTGAGGGAAATGTGTGGGGGAGAAAGAAAAGAGTGTGCAGTTGTGTGTCGTAGTTGCATTGTTTGAATTGCATGATTGTTGCAATTCGCAACAATTTATTTATTTGAAATAATGATTTCGATATACAAATTATATACTCATGAAATGTTGTAGGTCATTGAGGAATTAAAATTATTAGTCATGGGGTATCGATTATTAAGACATCCCCCCCCCATCTGATACTATACTACTACAGTCAAAGCCAAAATCACCGAAGGCAAATATTACCCAAAAAAGAATTACCCAAAAAAATATTACTCAAAAAATTAAGGTTGTTTTGGTAATTGTGGTTTCCCCCCGATTCCTGGGCCCCAAGATCTTTATCATTTGTTCCCCTGCCGGCCCCTGTTTCTTGTGCGGTCAGGTTTTCTCATGGATGGGCATGTTCTTCCGACCGTGGTGGTGGATGCATACCGGGCAAGATGTGGTTTGTCAGCTCCCCAGCACAATTGGAAAGATGAGTACACCAAAACAATTGCTGATTGGGCAAGGCAATATGGCGTTGTTGGGGCTTTGCAGCGACATCAAAGGGGTGATGAGAGGGAGCACAAGTTGGGGTACCAAACAGTTTATGGGTGGCTGAAGAATTTCCAAAAAAAAAAAAAGGTGATTATTTTCACACCCAAAAACGAGGTTGCAAAAGGATTCTGTCTTACACTGAGTGTGCAGAAGTTCAAGATGCCATCACCAAATTGAGAACGGAGCCAAGTGCCGAGTCACTGACAAACACTATTGCCTCTGTTGCTCGTGGTGTCGTGCGCCGGACACGTCCTGCCGTTTTGGCCAAAAATGGCGGCGTCTTTGTCATGGGGGCAGAGTGGGGCCGCTATCACCTGCCCTCTAGCAAACCCATGTTCGAAGTTCTCAAGAAGCTTCATCGTGAAGAGACACAACACCCTTGTGAGTGTGGTTCTTTGACTGCACGAAAGTGTCTCTCTTGCTCCGAATATGTGTGTGATGGCTGTTGGTTGGATCACACCACAGCCATTTGTCCCGCCGCTTGGTAAAAAAACCCTGTATGGTGCAACTCACATGGGTTTCCCGTTGCTTTGTGTTGCATCGTGGCAGGGAAGGATGACGTCCCCTTTGCATACCAAAATGATACAAAAAAATTAACCAAAAAATGGGCACCTTCTGCCAGTTTTGACCTCTGGTAATTTTTTCTTGGACTGTATGCTACCACCGTGTCAGTTGCGTATACAGAACGAGTGTGTGCACCAACCCGGTTACCGGTCTGTAAACCGGGAAATTTGTGCATGGTTATTTGGCGCCGGGCGTGAGGGAAATGTGTGGGGGAGAAAGAAAAGAGTGTGCAGTTGTGTGTCGTAGTTGCATTGTTTGAATTGCATGATTGTTGCAATTCGCAACAATTTATTTATTTGAAATAATGATTTCGATATACAAATTATATACTCATGAAATGTTGTAGGTCATTGAGGAATTAAAATTATTAGTCATGGGGTATCGATTATTAAGACATCCCCCCCCCATCTGATACTATACTACTACAGTCAAAGCCAAAATCACCGAAGGCAAATATTACCCAAAAAAGAATTACCCAAAAAAATATTACTCAAAAAATTAAGGTTGTTTTGGTAATTGTGGTTTCCCCCCGATTCCTGGGCCCCAAGATCTTTATCATTTGTTCCCCTGCCGGCCCCTGTTTCTTGTGCGGTCAGGTTTTCTCATGGATGGGCATGTTCTTCCGACCGTGGTGGTGGATGCATACCGGGCAAGATGTGGTTTGTCAGCTCCCCAGCACAATTGGAAAGATGAGTACACCAAAACAATTGCTGATTGGGCAAGGCAATATGGCGTTGTTGGGGCTTTGCAGCGACATCAAAGGGGTGATGAGAGGGAGCACAAGTTGGGGTACCAAACAGTTTATGGGTGGCTGAAGAATTTCCAAAAAAAAAAAAAGGTGATTATTTTCACACCCAAAAACGAGGTTGCAAAAGGATTCTGTCTTAGACTGAGTGTGCAGAAGTTCAAGATGCCATCACCAAATTGAGAACGGAGCCAAGTGCCGAGTCACTGACAAACACTATTGCCTCTGTTGCTCGTGGTGTCGTGCGCCGGACACGTCCTGCCGTTTTGGCCAAAAATGGCGGCGTCTTTGTCATGGGGGCAGAGTGGGGCCGCTATCACCTGCCCTCTAGCAAACCCATGTTCGAAGTTCTCAAGAAGCTTCATCGTGAAGAGACACAACACCCTTGTGAGTGTGGTTCTTTGACTGCACGAAAGTGTCTCTCTTGCTCCGAATATGTGTGTGATGGCTGTTGGTTGGATCACACCACAGCCATTTGTCCCGCCGCTTGGTAAAAAAACCCTGTATGGTGCAACTCACATGGGTTTCCCGTTGCTTTGTGTTGCATCGTGGCAGGGAAGGATGACGTCCCCTTTGCATACCAAAATGATACAAAAAAATTAACCAAAAAATGGGCACCTTCTGCCAGTTTTGACCTCTGGTAATTTTTTCTTGGACTGTATGCTACCACCGTGTCAGTTGCGTATACAGAACGAGTGTGTGCACCAACCCGGTTACCGGTCTGTAAACCGGGAAATTTGTGCATGGTTATTTGGCGCCGGGCGTGAGGGAAATGTGTGGGGGAGAAAGAAAAGAGTGTGCAGTTGTGTGTCGTAGTTGCATTGTTTGAATTGCATGATTGTTGCAATTCGCAACAATTTATTTATTTGAAATAATGATTTCGATATACAAATTATATACTCATGAAATGTTGTAGGTCATTGAGGAATTAAAATTATTAGTCATGGGGTATCGATTATTAAGACATCCCCCCCCCATCTGATACTATACTACTACAGTCAAAGCCAAAATCACCGAAGGCAAATATTACCCAAAAAAGAATTACCCAAAAAAATATTACTCAAAAAATTAAGGTTGTTTTGGTAATTGTGGTTTCCCCCCGATTCCTGGGCCCCAAGATCTTTATCATTTGTTCCCCTGCCGGCCCCTGTTTCTTGTGCGGTCAGGTTTTCTCATGGATGGGCATGTTCTTCCGACCGTGGTGGTGGATGCATACCGGGCAAGATGTGGTTTGTCAGCTCCCCAGCACAATTGGAAAGATGAGTACACCAAAACAATTGCTGATTGGGCAAGGCAATATGGCGTTGTTGGGGCTTTGCAGCGACATCAAAGGGGTGATGAGAGGGAGCACAAGTTGGGGTACCAAACAGTTTATGGGTGGCTGAAGAATTTCCAAAAAAAAAAAAGGTGATTATTTTCACACCCAAAAACGAGGTTGCAAAAGGATTCTGTCTTAGACTGAGTGTGCAGAAGTTCAAGATGCCATCACCAAATTGAGAACGGAGCCAAGTGCCGAGTCACTGACAAACACTATTGCCTCTGTTGCTCGTGGTGTCGTGCGCCGGACACGTCCTGCCGTTTTGGCCAAAAATGGCGGCGTCTTTGTCATGGGGGCAGAGTGGGGCCGCTATCACCTGCCCTCTAGCAAACCCATGTTCGAAGTTCTCAAGAAGCTTCATCGTGAAGAGACACAACACCCTTGTGAGTGTGGTTCTTTGACTGCACGAAAGTGTCTCTCTTGCTCCGAATATGTGTGTGATGGCTGTTGGTTGGATCACACCACAGCCATTTGTCCCGCCGCTTGGTAAAAAAACCCTGTATGGTGCAACTCACATGGGTTTCCCGTTGCTTTGTGTTGCATCGTGGCAGGGAAGGATGACGTCCCCTTTGCATACCAAAATGATACAAAAAAATTAACCAAAAAATGGGCACCTTCTGCCAGTTTTGACCTCTGGTAATTTTTTCTTGGACTGTATGCTACCACCGTGTCAGTTGCGTATACAGAACGAGTGTGTGCACCAACCCGGTTACCGGTCTGTAAACCGGGAAATTTGTGCATGGTTATTTGGCGCCGGGCGTGAGGGAAATGTGTGGGGGAGAAAGAAAAGAGTGTGCAGTTGTGTGTCGTAGTTGCATTGTTTGAATTGCATGATTGTTGCAATTCGCAACAATTTATTTATTTGAAATAATGATTTCGATATACAAATTATATACTCATGAAATGTTGTAGGTCATTGAGGAATTAAAATTATTAGTCATGGGGTATCGATTATTAAGACATCCCCCCCCCATCTGATACTATACTACTACAGTCAAAGCCAAAATCACCGAAGGCAAATATTACCCAAAAAAGAATTACCCAAAAAAATATTACTCAAAAAATTAAGGTTGTTTTGGTAATTGTGGTTTCCCCCCGATTCCTGGGCCCCAAGATCTTTATCATTTGTTCCCCTGCCGGCCCCTGTTTCTTGTGCGGTCAGGTTTTCTCATGGATGGGCATGTTCTTCCGACCGTGGTGGTGGATGCATACCGGGCAAGATGTGGTTTGTCAGCTCCCCAGCACAATTGGAAAGATGAGTACACCAAAACAATTGCTGATTGGGCAAGGCAATATGGCGTTGTTGGGGCTTTGCAGCGACATCAAAGGGGTGATGAGAGGGAGCACAAGTTGGGGTACCAAACAGTTTATGGGTGGCTGAAGAATTTCCAAAAAAAAAAAAAGGTGATTATTTTCACACCCAAAAACGAGGTTGCAAAAGGATTCTGTCTTAGACTGAGTGTGCAGAAGTTCAAGATGCCATCACCAAATTGAGAACGGAGCCAAGTGCCGAGTCACTGACAAACACTATTGCCTCTGTTGCTCGTGGTGTCGTGCGCCGGACACGTCCTGCCGTTTTGGCCAAAAATGGCGGCGTCTTTGTCATGGGGGCAGAGTGGGGCCGCTATCACCTGCCCTCTAGCAAACCCATGTTCGAAGTTCTCAAGAAGCTTCATCGTGAAGAGACACAACACCCTTGTGAGTGTGGTTCTTTGACTGCACGAAAGTGTCTCTCTTGCTCCGAATATGTGTGTGATGGCTGTTGGTTGGATCACACCACAGCCATTTGTCCCGCCGCTTGGTAAAAAAACCCTGTATGGTGCAACTCACATGGGTTTCCCGTTGCTTTGTGTTGCATCGTGGCAGGGAAGGATGACGTCCCCTTTGCATACCAAAATGATACAAAAAAATTAACCAAAAAATGGGCACCTTCTGCCAGTTTTGACCTCTGGTAATTTTTTCTTGGACTGTATGCTACCACCGTGTCAGTTGCGTATACAGAACGAGTGTGTGCACCAACCCGGTTACCAGTCTGTAAACCGGGAAATTTGTGCATGGTTATTTGGCGCCGGGCTTGAGGGAAATGTGTGGGGGAGAAAGAAAAGAGTGTGCAGTTGTGTGTCGTAGTTGCATTGTTTGAATTGCATGATTGTTGCAATTCGCAACAATTTATTTATTTGAAATAATGATTTCGATATACAAATTATATACTCATGAAATGTTGTAGGTCATTGAGGAATTAAAATTATTAGTCATGGGGTATCGATTATTAAGACATCCCCCCCCCATCTGATACTATACTACTACAGTCAAAGCCAAAATCACCGAAGGCAAATATTACCCAAAAAAGAATTACCCAAAAAAATATTACTCAAAAAATTAAGGTTGTTTTGGTAATTGTGGTTTCCCCCCGATTCCTGGGCCCCAAGATCTTTATCATTTGTTCCCCTGCCGGCCCCTGTTTCTTGTGCGGTCAGGTTTTCTCATGGATGGGCATGTTCTTCCGACCGTGGTGGTGGATGCATACCGGGCAAGATGTGGTTTGTCAGCTCCCCAGCACAATTGGAAAGATGAGTACACCAAAACAATTGCTGATTGGGCAAGGCAATATGGCGTTGTTGGGGCTTTGCAGCGACATCAAAGGGGTGATGAGAGGGAGCACAAGTTGGGGTACCAAACAGTTTATGGGTGGCTGAAGAATTTCCAAAAAAAAAAAAAGGTGATTATTTTCACACCCAAAAACGAGGTTGCAAAAGGATTCTGTCTTAGACTGAGTGTGCAGAAGTTCAAGATGCCATCACCAAATTGAGAACGGAGCCAAGTGCCGAGTCACTGACAAACACTATTGCCTCTGTTGCTCGTGGTGTCGTGCGCCGGACACGTCCTGCCGTTTTGGCCAAAAATGGCGGCGTCTTTGTCATGGGGGCAGAGTGGGGCCGCTATCACCTGCCCTCTAGCAAACCCATGTTCGAAGTTCTCAAGAAGCTTCATCGTGAAGAGACACAACACCCTTGTGAGTGTGGTTCTTTGACTGCACGAAAGTGTCTCTCTTGCTCCGAATATGTGTGTGATGGCTGTTGGTTGGATCACACCACAGCCATTTGTCCCGCCGCTTGGTAAAAAAACCCTGTATGGTGCAACTCACATGGGTTTCCCGTTGCTTTGTGTTGCATCGTGGCAGGGAAGGATGACGTCCCCTTTGCATACCAAAATGATACAAAAAAATTAACCAAAAAATGGGCACCTTCTGCCAGTTTTGACCTCTGGTAATTTTTTCTTGGACTGTATGCTACCACCGTGTCAGTTGCGTATACAGAACGAGTGTGTGCACCAACCCGGTTACCGGTCTGTAAACCGGGAAATTTGTGCATGGTTATTTGGCGCCGGGCGTGAGGGAAATGTGTGGGGGAGAAAGAAAAGAGTGTGCAGTTGTGTGTCGTAGTTGCATTGTTTGAATTGCATGATTGTTGCAATTCGCAACAATTTATTTATTTGAAATAATGATTTCGATATACAAATTATATACTCATGAAATGTTGTAGGTCATTGAGGAATTAAAATTATTAGTCATGGGGTATCGATTATTAAGACATCCCCCCCCCATCTGATACTATACTACTACAGTCAAAGCCAAAATCACCGAAGGCAAATATTACCCAAAAAAGAATTACCCAAAAAAATATTACTCAAAAAATTAAGGTTGTTTTGGTAATTGTGGTTTCCCCCCGATTCCTGGGCCCCAAGATCTTTATCATTTGTTCCCCTGCCGGCCCCTGTTTCTTGTGCGGTCAGGTTTTCTCATGGATGGGCATGTTCTTCCGACCGTGGTGGTGGATGCATACCGGGCAAGATGTGGTTTGTCAGCTCCCCAGCACAATTGGAAAGATGAGTACACCAAAACAATTGCTGATTGGGCAAGGCAATATGGCGTTGTTGGGGCTTTGCAGCGACATCAAAGGGGTGATGAGAGGGAGCACAAGTTGGGGTACCAAACAGTTTATGGGTGGCTGAAGAATTTCCAAAAAAAAAAAAAGGTGATTATTTTCACACCCAAAAACGAGGTTGCAAAAGGATTCTGTCTTAGACTGAGTGTGCAGAAGTTCAAGATGCCATCACCAAATTGAGAACGGAGCCAAGTGCCGAGTCACTGACAAACACTATTGCCTCTGTTGCTCGTGGTGTCGTGCGCCGGACACGTCCTGCCGTTTTGGCCAAAAATGGCGGCGTCTTTGTCATGGGGGCAGAGTGGGGCCGCTATCACCTGCCCTCTAGCAAACCCATGTTCGAAGTTCTCAAGAAGCTTCATCGTGAAGAGACACAACACCCTTGTGAGTGTGGTTCTTTGACTGCACGAAAGTGTCTCTCTTGCTCCGAATATGTGTGTGATGGCTGTTGGTTGGATCACACCACAGCCATTTGTCCCGCCGCTTGGTAAAAAAACCCTGTATGGTGCAACTCACATGGGTTTCCCGTTGCTTTGTGTTGCATCGTGGCAGGGAAGGATGACGTCCCCTTTGCATACCAAAATGATACAAAAAAATTAACCAAAAAATGGGCACCTTCTGCCAGTTTTGACCTCTGGTAATTTTTTCTTGGACTGTATGCTACCACCGTGTCAGTTGCGTATACAGAACGAGTGTGTGCACCAACCCGGTTACCAATCTGTAAACCGGGAAATTTGTGCATGGTTATTTGGCGCCGGGCTTGAGGGAAATGTGTGGGGGAGAAAGAAAAGAGTGTGCAGTTGTGTGTCGTAGTTGCATTGTTTGAATTGCATGATTGTTGCAATTCGCAACAATTTATTTATTTGAAATAATGATTTCGATATACAAATTATATACTCATGAAATGTTGTAGGTCATTGAGGAATTAAAATTATTAGTCATGGGGTATCGATTATTAAGACATCCCCCCCCCATCTGATACTATACTACTACAGTCAAAGCCAAAATCACCGAAGGCAAATATTACCCAAAAAAGAATTACCCAAAAAAATATTACTCAAAAAATTAAGGTTGTTTTGGTAATTGTGGTTTCCCCCCGATTCCTGGGCCCCAAGATCTTTATCATTTGTTCCCCTGCCGGCCCCTGTTTCTTGTGCGGTCAGGTTTTCTCATGGATGGGCATGTTCTTCCGACCGTGGTGGTGGATGCATACCGGGCAAGATGTGGTTTGTCAGCTCCCCAGCACAATTGGAAAGATGAGTACACCAAAACAATTGCTGATTGGGCAAGGCAATATGGCGTTGTTGGGGCTTTGCAGCGACATCAAAGGGGTGATGAGAGGGAGCACAAGTTGGGGTACCAAACAGTTTATGGGTGGCTGAAGAATTTCCAAAAAAAAAAAAAGGTGATTATTTTCACACCCAAAAACGAGGTTGCAAAAGGATTCTGTCTTAGACTGAGTGTGCAGAAGTTCAAGATGCCATCACCAAATTGAGAACGGAGCCAAGTGCCGAGTCACTGACAAACACTATTGCCTCTGTTGCTCGTGGTGTCGTGCGCCGGACACGTCCTGCCGTTTTGGCCAAAAATGGCGGCGTCTTTGTCATGGGGGCAGAGTGGGGCCGCTATCACCTGCCCTCTAGCAAACCCATGTTCGAAGTTCTCAAGAAGCTTCATCGTGAAGAGACACAACACCCTTGTGAGTGTGGTTCTTTGACTGCACGAAAGTGTCTCTCTTGCTCCGAATATGTGTGTGATGGCTGTTGGTTGGATCACACCACAGCCATTTGTCCCGCCGCTTGGTAAAAAAACCCTGTATGGTGCAACTCACATGGGTTTCCCGTTGCTTTGTGTTGCATCGTGGCAGGGAAGGATGACGTCCCCTTTGCATACCAAAATGATACAAAAAAATTAACCAAAAAATGGGCACCTTCTGCCAGTTTTGACCTCTGGTAATTTTTTCTTGGACTGTATGCTACCACCGTGTCAGTTGCGTATACAGAACGAGTGTGTGCACCAACCCGGTTACCGGTCTGTAAACCGGGAAATTTGTGCATGGTTATTTGGCGCCGGGCGTGAGGGAAATGTGTGGGGGAGAAAGAAAAGAGTGTGCAGTTGTGTGTCGTAGTTGCATTGTTTGAATTGCATGATTGTTGCAATTCGCAACAATTTATTTATTTGAAATAATGATTTCGATATACAAATTATATACTCATGAAATGTTGTAGGTCATTGAGGAATTAAAATTATTAGTCATGGGGTATCGATTATTAAGACATCCCCCCCCCATCTGATACTATACTACTACAGTCAAAGCCAAAATCACCGAAGGCAAATATTACCCAAAAAAGAATTACCCAAAAAAATATTACTCAAAAAATTAAGGTTGTTTTGGTAATTGTGGTTTCCCCCCGATTCCTGGGCCCCAAGATCTTTATCATTTGTTCCCCTGCCGGCCCCTGTTTCTTGTGCGGTCAGGTTTTCTCATGGATGGGCATGTTCTTCCGACCGTGGTGGTGGATGCATACCGGGCAAGATGTGGTTTGTCAGCTCCCCAGCACAATTGGAAAGATGAGTACACCAAAACAATTGCTGATTGGGCAAGGCAATATGGCGTTGTTGGGGCTTTGCGGCGACATCAAAGGGGTGATGAGAGGGAGCACAAGTTGGGGTACCAAACAGTTTATGGGTGGCTGAAGAATTTCCAAAAAAAAAAAAAGGTGATTATTTTCACACCCAAAAACGAGGTTGCAAAAGGATTCTGTCTTAGACTGAGTGTGCAGAAGTTCAAGATGCCATCACCAAATTGAGAACGGAGCCAAGTGCCGAGTCACTGACAAACACTATTGCCTCTGTTGCTCGTGGTGTCGTGCGCCGGACACGTCCTGCCGTTTTGGCCAAAAATGGCGGCGTCTTTGTCATGGGGGCAGAGTGGGGCCGCTATCACCTGCCCTCTAGCAAACCCATGTTCGAAGTTCTCAAGAAGCTTCATCGTGAAGAGACACAACACCCTTGTGAGTGTGGTTCTTTGACTGCACGAAAGTGTCTCTCTTGCTCCGAATATGTGTGTGATGGCTGTTGGTTGGATCACACCACAGCCATTTGTCCCGCCGCTTGGTAAAAAAACCCTGTATGGTGCAACTCACATGGGTTTCCCGTTGCTTTGTGTTGCATCGTGGCAGGGAAGGATGACGTCCCCTTTGCATACCAAAATGATACAAAAAAATTAACCAAAAAATGGGCACCTTCTGCCAGTTTTGACCTCTGGTAATTTTTTCTTGGACTGTATGCTACCACCGTGTCAGTTGCGTATACAGAACGAGTGTGTGCACCAACCCGGTTACCGGTCTGTAAACCGGGAAATTTGTGCATGGTTATTTGGCGCCGGGCTTGAGGGAAATGTGTGGGGGAGAAAGAAAAGAGTGTGCAGTTGTGTGTCGTAGTTGCATTGTTTGAATTGCATGATTGTTGCAATTCGCAACAATTTATTTATTTGAAATAATGATTTCGATATACAAATTATATACTCATGAAATGTTGTAGGTCATTGAGGAATTAAAATTATTAGTCATGGGGTATCGATTATTAAGACATCCACCCCCCATCTGATACTATACTACTACAGTCAAAGCCAAAATCACCGAAGGCAAATATTACCCAAAAAAGAATTACCCAAAAAAATATTACTCAAAAAATTAAGGTTGTTTTGGTAATTGTGGTTTCCCCCCGATTCCTGGGCCCCAAGATCTTTATCATTTGTTCCCCTGCCGGCCCCTGTTTCTTGTGCGGTCAGGTTTTCTCATGGATGGGCATGTTCTTCCGACCGTGGTGGTGGATGCATACCGGGCAAGATGTGGTTTGTCAGCTCCCCAGCACAATTGGAAAGATGAGTACACCAAAACAATTGCTGATTGGGCAAGGCAATATGGCGTTGTTGGGGCTTTGCAGCGACATCAAAGGGGTGATGAGAGGGAGCACAAGTTGGGGTACCAAACAGTTTATGGGTGGCTGAAGAATTTCCAAAAAAAAAAAAGGTGATTATTTTCACACCCAAAAACGAGGTTGCAAAAGGATTCTGTCTTAGACTGAGTGTGCAGAAGTTCAAGATGCCATCACCAAATTGAGAACGGAGCCAAGTGCCGAGTCACTGACAAACACTATTGCCTCTGTTGCTCGTGGTGTCGTGCGCCGGACACGTCCTGCCGTTTTGGCCAAAAATGGCGGCGTCTTTGTCATGGGGGCAGAGTGGGGCCGCTATCACCTGCCCTCTAGCAAACCCATGTTCGAAGTTCTCAAGAAGCTTCATCGTGAAGAGACACAACACCCTTGTGAGTGTGGTTCTTTGACTGCACGAAAGTGTCTCTCTTGCTCCGAATATGTGTGTGATGGCTGTTGGTTGGATCACACCACAGCCATTTGTCCCGCCGCTTGGTAAAAAAACCCTGTATGGTGCAACTCACATGGGTTTCCCGTTGCTTTGTGTTGCATCGTGGCAGGGAAGGATGACGTCCCCTTTGCATACCAAAATGATACAAAAAAATTAACCAAAAAATGGGCACCTTCTGCCAGTTTTGACCTCTGGTAATTTTTTCTTGGACTGTATGCTACCACCGTGTCAGTGGCACTAGTATTATGGGATGGGGTCCCTCAATCCTCAACTACTGGTGTCAGGGTCTGTGTGGGTGGGTGGGGTTGGGTCGGGGGGGGGGGGGCGGTCAAAAGGTCAGGGGGATCAAAAGGTCAGGTGTTAACCCACCACTAAGCTCCAGCCGTACCTGCATTCACAGGGCCTTCCTTGCCATCTTGGTCCCATTCTTGTACGATGTAGCTTGGACTGTTCCATCCCAGTGTGCTGCTAACCTCCCTGAATTGGGCCAAATGCTGCTGGGTGGCATTCGGTTTTTGGGCTTTGTCGCCTGATAGCGCCACCTCATGGTCTGAGTTCAGGTTGTGGCGTTCATACCTTGTTCCACGTTGGATGGTGCTGCTCTTTAGGGGGAGGGGGTATTTGGGAGAAAGAAAAGAGTGTGCAGATGTCGGGTGGGCAGGGCAGTCCTTAGGGAATCAAAAAAAAACTCATTGATTTACACCTTACCCAAAGCATGTGCATTTTGCCTGAGAGGAGGCAACCAGGCACAACACACAGCAAATCATCCAGTAACACACCCATGTGGTGCCAATTGACCTGCACTGCAAGCACCAGACTGGTACTCCGAGGAGAGGGGATGGGGAGTACTCACTCAAGAGGGGATGGGATGGGGTGGCTGGGTGGACAGAATTGGCGCTTGAAAGGGCGGGTTTGCCACAAAGGCTGAGGTGTATGCACTGGTTTGCGGTTTTAGGAGTAAGTTGCGTACTTTGCTCATCCTGAGCCATTGGGGGGAAACATTGACCGGGGTTGGTGGGGCTTACCTGACCCCCCTTTCAGGCTGAAGGTTTGTTCCGCCCCGATTGCCTCTGTCCACCCACACCACCAAAGGTCGTGTCGCCGACCTTGTCTCCCAACCGCTGTTCCAACTACCAGTAACCGCAGAATGTTCACATATTATCGCAGAGCATAAGGTTGGGGTTGCCAAGTAATTACCACCAAGCATTGCATGGGGCCACCAAACCTTGCTGGAGGTGGTTCCGGCATTGTGCTCAGGTCGCCCTGGCTAACCTTCTTGAATCTGGCACCCCACAGGCTCAAGGAAACGTGGTTTCGTGTGGTTACGCAGGCCATAGGCCTGTGAGCAGGGCCCTGGACAACCCCTTTGGGGGGGGGGGGAAGGGGGGGCAGAGTGGGCACAGCCCGTAACCGCCTGGTCAACCACTTTTGAAACCTTCCTGCAAAATCACACCCCAAATGCATCCCTGCGCCAGCAGGGGTGGGGGTCGACCCTTCCCCCCCCCTTGCGGAAGAAGTTGTTGAGACATGACACAGAATCACAACAACCTTATAGTGACCGGCTCATCATCATCATCGTCTTCTTCATCCGAGTCGTCTGAGTCGTCCTCAACGTTGCTCGTGACATGGCTGAACGAAATGTCGCCCCCCAACTGTTCTACGATGGCTAACGCGTGGGGGCCGCCAGGCCCATTGGTGCTCGCGGCCTCATCCTCTCCGCCCAACACGACTCCGGTCATGAGAAACGAAAACAACATGTTGAAAAAAGGCTGCTGAAGCAAAGACGAAGGGGGCAACATGCAGTGCAGTGCAGTCAAGGCCACTCAAGGAGGCGCAAATGGAGGGCGAGGGATGGAGGAGCCCCGATGGACGGCCCCAAATGGTTGGCAAAGCTGGACTCGTCCTCCGGCCTCAAGAGAACGTCGGTCAACAAGTATCTGGTTGGCGAAAAGATGTCGTCTGGCAGCCAATTGGCCGTCAACCGCCATCTGTTGACGGTCAACCGCCTTCAGCTACCAAACAACTGCCGTCGCTGAATCATAGCAAACCTTTTGTAATATTCTCTTCAAACTCAGCGATCAAAGAAGCAGATTGTTGCAGTACAAAAAATCAACTTGCCCTATGTGACACCTGGTGGCCTTTTCTATTCCTTTTTGCCTGATCATGCCAGAAACATCATTTTTGGATGTAGTAACATTTAACATTTACACAACAACTTTGTCCAAGCCTTTGTCTCAAAGTCTTTCAGGTTGGGCATGGGAGCAATGTGTCAAAAAAACCAACAACCTGTTGGGGATCATCTCTCTCACTAAATACCAAATTTAAGGGGGTTCCCTGCACTGCATGTGCACTGTGCACGCACCGCGTAATATGTTGGAACAAAGTATGGGGAACTGGTCAATCCTTGGAACCCCCTGGAGGCTTCTGGGCTGCTTGTTGTTACCTTGCCCCCCCCCCCTTGAAATTCCCCCCCCAACGGGGCAGTATCTGCGCCGCGCTCTACTTTTACGGCGGGTTACCCGCAATGGGTTGGCTTTTTTCCCTCACAAAATGCCCCCTAGGGAGAGCAAGCCTGTGGGTACAAGACCTGTGTAAACATCCCTCCACCTTGCCCTATCCATCACCCCAAGGTGAAAATACAGAAGATGCCCCTTGGGGACACCCTAGTTTGAGGTCTCCTTGCCAGATTGTCAACTTTTCCAACCCTAGTCCAAATAACGGAGGGAAACTATAGCTCTTCCGGCCAAGCCACCGGTTAATCTATGGCTGCTTGGTCCGGCTAGACGGCCAAATCTCCGTGCCGCGCATGCGTCAGGTGCTCCCCCAACGTCGGGATGGTTGCCCCCAGGGTGTTCCTTGAGCGGAGGGGGGAGGGGGGGAGGGGGTCCAGGGGGGAGCCCCCCCCCCCCCCCCCTGCCGAAATGAACCATATCCACCAGGTGTTGCAAAAATGCACCAGACTGATCCATTCAGCACATACATTTGTCATAATGTCTGAAGACAGGTAATCAACTCAACTTTTTTTGGTCCATGCATGGTCCATGTGCCCTCACCTAAACACCACAAGGCAACACAGACTTCATGGCTTCCAATGCCTCTGAGTCTGCATCACCTGCGGCAAGTACAAAACTTTGCTGCACATCCACAGGCACCTTCTTTTGCAAGTGTGAGGCGAGGCGTTGGTGGGTGCTGAAGATTTGTAGAGGTGACCTTGTGGAAACCTTTACCACCTTTTTGACACTGTCTAGTAAGTGCTCCTAGGAAACTTCAAGGACAGTTATTGGTGTTGTGGGAGTCGATGGTTGTGCAACTACTCTTTCCCTCTGGGGTTTGGCTGGTTGCCCTGATTCCGTTGCCCTCCTGACACAGCACAGTAAAAGTCGAACATCCATCTGACGGACGGGAGCGCGCGGCCCCGTCACCGCCGACTCGTGAAAGGTTAGTTTCAAACATACAGGGAGGGCGGATCAGGGAGGGGGGCAAAACACAGTCCAGAATGATGGCTGGACCCCGAAGAGGACAGGAGAAAGCGCTGGGCAGAAAACGGGCAGAAGCAACGTGATGCGTTGCACCCATACTGATCTACGCGGGTGTACACCTCCGCCGACCAAAGCATGGCTGTCGCGGCTGCGCCGTGAGGGGGCGGCAGTCACAAAAACCAGCTCATGCTATCCTCAGTGAAACACAAAACAGAAGGCAACCGCGCAGAGGCCAGGGCGCCGGGGCGTCAGTGCTACAGTGCACCAGCCCACAGGACAAGCTGGAAGAAATAAACTGCAATGCAAGGACGGCCCCAAGGCCCGCAGGCGAGATCGAGCGAAAAGCACACGTGCTGTGCGTCAAGTCCAGGTCGGCTATGGTTGCCACTGGCAACTGCCCGCACCTGAGTGCCAGACTGCTTTGGCGGCTGACTGCCCCAGCTCAACTGCAGCTGGGCGCGCCAGAGGGAACGGCAGCCAAATGCCAGGGGAAAGCCGACAAGAGAACATCCATAATAGCGTGCAAAGAGTAAACTGATCGGGCCAGGAGACAGCCCCGCTGGGGGGCGCAATCATCATTCAAACTGCAACAGTTCTTGTGTTCGAGAGGATATGCTATGGACAATCTAGATGAAGCACAACGTATTCATCCGTCATAAAACTGCATCCATATCTACAATCAAACTGCAACAATCGTGCGTGTTAGCTCACCGGATTAAACCGTACCTGGGGTTCGGCGTACCTGTCGGCTCGGCGTACCTGTCGGCTCGGCGTACTTTCGGCCGGCCGATCGGCCGGCCGAAAGTACGGTTTAATCCGTCACCCCCCCCTTGTTTTGGCCGAAAAAACGGCCGGAGGTACGGCCGTACTTCCGGCCGGCCGATCGGCGTGCCTTCAAACTAGAGTACGAGTTCCCCGGTTGCTGAAAGCTGATCAAAGACCAAAACGCGCGCTTCCAATCCGAGCGCAAAGCGTCCAAACCGTTTGTCGCCAGTTTGCGGAACAAATCTCCGGTTGTCTCGATTGGGACGTCGAAGCGGTTGAGACGGCGTCTACGCTTGCGTAGGGGCAATGCGCCAGGTTGCCCATCAGCAATAGGAACGTCTTGTGCCGGAGCAAAGCGAGCTTGCAAAAGAGAGGCATTCCAGCGGCGTACGGTGAGGTCGATTTCCATCTCGGCGGTGGTGTAGTTCTTCTTGCCACGCAACACCGGGTTTGCTTGAAGGCGGCTATGAAGTGATTCATCAATGTTTGTACCAGGTGACACCTCTTGGGGGACTTCACGGATAAGTAGGATAGCCTCGTAGAACTCATCGGACTTCTCCAAGTAGGTGGTCCACACCCCACTAACTTGCTCGCCCGCCAACAAGCCTTTGCGTGCGGCTTGACCCACCAAATCGTTCAGATCGACATCCATTGGTGTCCCATCGAGGAAGTAATTGCCCACTGCAGAACAAATTGAGAATGTTGCGCCCCTGGCAAATGCGGCGCCGCGGACGAGGCGCCCACCAACTGGATCTTTGGGCTCCTGGTACTCGTTGAAGATGTCACGTAACGCCGCACGCAACCCAGCCGGAGTGGCAATGGCTGCCTCAGCGTCGTCCGGCAGGCGAATACGCTTCAAGAGTCCTTCCAGTGTCCGCCTGAATTGTGAAAAACCAGGATCTTGTCGATCGACGTGGGCCAGCAAGATCTCCTTGAAATGCCGCCAATCTTGGCCAATACGAGTGCCATGGCCCGCCCCGAAGACCGATGCGCACAATCCGAGGAGAAGGCGGTGCCACTTCTCCCAGTCGTCGATCCAAATCATGACCGGTGGCTGCGTACACTGTTGGAAGGTATCATCAAACACCAACCTCATGTAATCCCACTTCTCCGTCGGCAGGATGCGGGTGGCAAGAACAAGGCCAGAGGAGCCTTGAACCGTACCCAAGGTGTACGACAACTGCAAGCGCTTGTTGTTGTGTTTGACGAAGATGCCTGACACCACAAGGTACGTGAAGTCGAAGTGGAGGTACCGTGTCTCGTCTTCGATAACGGATGCGGGTACGGGGGGCTCCGACTTGTAGCGCGTAGCCCAAAGGGCATAGGCCAGGCGGCGCAGCGTTTGGGCGTCCGGGAGGGCTTCCTGGACCGTCTCGGAACGGGTGACCAGATGGGGTAGCGCGTCGGGGGTGTCGCAGTGCACCATCTCAGCCTCAAGCTGCGAATGCCAATAAAAATAGATGTTCCGCCGGATGTCCGCTACAAAGCTGCTGGTCCCCGCTATCTGAGCCCACACATACGACATCAAATCGTAAGACATGGTTGTCCGGTCAGAATGGTAGACACACATCGATGGTCGGACCCCAGGGTCTGCCAAAGTCTCCTCCCGTAAACAAGGGTGCCATGCGGGTAACCTGCTGCCAGCATTCTTATCCGGATGGCGGTGAGAGGGCTCTGTGCACTGATAGTGCTGGACTTGTAGGGTTCCCGGCCCAGTCCTTGATATCATTGTGACGGCCTCGGTGCCCTTCAAAATCCAGCGGCAGGCGTGTTGTTCCCCATTGACAGAAAGCGGGCAGCGAGACGTGGACGGATACCAAGGCTGGTCACCAGCGGCACCTTGATAACCGGAGGCAATCCACCCAAAATACGCATGTGGGCGAGCTGATCCACGCGGCGTTGGGCGGGACGGCGGACCGGATGGTGCCTTTGGCTTTTCCAGCTCCCTCTTGCAAGTCACCATATGGGACACCATATGATCCGGCTTCTTGCAGACCTTGCCGCCAGCAAAGCACCCAGGGATCCCACAAACGTAGTGCTTCCCGGGGACAAGGGTGCAATGACAAGCGTACCCTTGCACATCGTTGGAAGTCTGGGCGCTTGGGGGGACCACGACATCATGTTGGGCCATGACAATGGGGAGAAGCTATGGGACACTGGAGGGAGGGAAGGGTGGGTTTCGATGTGGAGGAACTGTACAGGATGACCATGGCAACGGAGCGGCGGTTTTAGCGTAAAGCGTAATGCAGGACGTTTACAGGAAGTAGCTAGGGACGAACATTGCACTCGAACACGGAATTATGTCTAGGTTAAAAGCGGCATGTGACTTATGCGACTTGGCTAGTGAGGGGGGGGGGATCATAAAATTCACTAAACGAAGAAAATTATTGCATGTAGGCTTTGGGGGCAAGGGGGGGGGTGATTGAGGGGAACGAAGAAAACTTTTGCATGTAGGCTTTGGGGGCGAGGGGGGGGGGGTTGAGGGGAACGGGGGGTGGGGGAATTTGTAGTATGCCAAAAGGGGGGGGGGCGGAGTCTTGTTAGTAATAATAGGGGGGGGGGGTGTTAGTATTTGGGGGTAGTAGTACAAGGGGGGGTGACGGATTAAACCGTACCTTCGGCCGGCCGATCGGCCGGCCGAAAGTACGCCGAGCCGACAGGTACGCCGAACCCAGGTACGGTTAAATCCGGCGGGCCGTGCGTGTTCACCTGATGACTTATATATCGGCATGTGCTGCCTTCATGCGACATACTGTGTGTCTTACCTCCCAGCCTACCAGCCCTACTGTCTTACCTACCAGCCCCGCTGGAGGGGGGGGGGGGGGGGCAGGGCTGTAGACGGGCTCTAGCCCCTAGTAAAACAGCCCTTTCAGCAGAGCATGAAAGGTCGGTTTTGTTGAGTTAGCAACTGAGTAAAACCAGGATGGAAGTGGGACAAGCAGCTAGCGGCCAATTTGTTGCACTGGTCCACCTGTTAGACATCATCATCATGAGGAGAACAACCGCCTTAGTGCAGCCCCTTATGCCTCACATACGCCACCTTCATTTCTCGGGCCATCTTTTTGATGGTGATGTCTTTCCCAAAGACACAATGGGCGCCAGCGGCCGTGTACTCTTTCCTGTCATCGTCCTCATCATTCGCTGAGCGGATGCATATCAGTCCACGGTATCTGGCCTCCAAGAGCTGTTTCACGAGCTCCGTCCCCTTGATGGTTACGGTGCCATAATCCAGATTCTGGTCCATGATCACGATGTCGCTGAGTAGGATCGCTTCGTCCAAGAATGACTTCCATGACAAAGGGGTCTCCCCAAACACGCGAACGCACTCAGTGTTGGCCTCACGCGGCAAAAGGGATTCGAGCATATGCCGTGCACCTTCAGAATCATCGATGCAATAGATGTGGAGGTCTGCAGGAAAAACCGCCAACTCGGCGGCATACTTGTTGCTATCGTCCACATTAATTGGCTGCAAGGCTCCCCCTGTGTCGACGATCCCTCGGACCCTCAGCGTCACGAGGGATCCTTGTTGCGTCAATGACATCAACAACCCATGGACTTCAGCAGCCAAGAAGGACTGGTTGAGGCCGATCTGATCTGACATTGGGTCTGGGCCATGCCGCGAGCCATCTTGCCTCCGCACAGAGGTAATGTAGTCATCGTCAATTATGGGTCGTGATGGGTTGGCCCTGTTGGTGACGCAAACCTCCAATTGGACTTGGCTTTCCTGTTCTCCGTTGGTGGTGCCAGTGTTGATGCTCAATTGTACATCCGGGTCCTCGGGGTGTCCATGTTTGAAAGCGTTTGAAAGCGCGTTGTCAAGGATAAGCCCAAGCAAAATAGTGTCGATTTGCACCACGGACCCCGGAGCACTCCAGTTCACGAGCGTCCCGACCGCTTGGTCACGGACAAACTGCTGCAGCTGGATCGGCTGCAGATTGGGTATGTACGTGCCCGCGGCCAGGCAGAAGAAGGCTTGCCGGTACCGGCACTGGTGCATGGCTTGCTGCATCACCGCGATGGCATCGTGCAACGGAGTGGCTACATTCTTGTCAGGCGTGGTGGTTTCGATGAATTTTGATACCTTTGCTGACGCGTCTAATATTTTGTTCTTCAAGGTATGGTTCAGAATGCTGTCGGCTGCTCTCGACTGGGCGGCATTGGCGACCACGGAGCGCTGGTGGAATGTCAAGTTGACCATCAGAGGGATGACCACGAGCAAAATTGGAGCAGCTCTCAGCCCAAACAACACAGCGCCAAGAAGAAACCCGCTGGTGAGGATCGGGACGAGTAAGAAGGCGGGTATTGTGGCCGCTGTAGCCAAAATGGACGACCAGGAGCATCCGACTTGCGCAAGCAAAATGAACTGAAGCATCATCCGAAAACCCATAATTGCCAGCGCCATAGTGTACTCGGTTTTTTCAACATACGCCACCGCCTCTTGAAGCATCAATGGCAGCTCTGCTATTGGCGTCGAGAGCACCTCTGGATGTGCTGCCACAAGACTAGGCAGGTGCTTTCGTAAACTGTCCTGCCGAGAATCAGCTGCCAACTGTACCGAAAGACCAAGGGCAAAGCTCATCAGTAAAGACGCTATGGACGCAACCACCATAACGTGCCGTCGTGCACATGGCAAGCGGGCCACGAGCATGGCGCCAAGGGAGATGGTCACCTCCAGCACATTGTCAATGTACTTTACGAACCCCACGGTCAGCCCAGCACCCCGCAACGTGCTCAAAGCGATGATCAACCACACGAGTCCCCAAATGTCAAGCGCAGAAGCCGTCGTGGCCAAACTCGCCTCGTGAAACTGTTCCTTGAGCTTCTTATCCTTCGTAGAGAACATCCGCCAAAAGGATTTGTACCGCAACGGGGGCCTGGGGCTGCAAAAACGGCGTAGTGAGAGGAGGAGGGATGTAGAAGGTCGATTATTGCCGGCGATCGCTCCAGGTCTCGGCTGTGCGTTCACATGGCCCTGCCCATCTGGGACCACAGAGACGATGGTCGACATCTTCAGTCAGACAAAATTAAACTGTACACTGTGAACAAGAGAGGCAGTGGAGCCAAACTGGGGTTTCTGGGGAAACCTGGGTTTGTTTGGGGTTCTTTTTTTGGGTTTGTCCGGGACCTCAGGTGGGGGATAGTGCCGATTTGTTGGGGCTGTGTCGCGGGGACACGGTTGGACCGGGGTGCCGAAGAACATACTTCTGGGACGCCGGGACATGGTGTTTGCACCATGCACCAGTGGGAAGAAGTGATATGAGTGGAGTGACCAAAGAACCCTGCTTGAGGTGCGCTGAAGGTGCGGGAGGAAAAAATTGGCCCAAACGAAAAAATGTTCCCAGAACCCTGATTCTCAGGTGAAATAGAGCGAAGGGGGGGAGGGGGGTTCCAGGGGGAGCCCCCCCCACCTGTCGAAATGCAAATTAAAGCAACGCGGGGGGGGGGGGGCTTTCTACAGGTTTGTGGATGCTTGTTGAAAATCCTTGGAGGCTCCTAGATGCTTGCTATTTACTCTTGAAAACTTTTGATGTTTGCGACTTGGTTGCTGTAATTCTTGGTGGCTTTGGGATGGCCACTGCTGAGTCTTGGTGGTTTCTTCAAACTGTCTCGTTCCATCAACAATTGTGCGAGATTGTTCCGGCTCTTGAGATTTATTGTCTGAGACGGTACACATTTGTCCTTGACACCTACCCGCCTTCCTCGCAGAGAGGAAGCATGAGGTTATGGGTTCACTCAGTAATGCTTGTGATGCCCTCCCCAGGGACCACTCCTCCATGACTGCTGGAAATGGGGTGCAGTGGTTCACTGGTTGCTACTCTTTAGAGCTTCTAGAGATACCTATAGTTTGCACCCGTGGACACGTTTAGTGGCCTACAAATGCAAGTGACACAACATCCTTGCTCCGGGTGCATGTTGAAGGTTGAGTGGAGGCACCACAAGCGCCTCCACTTTCTTCGGTCTTCTGGTTGTGTTTTCCCATCGTCTGCATTCCCTCTCCTTGTCGAAGCCAGATCCTAACAAGCCATTGTCTCTTGTATTCTTATACCACCTCCATCCCCGCCTTGATGAGTTGACACTGCTACCTAAATGTGTACCCTACCCCGTCGTGTGTGCACCCACCAAAACCATTTCAGGGCGCCCGGCATGTAGACCCTGCGTGTGGAATCCCCCTCTGCGGTAGTTAGCCGGACATCCTTATGCCCCGCTATATGTACCGATAACTCTTGGGTGTCCACCGGCAATCCGGCTCGCAAAGATGTTCCTAGATGGAACAGTTTTTCCTCCCGGCACCTCTGGTGTCTGATGCGCTGCATTTTGGTTACCAACTGCGCCATTCCTTCCCTTTGCGGGCCGCTCTAGCTCTAGCTCCGCTCTAGCTTGTCCGGGTCGGGACCTGGTGTCTGTAGTGCGTCCCGAGTTTGTGATAACAAATCTTGGGTTGCACGACACGTCGCCTTAGCACCGCGCCAGGGGGGCCGGGATTCTCGGAAATCGGATATCATGCTTAAAACCCCCCCCAAAGCCAAATTTAAAAAAGGGGGGGGTTTTGGGGGGGGGGGTTTGAAGGGGGTTTTTCGCTGCGCGGGGGGGTATTGTCCGCGGAAACGGCCCCCCAGCCCCCCAAACCCCCCCCCCCCCCCCCCAATGAAGAACATAGTGTCGGGCACCTCCGAACAGTTGGGTATGCGGCCCAGGTGTGATCCGACAATTCGCACCGCCCCTACCAACGTCTATGGTAGGGTTTCATCGGCTTGGGTATTTCCGGCCGTGGGTACCAGAAACCTCGGGACTGTGGGTCTCCGAGGCGGTCATGGGGTTCGAAGTACACCATGGGGTTAGAATTGCAGCATGGGGGTTGACCCGCATCAAGGTCCGTCATGGGGTTCGGAATGCATCATGGGGTTAGAAATACACCATGGGGTGGGAAATGCGTCAAGGGGAGGGCCTAAAAGAAGGGGTGTGTGTGTGTGACTGTACTGGTCGGCCGACGCAACTCGGGAGGCCCTTAAGGCTATGGCTGGCCAGGCCTCCCTCCCCGCGCCATTGTGTGGGCCTTCCAGTCCTACTGTGCATGCAACTACAAGGGAAGGAGAGGGAGAGCGAGGAGGTGTAGGGGGTGGGGGAGGTATCCGTTTGTGACGTGTGTGTGTGTGTGTGTGTGTGTGTGCATGTAGCTCCGCCTACTTCTTCCGCCCTGACGTCTTCACCGTGCAACGCTTCTTCGCATTTTGCTTGGTAGCGCTGATGGGCCGCTTTGTGCCCTTGCCAAGAACGGCTTTCTTTTCCACCCCGGAAGAAGAGGTGGAAGAGGAAGAAGATGAGGAAGAAGAGGAGCTATTGCCATCCTCGGAAGTTGCGGCACTCTCGTTACCGCTAGACGAATCGTTATCTGCGGAAGACCTAGATTCCACAGAGCTTGCATCCTCCTCCGGTTTCCAGTCCCAATCGGAGCGTCCAAGAGAGGCTTCAGAGAAGGACGCACTCTCGTTGTCCACTGCCTTTGCCACTTTCAAAGTGATCTTCGGCTTCATCACCATGGGGATTTTTTTGGCTCGCCCCTTTTTTTTCTCATCGTCCTGCCCAACTACAACCCATTCCGTCAAATCAACGGTGTTGGGTGGCACCGTTGACGCGTCTGCCTGAAGAACATCCAGGACCAAATGCTTTAAGTCCGTGGATTGCAAGTATGTAACACCAGCCTCTTTCCCTACGGTCGTACCATGAGAATCCAGGTACCAATACTTTCCAACATTGTAACCCACAGCAACCGAATAGTATCCGTACAGAAGACCCAAGAAAAGGCGGTGACCATAGTCTCGGTGTATGTAGTCCTTTAAGGAAGTAACAATATCTTTCCATGGAAGGAGGACAGTAGCCCCAACCTGAGACACACAAGAAACACATAGCCGCCGGGACACGAAGGAGCAACGGATCGAATGCATGGTGAAAGATGGTTGTGTGGTTGAGGAAATAAGGAATGCAAGGGAAGCAACCTCCAAATGATTGGACAACTGCAACGCTTCAGCTGCCTCGGAGAAGGTAGCACCCGTTGCATTGTTGTCGGCTCCGAAAATAGCATGAGCCGTAGTGGCAACACACGTGGCGTACAAGACGGAATATGATGTCAAAGCTAATGTCCCGCAAGCGACCACTTATCTAAAACAAACGCATACATACGAGCAAAAGAAAGGGCAATACCACCGACAAAGGGAGCAACCTACTACATTTCATGAGGGGAAACGCCCCTGCCACCACTTACTTAAAAAAGAAAACACATGCATACAAGCACAAGAAAGGACAATACGACCAACAAAGGGAGCAAAATCAAAAGTTGTTCCCATGAGAAGTGGCCCACAAGTGGGCAAATTGGCTACCTCACCCCTGCCATATCGGGGATCCCCGCCGCTTCAGAGCGGGGGGCAAAATCAGAAGTGGCCCACAAGTGGGCAAAGTGGCTACCTCACCCCTGCCATATCGGGGATCCCCGCCGCTGCAGAGCGGGGGGCAAAATCAGAAGTGGCCCACAAGTGGGCAAATTGGCTACCTCACCCCTGCCGTATCGGGGATCCCCGCCGCTGGAGAGCGGGGGGCAAAATCAGAAGTGGCCCACAAGTGGGCAAATTGGCTACCTCACCCCTGCCGTATCGGGGATCCCCGCCGCTTCAGAGCGGGGGGCAAAATCAGAAGTGGCCCACAAGTGGGCAAATTGGCTACCTCAGCCCTGCCGTATCGGGGATCCCCGCCGCTGGAGAGCGGGGGGCAAAATCAGAAGTGGCCCACAAGTGGGCAAATTGGCTACCTCACCCCTGCCGTATCGGGGATCCCCGCCGCTGCAGAGCGGGGGGCAAAATCAGAAGTGGCCCACAAGTGGGCAAATTGGCTACCTCACCCCTGCCGTATCGGGGATCCCCGCCGCTGGAGAGCGGGGGGCAAAATCAGAAGTGGCCCACAAGTGGGCAAATTGGCTACCTCACCCCTGCGGTATTGGGGATCCCCGCCGCTTCAAAGCGGGGGGCAAAATCAGAAATGTCCAAAAAAAGAGCGGAAATGCAACGTCACCCTTGCATTGTGGGGGGTCCCTAGCTAAGGGGACAAAATCAAAAGTGGCTGAACTGGGAGCAAGGACAAAACTCTGGATGTGCAGTCCAAAAGAACAACACCAGAAAAAAAATCGCACAAATGATGTGTGTGCGTCGAAAAACACCCTTAAAACCCCCCCTCGGACCATTTTTAAAAAAGGGGGGGGGGGGTTTCAAAACCCCCCACGGCATCGGATTTCTCAGAAACCCCCCCCCCCTGCACCGCGCCCCACAGGGATTCCAACTGGCGCCTCTTGCCTTGGGTGACTCACTACTCAGCAGCATGGGTAAAAGGCCTCTCAATTGCTGTACAGTAACACCGTGTATTGGTACTCTACTGCCCATCAGTGCAACTACAATCTTTGGGTGGGATAGCCTCTACCACGGTGTGTGGGATACACAGTTTGGCCGCATGATTGACATCTTCTTCCAATGCCGTATCCCACCAAGTTGCACAGGTACTTCCCATTCACCCCATGTGCTACAAAGATTGCGCCAAAAGTGGCGGCACCACGCTGGACATGGGATCAACCTTGCTTACACAAATCTAGGGTGCTTGCTGCTGCATGGTGTGCAAGAGGTATTTGTAAGGGACCGGGGGTAATCACACCGTGTCCAAGCGGACCCACGGCTATTGAGTCCACAGTTGGCGCCTTATCCCTTGCAGTGGCTTTCTTGTCACCTAGTGCAATTCAGGCACCTCATGTTGGCGGTGTAGTTTTAGAATCCACTTTCTAGCTGCTGTCAATGCTTCACCCCCCACCATATGGATGTTGGCCAGTGAGGTGAAAACAATGTCTTGTGGGACCAGTTTCGCCACTTGTTTGGCTAGACCGTTCATGATGTTGTGGTACCACATGTCTTGTATGTCTTTTTTGTCCTTCGCCTCCCTTTCTCGGCGGTGCCATTTGATCCGCTTGGCCTGTAATTGTTCCTGGCGCATGGTGTTCGCTAAGGGGGTTCCGAGGTCCACATCCAATTCTTTCCTCATGGGCTCACTAGCTGCTACCTTGGTGACCACATGGTTGTGAGCTGCAAAATGGCTAATGAGGTACAGTCCGATCTGACGAGCTGTCGTCTGAGCATAGTTTGGACCGTGGAGATTGTGGCTGTGCACAAGCACCTAGAAACCTGGTGTAGGCCCCCCATCTTCTTGGTCGTTACCACCTTGCCCACATCCCACTTGGGACACATACCCGGCCTAGACTTGACAAAACGTCGGACTTTTTAATCAATGGCATACATGGCGGTATCATTTTGGACTAGTAGCCATTTGTAGCTCCACGTCGGCAGTAATGTTGTAGAGACCAATTCGGACCTCTCCTGGCAAGTTTTCATAGGCTAAGTGTTTGCACTGCGTGCATACTGCGCACGCAGAGGCTAGGATACTCACCCAAGAATACCTGTCACCTGTTTACTAGCACGGCGAAGCAGCAAAGCCCACATCAGAACAACAAAACTGCCTTCAGCTTGGTAATCAAGTGTCGTTATGAACAAGCAAATCAGCCTTATAAAGTACAACTATGCAACTATTGTGTTAAGTTACTTACGTTCATGCTCACAAGTACACACAATTAGCGTTTGCGCACGATAAAGACTTGGGTTTTCGACACCCTTAAGTGGCCCAAAACACCCTTGTTAGCCGCTTCCCCAAAGGAAGCGATATGCCCATGTGAAAGGGGTATGAAAGGAAGGCAAAGGGGGGAGATGTAGAGTTCCCAACGAACTTGTGGTCCTTGGTAACCATGAGTTCGGTCACTTGACGGAAAAGCTTGCGGGGGAGGAAATTAGGGGGAAATGGTTGACAATTCAAATATGCCACATCCTAAATGCTTGGGAAGCCACAAAAACCCTGGTACGGAACCAAAAACTTGTGAAAAGGGGCCAAAACTAGGGTTCGGGTATTTGCCGACATCCAAAACTTCGCACTGCGTGCGCACTGCGTGCATGGCATTCCCATAGCTGTTGAGGTTTGCCATGGCCGCTTGGTTGATTTCTTGCTCAACGTAGAGTCGCATGGACGGGTGCGCCACTAAATGGCCCAAGTAGTTCGCAATTGCCAGTAGCACCGTCCGCGTTGCCCCTTTAAAACCGACGGATGCCGCATGATGCTAGGCCCGCCAATGCTGTATTTTGGTCCTCTTGGCATTGATAGCAAAGCGAAGCCGGTGATCCGGAGATCCGGGATGACGAAGGCCTCAGTGAGGCTGGGAAGGGGCTCATATGCGTCATGGGGAAACAATCTAAGTACATCGACAGGCAGGACTCATATGGTTGAATTGTGTGTTATTTTGTATGTGCAATGTATTCCACTACAGCATGTTCCTGGGTGCACTAAAGAGCGCCTGCTAGATGTGTCAGCATACACATACATGGATGATGTAGCCCAAGTGGTGCAAGGCCTGTTTGAGGTGCCAGGGGCGTTATAGACAATACATGATGCGTCCGTTCCGGAGCGCTATGCAGGGCCGGTGGAGGCGCTTTGGACACTCGTCTTCACTGCCACGGCCACGTACAAGGAGCATTATAAGGGGTCTTAGGTATTTCTCCTACATCCATGGGGCGAGCCGTCTCCTGCATGAGTTCCGCTTCCGAGGACCCTGGCGGTTGCTGTGCACTCCAGAGTGTAGCATCCTTCTTGTCCTCCAGTGAAAGCTCTAGCATAATATGCCCCATGTCCTCATTCGCATTTTGGGTATCATCCGAGCAGTGTCAACCGATGGAGTCTGATGGTGGACAAGATTGGACAGGATGAAGAGGGCCTGAGAAACCCATTGCGGGTGATTGCCAGCAATTTGAGTGTCAACGAGAGAATTCAAAGAAAGGGCCGGGATGGCATTGTGGCCGTTTTGGGGCGCCTCTGATAGGCCTTGAACCTGGGAGGTAAGCTGCTTGATCAGAATAGTACAAATCGTCATCCCTTCTTCCCCATCATCACAAGGTAAATCCACCAAACTCTGCAGCACTGCTCGCATCCCCGTCAAACTATCCGGTCCAGCCACCTCTTGAATACCCGCTGCCAGGAGCATCGCTCCTTCTCTCACTTGTTCCGTAAAACATTCCGATGTTGCATTAGCCAGCCGAACCACCACTTGCATCACGTCACCTCATCTGTCACCTGCACCTGGGCCAAGCTATGCCTCGTCTCCTGAATCCTCCACCTCTTCTAGGTCGAAACGGAAATCTCCCGCTCCCGTGGATCCTCTTCGCACTGTCTTCTTGGACGAGTGAGGGGCTCCAAATACCGCACCATCCGCCGTCTCACTGAGACCGAGTTGTCTAATCTCCCTCTTGATCCATGTCGCCCACCAATGTCCAGCTGATCACTACCCATAACAGGCCTATACTCGCCTTCCGAACGTACTGGGATGGGGTGCCTCCTTCTGCTTTCATACGTCCAGGCATGAGTGGGCGCTGCATACAATATCTCCACTACTGCATGCACCAGCCCCCAACCAGCTAGAGCACGGGCCCCTGGCCACCTGCTGCCCAAACTTGGGCTGCCCCACACCTTCTGTGACCATGCCAACGTTTTCCATTTATGTACTTGACCTCAAATTGGCTGGGTTTGGACCTCGTGGTCTCCACATCAGACTACCTACAAGATCTCCTGCTTTTTGCATCACTGCTACTATCATCACTCGAGGCGGATGAATCCGAGGAACTGCTTGACGACGGCTCGGATGTCGAAGAGTCAGCGCTGCTGGTATCAGGTTTTCCGCGAACTCTTTTTCCGGGTCTCCCGAGCTCGTTTCTTCTTTTCTCGCTTCTTTTCCTTCTTTTTCCATGCCTTCTTCTTCGCCCTGCGCAGTATATCCTCTTCTTTTAGATACTTCTTTCCTTTCTCATCGCAGCACGGCAACACCTCCCAAATCTTCACTTCCACCATACCGAACTCTGCCTCAACCGCCTTTTCACTTGCCATCTGCCGAATCCGACGCATAAATTCCCTAACATACTTGGGTGCTCCAGGCCTCTTCCTCAACAGCTTCAAGTTTTTCTGTGACAACAGTCTATCCGGTCGAACATCGGAGTCACCACAGCCCATAGTCAAATGAGTAGTTTTGTCCTCCAGCATGCTTTCATCATCTTGAGATGGCGTTCCACCACAATCAAAAAGGTCCATTGCCACAGCGATGTTTGCCCACCAGCCTGTGTTAGCCTCTGTGCCCCTGGTCGGGATGTTCGCATACTCCAAGAATTCGCCACGGTATTGTTGGAGTTGCAACGCCCAGCCTGTCTCAATGATCCCCATGACCTCCATTTGTCATCTCCACCGGTGCATCCCCTTTGTTGCTTTGCATGAGGTTCAGTGCCTGGCTTTAAGGTTTTGTTGCGCCTGCAGTTGTGGTTGGCCCTTGGACTAGATTTCGCCGTCACAGACTTCCATGTGCATACATAATACATACATAATACGCTATGATTGAACATTGTGGGTGCACGTATTTCATGAGGTACTGCGCCATACGTGGTTTCGGTCGCCCTGCCCATGGTTGGATGCTGTCCAGGGTCCCAAACAGTGCCGCCTATCTTCGGGCTTCAAAATCTGGAGTGCCCCTGGGGCCGTAAATCAACTCTCACCTCGCATGAGGCACCCTCATTTCCCTCTAAATGAACGGAAAATTGGTTCATGCAACAAGTCTAGTGTATGCACCGTGCGCTGTGCGCGTACCATGTCTGGTACTCCCTCTAATGATTGCCGGTAATTATTGGTGGCTTCTGGATGGTTGATGCTATTTCTTGGTGGTGTTCGCATGGTTGCTGTTAATTTTTGCTCGCTTTCGGATGCTTGTTGTCAATTGCTGGGCGCTTCTGGATGCTGCTAATTCTTGCTTGTTGGATGGTTGCTGCTAATTTCTGGGCTTCCAGATGGTTGCTGGTAATTGGTGCTTGGTTGTGGATGGTTCCGGTTGACTCATGGTGGCTCACAGGTGGTTGCGGTTATTCTTGGGTGGTTGCTGGTTATTCCTGGTTACTGTTGGATGGTTGCTGCTAACCCCCTGGTGGCTTCTGCGTGGTTGCTGGTTATTCCTGTTGGCTTCTACACAGTTGTTGGTAATTGCTTGTGCCTTGTGGACCATGACCCATGACCTCTGGTTGGTTGCTATTGATTTCCATACCACCATTTGATCAGGTGTAGGTGACAGTGATGCTTGCAGGAAGCCATGAAAGGGACCTGGTGGAAACTGTAAGGGCACGCAGTGCAGTATGTGCAATGGTCATACCTTTTACAGCTTGGAAACACGTGGAGAGGCATGCAGCATATTCCTGGCACACAGGCACATCTTGGTTGAACGACCTCACAGGTAGTGGTGCTGGTGTGGTCACATGAGGTGGGCCATGCAAAGCAAATAAACAGAGACATCAGAACACAGGAAAAGAACACAGTCCAACATTGCTCTGAACCTAATTTACGACAAATAGTGTCGCTGCAGTATCAAGTTGCCATGCTACGGAAAAACTGGTGTTGCAGTATTCCTTTCACATGGCAATCACACACATGTAACTCACACAAAAAATAATTCGAGTAGTCGCAGAGACTACTCGAAGTTGCACACATTGCTGGGACTGGGTAGTACTGCCTGGCCCATCCCAACAGAAATTCATTAAGCCCCCCCCCCCCCAAAAGTCTTTTCCTTGTACATGGTGTTGGGTTTGCAAACAGTTGCACAGAAGCAGCAGCAGCAGCAGCAGCAATTGTGTGGCCCAGCCCCCTCCTTGAGAGCCACACAACAACAACAACAACAACAACAACAACAACATCAACAACAACAACAACAACAACAACAACAACAACAAATTTGCTGCAATGCCAGAGTCACCGAAGAGCCTCTTTGTTCCTGTGGAGGGGAACGATGTGGGACAGGAATGTGGGAAAAAGGAGGGAAACTTGTGTTGGGCACCACCGGATGGTACTGGTGGGTGGGACACCAGGGAGTCTCTGTTATGAGCCTCGTCAACTTGCACAGCCTCTTGAAAGAGGGCTGCTCAGTGACATGGCTCAGAGCGCATGCAGGGCGATGCATTGGGAAACAGGGGGTTCAACATACCTTTCAGGATGAAACAGGAGATGGGGAAAAGGAGGGTTGGGAAAGAAGGTCCTGGTTCTCCACATGAAGCGTTTGGTACTCTGCTACACACCCCTGCATATCACGTCACGTAATTCACCTCAAACTTCATCGAGACACACAAACTGGGGGAATCTCCCAAGGGTTTGCAAGCACCAGAGGGGGGGGGGGTTATGGTTTGGCTGATTCTCTGGATCCTCCCTGCCCTCAGGACACGGGTACAAGAAAAAATGCAGATGGCCGAGGCTCAGCACCGCACAGCAGAGGAATTTGGTGCGTCAACAGGCTGGCACCGCCAGGGACATCAGGTACGGTGCGGTGGAGATAGCGTTCTTGCTGCAATTGTCGGTCTAGAGCGTGGGGGCTTCTGTATCCATGATCACTAGAATCAATGTCGAAGGGACGGCGGAGGTATAGGTGGGCTGGAGAAGGAGGCAGGGCCGGCTTTTCCAAGGCACTCTGCTAAAACCAACAACGCATACGCGGATCTTTACCACTCGACCTGGACCTCCCTGACTGGCTGAGAGGGGGCGGAGGCTCGGTAGGATACACTTGGGGGGTGGGGGGTCAATACGGCTTCTGTTCTATTATAGATGGTGCTGTGGGTGATCCGATACCCTGCAGCCCAGGGGATGATGCAGGGGCCTTGGTTGTCACACAGAACTCCCCGCGGGGTCGACTGCTCGCGAGGGAGGGAGAGGACGATAAAGGAGGAAACAAGGAGGATCTTGAAGGCACTGGGGAGCGGGGGGGGGGGGGGAATGGGGACTTCGCAACTCTTCTACTTTCTCAAGTTCATCGCAGTTCAAGCAGTGTGTACAGTCAGACAAAGGGGGGGGGGGAGGAATCAAGAATCGCAGAACGGGCCCCCCTGAAAGCAATTACCCCACAAATCCTTCTTGACGGCGTCAGTACCTGGGAGACAGGGGTGTCCCTTTGGGCTGATGGCAACCCCTACCCGTCACCTTCGTGTGCACAGTGGGAGTGGCATCACAAACAAACAACAACGAAAAAATCAACACAAATAGCAGAGGGGGTGCCTGCCGAGCACTGTGACTTCTTTTTCTCTTTTTGGCCCCCGCCAATGTTGGTGCGTGAATTGACCTGTGTGGTCTGCGGACAGACGCAACTTGCAGCACCGGCTGTACAACTTTGAAAAATTCCCTGCGTATGCGTGATGGAGAATATCTCGCAGTGAAATGCACGGTCAGGCTGATGTGCAGGCCTGCATAGGACGGCGTCCTGATAACTTCGGAGGCGCACAGATATTTGGGACTCTGCCCGTCTCAATTGATACATTGGTGGCAACTTCGTCAACCATGGATGATCATCGCTGCAGGTGTGAACATTTCGGGCAACAAGGGTCACTGCTGTGGGCCCCCATTTGCGGCACCGGGGCCCCAGCAAAGTCAACCCCAATCAGTGTCTGTTCTGCTCGGACGGTCACGCAAAGGTACATTCACCACACGCATTGCTATCCTCGCGGCCTCTTGCCCCAGTACGACCACAACCACAGGTCGACGCCCTTCACATGGAGACCGAGAAAAAAGAGGGGTGACAAAATGTGGCATGTGAGGAGGGTTGCATGGAGAAGCGTGGTGCATTGAACGACCCTCTCGTTCGATTTTGAACACTTTGCTGAAACTTCAACAACATACGGTACGGCGCCGTCCCATCAAACCCGAACTTACGTCACCTACCAGTACTCCACTGCATATCGCAACACCTCACCACACGTCGCGCAGGACGGCGTACTGCACAGATTACTGATCAGCACTGAATGGCACTGAGGAACGCATGCAGGAGTGCAACGCAGTGGAAATGCAACGGACTCCCATCCGCATGCAGCACAAAAAATGTGCCATGCCATGCAATGCAGCGGGCACCGGGTGTCCATGTGAACTCCGGCAGGTGGAAGCGAAAACCAACCCGAATTACGGGTAGAGCAACAGGTTGGGGTGTTTGCAATCCACGCAGCAAGGATTCATGCAATCAAACAACATCCCCAATCAAGCACAGTGTCAGCTGTGGCAGCCTGTCATTTAGCAGGAACACAATAGCACGTACATGAGCAAACGTGAGGCGAGAGTGCCAAAAGAGCATTTTTTAACGAAAATGCAGCCCACACTGTGTCCATTGCCATACGGCAAACCGCATTTTTTTAACTAAACATGCGGTTTGTATTTCCTGGTTTTCAGGCAAGAAAAATTCATGCACCGTGTTTACACATATACAACGCTGTCCTTCATAGAGGCAAGAGAATGTCCCAAACTCCCTCCGTGACGCCCGAACTTGGAGCAAAGCGCCAGCCGACCAAGCGATGCCAGCCGATCAATAATTCATCCTCAGGACAAACCACTGAAAGGCAACCCGCTCACGTGGGGCGACACGGATATATATGTGCAGCCAGCCCAGACCCGTGGTTAGAAGCGTGCGTGTACGCTTGTGCACGCTTACGTTCCATGGCTATGCACGCTTACGCACGCTTACACCCCAACACTCCGCACGCTTGTGTACGCTTGGGCTCGGGGACACAAAGGTGGACCTCTTGTATAGTCATGCACAGGTTCTCTGCAGAAAAAAAATTGGTGCTGGTGGAATTTTTGTTTAAGAGCACTGTGTGCCGAAAAGGCACTTAAGGGGCTTTCAGGTCAAAAAAAAAATGTGCACGCTTGCGCACGCTTGGACGGGGAGATGGCGCACACTTACGCACACTTACCACCCAACATTGCGCACGCTTGCGCACGCTTAACCTGGTCTGTGCGCACGCTTCTAACCACGGGTCTGAGCCAGCCCTACAGTCCATGGCAGGAACACTCAGGACACCTGGAAGGACATTGGCAGGCACACTCCGTGCACCTTTGAGGCGTTTATACAAACACCCGTTTGCTCAACTGTTGGCCTCAAAAAAGGGACTTTGGGATGTGGGGGGCGGTGGGATACATCTCTGTGTCAGTTTCCAGGTGCGAAGATCCCCTCTGGGACCCAAGGTCGAGGCCATGGGCCCAGTGCCCCAATGCAGCGCCTCATGTGTACGCAGTGCAACAGCATTCCCCATGAGCGGGTATACTGGCATGGAAATCTGATATCGTCAATCACTGTTTGCAAACCAGGGCACTCTTCAACTGAAAATGCTGCCAGAACCCAAAATCACCTGCACCCAAAACACCCGCACCCAAGAACGCATCGGTAGACCAGCAACCGCCATGGTCGCCACCAGCTGGTTACCCGCAATCCTTGGTGGATCCACCGTTGGCCCCTGTCACTCTGACAGACCATGTTTACCACTCCCGCACTACAATGCCCCCGGGGATGGGGGAAGACCACCTGGCAGTGTGTAACGCAGTTTTCCCGGGAGGTGGTGGAGACAGTGGTGGGGTGGGGGTGTCAAACATGGTGGGTGTGGATCCGCCACTCTCCATGCCTTGCCTTGCCTTGCCTTGGCGAGGCGAGGGAGCGCGCACGTGGGGAGGGGGAGCGTGCGCGCACGTGTGGAGAAACGTGCTGGAGAAAGGTGCTGCATCCAAACCCTATCAGACTTGGCTTGGACATGGCTCCGGCCGCGCCTGCCTTGACACGGCCTTCACTGTCATCTCAGCGGTGGGTGTGGGGTGCAGTGGTGTGGGGTGGGGTGGCGTGGGCGGCACTCGGGAGACGGAGTGAGGATTGATCGAAAAAAGCAAAGGAAAAGTGGAACCTCCCGAAGGCCTTATAAGAGTCGTTTATAGCTTATCCCAGTAGCAAGTAGACTGTTATGAAGTCTCATTAATAGTGTAGAGGGGAAGTGGGGGGTGGGAGGCGCAAGAAGTGTTTCAGCAAGAAATGACACCCGTTCATGACAACTGCTTTGCCTTACAGCCCTGAGAAAACAGTGGAACAAGGATGTCCCAACGTTTGGGTCGTGCGACTGCATCACCCCCTCCCTAGTCGCCATGTGGTGCGGACTGATTAACTCCTTGGTTAACTCCTTGGTAACGACCCCTCAGAGGCAGTTTCAGCAGCCCCAAGCAGTGGATACCCCGTGACAATCTGACCCTGGGCTCCATCGCTCCACAACACCTTCGCCGCTAAATCTCCCCTGCGGAACATTGCAGCTTAAATCCGTTCGTCTTGCAGATCTGGCCAACCGGCTGCCGAAACCGACTGATCGAATATGACCCGACCAACCGATTTCTGGCCTGACCAACGGATTGATGGTCTGGCGGAGAACTCGCAGAAAGGCTGAGAAAATTTCTGGCTCCTTCTGGGAAACAATCCAACTTGTTCCTCTCCGTTGCATCCAGACTGTGCGCAAGCAGGGGACTCAGCTCCCTGCTGCAACCATCCTCCCTGAATCCCGCCCAAAACACCTCAAAATGGTATGAAGCATCCTAAGCTGAAAAAGAAAAAGGACCGCAGCCGCGCCCCCTTTTGCGCGCAAAGGAAGGCAGCTGAATCCCCTAGATGGTCCTCCACACGGGACATCCGACAATCAGCAGCTGCCAGAGGCTGGGTGCCCTGCCGATTGCTGCCCCCCTCCCCCTTCCCTCTACCAGGCAGCAGACATCAGACGTGTGTTGAAGCATCAGCATGGAATCGGATCAACACAGATTCCTCACTCACCCCAGACCCAGTGTTTGGCTGCACCAGGACTGTGGCGCCGCCGTCAGGAACGGCACGTCGAGAAATTGAGTTACCGGGCCTTGAAGCTTGCCTTCTGCGGGTCGGCCACAGACACACGGCAAGCAACACCCTCCACCAACTTGTTGTTCAGGTTGTGCAGCGCAACCTGAAATGCGGCATTGCAGGATTGGAGACAGTTGCACATGCTCTAAAGGGCTGCCGAGGTGGGCCTGGAGAGGGTTGGATGGGGATGGAGGTGGGAGAGGAGGAGGACAGCAGCGCTGACAGCAACCATGCACCCAAGCGTCGTACTCCAAGGGGTAGGGGGAAACTTTTACAGTGATCCACCTGCCTGCACTGCACTGCACAGTGCGGACGACACTGACGGAAAACTGCAAACCCCTCCCAGCTGGTGGCCCCACACATACAGGTGATGCAGGGTTCTGTTGGGGTGCAATAGAGGAGAGCACAGGGTAGGCATGGCAACAGTTGGCGCAGACATCGGTGCATGGTCCTGGACGGGGCATGGACCACGAAATGTACTCTGACTGACCCCACAAGGCATATTGATGCATCCACGGTTGTAGACGGAATAAAATGGTGCCCTTGGTAGTTGGCAGGCCCCCCGTAATGTGAAGGCATGAGGTGTGTGTCTGGTCAACGTCTCAAGGTGTGCGGCTAACAATGTGTGGCACAGCAGAGAGCAGTGCCAGGAAAACCGTCCCCCTTTGGGGACTCTGGCAGCCAATAAAGTTGGTCTGGAAGACTGGCCAAGATCCCTATCCAAGATTTAAGGGACAGCTGAACATTGAGTGCTGCGCTGACCACAGTGCTGGAGATATGCTTGTGGCCATTTGCCTGGGGAGTCAGATTTCAAATCAGGGGGGGGGGGGTTGTGTGGACACAGTGGTTGTGGTAAGAGTTGAACAAAAAAAGTATTGATTCATGGCAGTTACTGTGGGTGTCATGCCTTTACCTGGACGGAGCAACTTTTGTTGTCGCAGTGGATGCACCATGTGGTATCCACATGCAATTTCATCATCAGGCCTTTACAGCGCGTGGCACGCAGTGCAGCCAACCCATTGTCAACCACTGGGATGCCTCTGGGCGCCACAGCCAACCATCACTGAAAGCATGCGGCACAAAGCTCACGGAGCACAGCCCAAACCGCTGGCTAGACAATGATGTGGGCCCCCGCCCCGGAGCTCCATTCTCAGCACGCAACATCCAATGCTCTTTCTGTGCATTGGATTTATGCAAGCACTGTGTTGGTTCCTGGCATGTTGCTTGTGTACTGTTGTGGCATGTTAAGCCCTAAACAGAGTTCACAGCTGTTCAATAGGTGCCCTCGGTGAGGATCTTTTCATCTCTACCCAAGGGGTCACAGTACAATGCATACTTATCCTATGCGTTGCAAGCTGCATCACCTATGTACCATACGCTTCATCTGGCCGGAGGTGGACCCCACGGCCCTCTGTATAGCCCCCTGGTGTGACATTCCATCTGGTTGTTGTTTCTTTACGGGGCCCTGGACAGTCACCGGTTCTTCCCTTCGCACGTTGCGGCAGGTCGCTGCTTTCTGTGGGCTGCTGCGGCCGTCCACAACCTGCCTCTCTGTGTTTCCGTGTGATTGAGCCCCAGGTGCCCTACTCCGCATGGTGTCCTGGGTGATTTGCGCCGCACCATGACCGCGCCGCTGTCCTTGGTTCTGCCCACCCCGGTTTTGTGGGAGGTTCCTTCTCTTGCCTGGCCCACCATTCCTTTCCACAGGGCGCCTCAGGGGCCCAGCGGTGGCCCACTCGGTGCTGGATCCCCTGGGCGCAGGCGAACAACGGCACTGTGCTGCAGGGCCCCCAGGGTTGGCTCCCTGGGTGCCTGATCCCCTGCGCGCACTGGTGGCTCCACGGAACGCATCAGGGGCCCCAGTGGTGGCCCACTGGGTGCAGGTTCCCCTGAGCATGGACAGACAAAGACGTTGCGTTGCAGGGGCCCCGGGTTTCGCCCCTCTTATCAGGCTCGCAGGTCTGGGGGTACACAGGACCCAAAAAACGTGAAAACACCACTCCACATCTAATAAGTGGCTTTGCGGTGCAACCTTATTATTGGGCCCTCCAAAGGGGGGCATTTGCAGAACTATAGTGCACATGTTTTGTCCAACTGTCCCACAAAAATTGTTCTAATGTCTGAACTTAGAACCAGATTCTGGTGACAACGTCAATGGCATGCGCACATGCTTGTATGAAAATACACCAGCATAATCTTCACAACAATTCCATACCATGGACAGTACAGCATCCCACAGACCCAACCCAGTCACCCCCAAGGAGACCTACACAGTTCTGGATACTTGAGACCATAAAGACATGCAAACCAGAGCATTCAGAACCTCAAACCTCCCCTCAAATGGTGCACAATGGACACAAAATGGGCAATGGACCTTCGAGCGCTTTTTTTGCACCCCCCCAGGGGCTGGAACGCCCTCCCTGACCACTTTACTGCGCACCCTGCCCTGGGGAAAACTTGACAATTTGGTTGGGTGTTTATGCATTTGTGGAGGCTGAAGGGGGCAAAAAGCTAGGTGCGATTGCTAGGCACATTGTTCGCCCCCCACCCGCCTCCCCCCCCTGAAATCTCCCCCCCACTGTTGTGACGGCTCCCCCCAAGGGGGGGGGGGGGTTGCACTACACAGTGGTAGCACTAAAACTGCAGCAGTTCCAGTATAACCTAACCAGTATAACCTTTTTTCTTCAGCGCCTAGTATTTCGTATGCTTTTTGGGGGAAATGAGGGGGGGGGATTCAAGGGGGGCTAATCCCGTTGTGGGACAACGAGTGAGTGCTTGCGTACATGCATCCAACGAGCAGGTTTGGATCTATTTCCATGTGGTTGCGGAGCCAGAACCATTTTGGGGGGGCTTTACGGTTTTTGGGCCCACCGTTTTTTCTGATGACATGTTTGAGGGAGGAGGCAATGCCCTGGGAGTTCTGTAGCGGTTGGTCATCGTAACCCTCATCGAACAAAAATTGTGAGTTTCATCCCATACTCACTGATGGCAAAAGCCGAAGAGAATGGCAGGCCCTTGATCTGCCACCTGGACATTGGGCGACTGTCTGAACCATGAGCCACAAAGATGCATCAGCCCATAGCCGATGGCAGGTGCCTGGAAATAGCCTTCTACTGCGCAAACCGCTGGAGTCTCAAGGGCGTGTTTCCGGGACCCCCCCCCCTCCTCCCAAAGGAGCTCAAATAACCTTCCGCCACTGTTACCTACATCATATTTGCTTGATAAGACGAAATCCTTGCAAAACGGAACCATCCGTTGGCGTCCAATCGCAGCAGTTGAGGAACTGCAAGAGTCAGAGATTCTATTGACGTGTTTTCACTCTGGTTTTGGAAACCCTCATTGATGAAATCACAGGCAGTTTTCTTGTGGCGCGAAATTCCCACCTCAGCTGCTGTGTTTCGGTCTGCCGGATTGGAACTGCTCAGAACCCCCTCGAGTGTGATGCACGACCTCAACGAAACAGTGATGGCAG
The DNA here is from genome assembly GCA_964036045.1 of Eutreptiella sp. 'Long Island Sound 2002'. Lineage (NCBI taxonomy): Eukaryota > Euglenozoa > Euglenophyceae > Eutreptiales > Eutreptiaceae > Eutreptiella > Eutreptiella sp. 'Long Island Sound 2002'. The sequence goes on from OZ038397.1 coordinate 37,196,311, forward strand.
TGACATGGCGCCGAAAACGTTGGGCTGCTCGCCTGGCAAATTTTCCGGTTCAGCGTATTTCGGGGGTTTCGAAAACCTTTTGTGACTGTAAATAGTCGGAAACTTGCCCAATTGGCCGGCAGCTACTCTAGGGGTATGAGAACAACTTTACAGAAAGAAAGAGAGAGAGAGAGAGAGAGAGAGAGAGAGAGAGAGAGAGAGAGAGACAGACCCCAACCTGCATGCATGAAGCACTGAGACCCCAAAATGCGGTCCGCTCCGATGCCCAGCCTGTGGTAGGGTGGGTTACACCATGTTCTGAATCGGATTCGAGACAATACAGAGCAAAAGATACAGGCAGAGCGCATACCTGTGCAGCATGTGCGGTTGCGTACTTCGCATACCCATAGTTTTTGCCCTTGACAAGGTACACGGTTTCCAACAGGCCATACTGTGCAATATTAATGCAAATTGTGGGCAATGTGCACGTGCAGCGATTCTACACGTGCAACAATCCTGTTGAGGTGAGCTGCCTGCTGAGGCTGAGGCTGAGCTCGAAGCAGAGCCCAATGCCGTAGCTGGGGTCTGTCAGAATAGGTGTCTGTTTCACAGTTGATGCTGCACATCCAGTGTTTGCTATGATCCAACTATCTCTTACAGAACTACTGAACTGACACCCCTCGGCAGAGACCATTGCAGAGAGGGGGCAGAGGAAGGAGCTCTGGAACGATGAGTATTTTGGGTGTGACTGATTGAGGGTATCCAGAGGCTGTTTCTGAGCCTCCAAGCCCAGGGCCGCAGCCTTTGACTGGACTGCCCCTAAGAACCCCAGCCCAGCATCAGGATCAAGCTCTGCATCTGCCTCCCCCTCACCGTTTTGTGCACTGCAAGAGCTGCAGGGTCAAGGTAAGGGCACCATGCTGTAATGTGAACTGTTGAGTAATAAAACTGGCCACAAGATACGTGTGCTGTTGAGCTGTTGATGACACCGCTCTCGAGGGACGTCATCCCTTGGCAAGAAATAGCGGAGCCCCAATACAGCTTCCCACCCCATACCCCAGATGACGCAACATATCATCAGCTCCGGGGCACCTCCCCAAAAAGAGGTTTGAACACAGAGATGTTCACACCTATAAAGGGCGTGAGTAGAATGTGCCTGCACAACCTGTGCGTCATCAGTGCCAGCTCCAAGGGGCACGACCCAAATTTTGTTAATTCACCCCAAACAAAACTTCGGAGTGCGACAATGTTTGGCAAACGACACAAAGGAAGCATGTAATGATGCAGTGCCCCAACAGCCTGAACGGGATGCATCTTTGTTCTAGCGAGGGCAGCGCCCGCCCCAGAAATCTGTGCCAAATACATTCTTGCCCACTAACACGGAATTACACAAACGCCGGTCAGCAGGGTCGCTGTGCTATTCGACAAATACCGCTGTGACGGTGTAGGTGGACAAGCTTGTGCGGAGCACAGGGGAGGGGTTGACGGGACATTCATCTGAAACAAAAAGCAAGCCCTAAGAAAACACAAAGCCCCCAAATAAAAAAATAACGCAATATTGCACGCTGTGTTACGGTTTGTGGTTGCATGCAACCCACCATATACAACCACTGCCCACCAGAGCCTGTGCATAGTTACAAGCCTTCACATCCTGGATGTCACACCTGTATTCCCCATGCTCTATGACCATACCACCCCAGAAACTCTAACAAAATACACACCCTCATGAAGATTGTGTGCAGCAGCTCAGTTGGCAGGGGCTTCGAAAAAGAGATGAACAGCCGGGACCCTGGGGGGTTGTTGTTGTCATGACGTCGGCGCTCCGCAGTGGTCTCCCCGGCTCCTGCGGCCCCTGATGCGGCTGTCGGTCCTTTCTTCTTGTAACCGAATCTGATGACCAGAATACAATGCAAGGGACAATGCTTGGATACAGAAAAACAATGGGCAAAAGAAGGGAAAACGGGGGGGATGGCCGTGGCAATGTTTTTGCGGCCCTTTTAGACAACATTTCACACGTTGATGCAGTAAGAAGAGAAACGTTGCAAGGTGAGTGGGCTCGGACGTGCTGCACCCAAAGGCGGAAAAATTAGAGCAAGGACAGGAATCAAAGTAGCTGCAGCACCTGGAAATTGAGGCTGGAGAAGGATGCAAGAAATCCATTACCGAGACTGCAGTGCATGTTGTGACCTCAATCTCAACTCCTTTGTGTATCGGTATGTAACACTGTGCTGTGTGGCACCTTGGAATTGTTGCAAGATCACTTAACTTGGTGCCTTGGGCATGATGGCATGGCATGTTTTGCCCCCTGGGTTCTGAATAGTGCCTATGTTTTGGGTCAATGCTGGCAGGTCTTTGTACAACTACGCATTCAACAAATCGAGCAGGACTACAGCAGGGCATCAGCATTCTAGAATAGCAGGTGCTCAGTCCCGTCTACAAGGGGGGGAGGGGGGCTCCCATGCCAAATAGTTGGCTCCCATGTAACACAAACAATGTACCTGGTGTGACTTATTTGTTGGTGGAGGTTATGAAAATGGGGGGGGGGCACGCAGCACCCATGGGGTCTACTCTCCGAGCAGGTAATTTGTGGGCAGGGGGCTGGTTGTATTGCTGTCTGCAGCTGCCGGCGCCTATTAGCCTCTCGCCACTTGCCCTTGCCCTTTCCTTGAACTCTTTCCGTCGGTAGGCGGCGGCGCCCATCGGCCTCTGCCCACCTTGTGCCCTCCCTCTGCCTGCCTACCCTTACCTCCCTCCTTGCCCTTCCTTTCCCTTGGTAGGTTGTGCCAACGGAGCCCCCGGACTGTCCCTGTTTCATGACTCTGTGGTGGGTCCACACAGAGGAGGGCAACTACCATCGCCGTTGGCCAGGTGCGTCCGAACGGTAATTCAGATTGGTTCAGAACGGTGCCTCTGTGGCCCAAAGTTACCATTGGACAGCATCCTCCAACCTTCACGGTTTGGAAATGAGTGCTTGTGACGTGCCAGCACTGACGTGACAGTGGACAGCTCGATGCAAGCGTGAGTGGTGGGGCAAACATGCAATTCTCACCAACAACCTGAAGCCCCCCCAACTTTCCCTCCACCCCCCCGCACCACGGACCCACGGGGGGATGGGGGGTGGGGGGGCACATGATGCGCTCGCCACAAGGAGGACTGAGCGCAGGAGAGGACAGGCTGACAGGTTGTTATGTGCCCCCGTCGGGGAAGTGACCCCGCAAGTTGACATCCTGGGGGCTAAAAGCCGCCATCGCGAAGGGGCACTGCCGGTGTCCAGCTGCTGAAGATTGTGGACAGCTCCTGATTGTCTGGGCTAGACAAAACCACTATCCAGCAAATATACATTTGTTGGCCCTTGCTCTTTGTCTGTGACGCAGGTGGTGATAGAAATCACCTTTGCATCAACACCTGCAACAGAGACTCCGTTGTCTGGACGTTGTCTGGCATACGGCCACACGTGTGCGGGGGATTTCAGCAAGCAGGCGCCCTTTACGAAAAAATGCACCCCCCCCCCCACAGGGCTGGCCCCTGCTGCTGGCTGGCTCCTCCGCTGTGCTGTGACCCCTGGCAAGAATCAGCCTGCAGGAATGCAAAACCTCACTGTTTGCACCATGCTGTGCTCCTGGACTTGGTTGAAAGCATATGTTTGACATTTTCGTGCACCCACTTGCCATACCCATACGCGGCCGCCACTGTTGCACTTTGGCTCATTGGCTTGCTGTTGCAGCGAACTTCATGCCCAAACATCACCCAACCACATGCCGAGCCCAATCCGCGCCGCCAGTGCGTGTTTCTCAGGCCGTGCGTGCTTGCCCTGCTGCTGCTTGCGGGGGGGGGGGGATGGAAAAATGGCCTGGGTACACCAGCTCATTGATCCCATCCACACCAGGGGGGCGGACCAATATCCAATTCGATGCCGGCATGGCATTATTGACCGTCACAGGTGTAGGCAGGCAGCACACCCTGGTGTGATTGGAGGATATTCTGGGAAATGGGTCATCTCATGCATCGCCATGTAGGGGTTCTCCAGCATCGGCCACATGGGGTAGTGTGCAAGACCCATGTATGGCTGCAATGAGCAGAGGAGAGATTGGGGCAGGTGTCCCAGCAATAAAATGCGAGATGACGGGGGGTGCGAGGTGAGATGTCACTTGGCGCTACTGAGATGACATGGGGTGCGATCACAAATACGTACCTGATGCGGCATGGCAGCTGCGCCTTGCCGAACAGCAGTCCTAGGCTCGGCAACTCTGCAGCGGACTGGGCGAGGGCTGGTTGCGTTAGCGGCCTGTTTTGACAAAGGTCGCAATTGAGCAACTTAAATGGAAACACGGGTGAGCAACAACCAATACGCAACGTGCAGGAAGCAACGCGCGACGTGCAAAGCCCACGGGCCTTATGACCTACAAGATCCAGCAAATAGAGAACATGACGGTCCGTGTGTGCTCCACGTTCGGCGTAGTGTGGCCGTGATTTCTTGTTTAGGGCACGATGCAACAATAACAAGAGAAAATTATGATACCTCTTCCGTGACTTTTTCGATTGCTACTGCTGCGGAAGAGGCCTTCGTGTACTTCACGTAGGCAATACCCTTGGACTGATCAGTGGCTGAAAAAAATAAACCAAAACGCATGCACCACACGGAACGACAAATCCAACAACGATCATGCTCACCATACCTTCTACATGGTCATTCAAACTCGATCGACGACACCTTAGCCATAGCCTCTACCGTTACCCATCCCAACCCTCATCTTTACTACCTTTGTCCATCAAAAGCTTCACGGACTCCACCTCCCCGTAATTGGAGAACAACGCTTGCAGCTGGTCTTTGGTCATGTCTTTGGGGCAAGTCACAAAGAGGCGGGAGCGCGCGGGTAGTTCGAGAGGCTCAGTCGTTTCAACGGGGCGAGTGCCTACACATTCAAAAGAAGGGGTGTGGTGAACTTTCCATTTGCCCTTCCAATCATCGCTCACATGGAACAATTGCGCATTGCGATTTGCCGTGACACGTTCACCACCTCTTTTTCATAAGCACGGCACTGAAGAGAAACAGAACCTTGGGGCTCCGCGAACATCACTTTCAAGGCAGGCTCGCCCTCGATGGCCGTGCCATTCAAGGCTTCCAAGGCAAATGCAGCGGATGACGCTTTGGCAAACTTGACGAACGCAATGCCTACAAGTGAGGAGTTCGCTTGTTTATATCCCTCGTCCACTTCTATCCGTTAGCTCCTCGACTAGCCTCATGCATCACACGACTCCATGGTCTCCACATCCATGCCAAGTGCGTTTGCGTACACAGCCTAAAGTGGTGTAACCATAGCTTGGGCCACCACGGCCATCGTGGCCACGGATATTCGTTGTACCCTCAGTTTTGTTGTGTTGTGCAAATTGCGTGTGAAGCTGTGAAATGCCAACGAATCTCCCCTACGTCATGCATCGTGACTCCATCGTCTTCATTGGTCACAACGTTGGGAGGCATAAACACGACAACAAGACGCAACACAACAACACAACGCAACACAACACAACACAATACAAGCAGACTTGTGGAGTGTACTGAGACGTGATCTTGACAACCATCAACACGACAACACTACAACACTACAAAATGTGTTGCACTTGAGGGGAGCGAATTGATGACCTTGTCTATGCCGTGGTGTCATGCTTTGTATCGCGTGTTTCCTTGCTCGTTAGTGGTGATGACATGCTTCGTTGATGATGTTTTCTGCTTCATAGTGTACCCGGTGCTTGTTGACTACCGGCACCGTACAACGTGTGCCATGTTGGAAGAGGCGCATATTGGATAATGAAACCGACGACGAAGCTTGCGGTAAGCTTGTCACGCATATGCGACGTTGTAGGCGCGAACTACAAAAGGCTGAACCGACTTTAAAGGAGTGTCAAATTGCAATTTGGGCTGAGATTCGAGCTCAAAGTGCAAACTTGTAGTGTGCTGCCGACAGCACCAAATGATTGCCTCGCTCGACAACCCCAAAAAGAACGGTCTCTCAGCTCAGCACTCGAATGTGGTTGACTCACGTTGTCCTATGAAATCTTAACCGGGCACCAATATGTTTGAACCTCATTGAAGTATGTATCAGGTGGTTTCCTTGCAATGGAACACGAAAGCTTGCTTCGCATGGTTCACAGATTACGCATGCAAGAATACATTCTTAGTTTTTGGAGAATCCATCTCCATACGAATTCCAAGTCAATCTTGTTGTGCGTGCGACGTACACTAGTGTCTCAGCTGCTCCAAAGTCCAAGTGCACACCTTTGAATTGACCAGTCATACGGTCGTTCACCATCTTGAGCTGCTCGATCACACCTTTAGGGGAAGGTACGTGCAAATGTCGACTTGCACAGCACTATGAAACGCGCTGAGCCCTTGGTTCGGAGTGTACAGCGTTAGACAGTCTTTCGTAAAGGGTGCAGGATGTCATCCTTCGCGTCACCGCACCCTGGTGCAGGAGGAACACACCATGGGCAGAAAATGCCCGTTCAAGCATTTCCTTCGTTGTGCTCCGAGAGCAATTGACATAGAGTCGGGAGTGAGGGGGCACATCCGCTGTTGCGGGAGTTGTTGTGGCCATCATGGGTGTCCCACGGTACGTCTGAGGAGATATCCAGTGTCAAAAACCAGCAGCAAGATTCCTGACCGCTTTATATCGACATAGGTATCGGCATCGAAACATACCTCCCAAGGTCCGTAGTGGGGAGGATATAGGAATCTGTGCTCCATTGCGGATGGATGACCTCTGCTAATCTACTCCGAGACAGCGCTCACTGAAGCTCACGCGACAGAAGCACAGCAACCTTGAACTTCAGTTCAATGTATGCAATATGTGTGTGACTGGCTTCATCCGATTTACAGTCGAGTGCAGTCGACTTCCAGAAAGAAGGATACCCATCCATCAACCCATACAAGTTTTTTGGGGGGAATGCTGAGGGGTCCGGAATCCGCTTTCGAGGGGAAAGGCTTTTCTAAAACCCCCTTGTCTACCTTTTGTGCTTCGAAAACGGGGTAATTTCAAGGTTATGCAAAATTTGGGGAGCCTTGTGCTTCGTAGCTGAGACGATGAAACACTAATCATATGCTGCGATGGACGGTTGTGGCGAAAATATGTTCTTTGTGGCCACTTGACAATGTGGTCACAAAGCAGCAAGCACCAACTCGGTAGGAAGGTTCACGAGTTCTCTGTCGTGCTGTACCTGTGATTGTGTAGTGGTGGTGAGACGGGTCTAGGTCTTTGCTCGCTTTCTCTTCCTCCTGCATGTTCATTTGAGGCAATAATCCGAAAGCACATGTGCTGTAGCATGAAATGACGGGGGATGTGCTGCTAGTGTATGGTCCCCACGGTGTGCCTGACGTGTGCATGGTTGTGTCACAAGTTGCACCGTAGTCATCGTCAAGTGGAGTGTCTTTATCTGCCATCTCTGCAACACATTGACCAGATTGCCCACTTAGAGCAGCGTTGTGTTCCGTGGCATCAGCCAAGTGGCCATCGCTGACTGCATCCCGTAGTACAGTGCGGGCAATGTCATCACTTGGCGGTCATTCAGCAGTTCCGTGAGCCGCAAGGTGGCGTCGCTGTTCGTTCATCCCTCATATGATGACAAAGAGGATTTGAACTAGAGCATCCCCAATCCACCCAAGGGCATTCCTCACGCCAAACAGGGGATCATGTTCAAGATCCACACTAGCGTTGCCCGGAGCACAAAGTTGTATTCCTACTACCCCGAAGAAGAAGAGCTCTTATTACCGCTTAATTCATGAGTAGAACATTGGCTCGATATATTGATTATTTCTATGGAAAGGGTAAAAACGTATGGGCTCTCGCTAAAGTTGCGCCTCTCCCCTTCAATCTAGCTAGCTCGTAGGTCCACAAGCCGGCAATGGCATGTGTCCTTCCCGTCCAAGTTTTGAGCCAAAATTTCATGCGGCGGTGAGGCGTTCCTACGTTCGGCTACGCACATCCTCATGATAGCGTCGAACGGCTCGCATTGTTGAAGTCTTTGGAGAACGCGACGGATTTTGGCATGCAATAGTTTTTTTCTTCTTAAGGTGTACTATCGTGTCATGGACGGTCGGGCTTCACGTCGCGCACGTCACGTGAGTATTCTACTCCGGACCGGCGGAGTACCACCCCTCACCCACGCCAAGCACCTGCCACAACACAATGGGATCCTTTTGATAGGGCGCATGCTTTGCCAAAAACTATGCATCATGCCGTGCCGCGATGTTGAAACTTTTCTCCATTAAGCTAAGTTTGAATTCCCAAGTGTGGGAATAGAAGTGTTGGAGATACTCTGGAAAAGTGCGCTTTTCGAGTATGGCCCGAGGTCAAAGATTAAGAAGCCCGGGCTTGTTGTCTGCCCGGAGGGGGTAAACATGACCAAGGAGTTTGTAAAGAGGTGCTCTGATTTCAAAACCACGTCATGTGCAATAGGGATGTCCATGTTGGGTTGCGGTCAATCGGCGAAGTAATTGTCCATCATGCTTGGTGTGGGCACACCAAGCATGATAAATGGCTGTACATGAGCCCTGGAATCATGCCATTAAAACGTTGCGAATTTGGGTTGGGCAAATCTATGTGCCCCTGATGCTACCAATGTGTTGAAGCGTCTAACACCATGAAGCAACATTCGTTGCTTCGATCCCCAACGAGACAGGGAGGGATGCTGAAGAATATGTGCTATATAACGAGGCAAAAGGGCACACGACGAAGTGGATGAATATTTCTCAACATTTACTAGCAATGGAGTCCAAAGTTTATATCTTGTGTGACCAGTCTCAGTGTTTCCTATTCCTCGTTTTGTGCAACACGTGGATGCAAGCTAGTCTGCGCCTTGATAGGTTCAAAAATGAGAGAGAAAAAAATTGCGACAAAATGCCATGAACGTGGTTTGAAAACTTGATTTTGAGAGTGCTGCGCTTCTCTTGTCCTTACAATGCGAGCTAAGCTTGCAGGCTCAATTTGGTGGGTCGTGGCGCATGCAAATGAGCCCGTGCATCATGCAGTATGAAGGCTTCGCATTTACTGAAAGAAGTTCCTGAGAAACATCCTATCATCGAAAAGCACCTTGTCCGACTTGCTTATTGGGGACCCTAATTTCCATTGACATTTCGTTGGACGGTTCACCTTGTCCCGTTGGCATACCGACATGCTGAACTTGTACCCGACCCGATAAATGATGCAACTCATATGGTTGAGGCGTGCTTGGGCAATAATTGCTGATAATAATGTGTGTGATGCAACAATGTGGTACACTACCCATGTGAAGTAGGCTAACTGCTATGCGTTTGTCGGCTTGCTGACATGCCTCTGTCTACATTGTTTTGTCACCGCTCCTCTTGCAGCGGGCGTGTGCCCAGGCCTCCTCATTTTCTTGCTTTGTTTTTGCTTTGCCTTTGGATTGCTCTCGGGGTCGCGTGAACAGAAGAAGGTTGGGTCGTGCACGAGTCGAAGCTTGAGGAGTTGTGCTTTAGAACATTAGGTGTTTTCTCCGGGAGCATATTTTGCTCAGCCCGGGATTCACATTTCCCCAAGCCATTAGTGGTGTGGGTTTTGTGTGAGGCGAGTTGTGCGATGACGGTGAATGTCATCCATGGCTTCTTTATCGTCCATGCCACGCGGTTCATTGCAAATAGAGAAAAACCCATGAAGTTGCAAGTTGCCATGTGAAAATTTTGGAGGTAAAGGGTTATTTCCACCATGATGCCCATTTCAAATTGTGGTGATTTGGTTGTTCCGTTGGTGAAACCTAGGGTTTCTTAGAATCGAACAATTCTTCTCTTCCACCTCACCGCATCCAACTCTCTAAAGGAAGGACGCCTCGTTTTGTTTTCTTGTGCTCCTACTTGCCTGCCGTTCAAGTTCAACTTGTGTGCACTTGGAGGTGTGAAGGGGGTGCAAACACGAGCACGGAGGAAGCCTTGTCAAAAGAATGCACAAGTGCCGCTGAAAAATAAACACAAGTGAGGTGGTCTAAGGAATTGGCGAGCTCATAGAGTTTTACGACTTGCATCTTGTCTAGCATTGTGGTGATCATTTGAGGAGGCGCTCACTTGCGCTTTGAGTTGCGGTGTGCATGTCGCATGGAACCCACAAGCGGTCGTGGCTCGATCTTGTTGATGCCGAGGAGGAAGGCCTTGAAGGAGCAACCTGCCTTCCTGTAGCCGAGGAGGATGTAGCCGAGGAGGAAGCTGTCGTTTGCGAAAGACCACCCGCAACAGCCGAGGTGTGCAAGATTCTTACTTGCATTAAACAACGCGGCCATGTCTTTGTCGTGAGACATTGATTCCATAGGTACAGAAGGGGGGGCACAAAATGCAGTTGGCGAATTATAGTCCTACCAGAATTGTGCGCGCCAACCCCCAGCCCCACCCCGTCCTATGTAAACAGTTCTCGTGAGTACAATGGTGAGTATCCCTACCTATCACACGGAAGGCCGAGATTCAATTCCTCGACAAGAGGAAAGACTTTTTCCTGATCGAGTTTTTGTTGATAGCCGCTACCTCGGACTTCCAATAAATGATAAAGGAAGCTAAAACTTGTCTTCGAACTCACGAAAACAAGCTGCATTCGACGAGCCCACAATGGTTCATTTTCATTTTTCAATTGAAAAAAATTTTAAATGGGGTTTTGGGGTTTTGGGCTTCTTTATTTCTTATTCTGGTTTTTTTACTGTTATCTTTTCACCTTTTTCCTTTTGTTGTGTTTAGCACCATCATGGGTGTTGCCAATGAGGCATAAATAGATGTAGATAAAGGACAAGAATCTCATGATGATGGTGATGATGAACCATCCCCACCCGATGTGTTGAAACTTCGGCACTAATGTCAACCCGAGATCCATTGATTGGAATTGTGTGTGACAAGACCCTCAACAATGTGGGGACATTTTATTGCATCTGTCTTCTCACATTAGGGCTTCAAGTTTGTCTCCTGTTGCGGCTGGGTCTCTTAAATGGTACTTTAGCAAGTGTCTCTTATCGCTTTGGTCGGGGAGGGGTCCGAAATTCGACTGGGTCTCTTAGAACGTCTTTTGCTGGTGGGTCTACTGTCACCGGGGGGCGGGGGCGTGCGACCATGGCAGCACACGTCGCAACTAGTTCTACCCAAGCTGTAATTCGCCAACAACTCTGTCCCCAAGCACCCTCTTTTGTGCACCACTGGTATCCCCCAACAGTGCCACCCTCTAGTTACACTCGTTTCCTCCCACCCATATGCTTCTCGGACACGCGGGGGCATAGCCTATAGTTGTGCCAGAACGTGTGCACCCCACCCCCACGGACCAGGTACCCTTGGGGGGGGGGGGGGGTGGTCGGGGTCCAATCCACGATCCACTCCAATCCTTTGGGGGGGGCGCAGTTTTGGGGGGGGCGCAGTTTTGGGGAAGGGCCGATCCACGATCCATGGAGTACCTAGTCCCCATCGTATGGAGACATTTCTCGTTAGTATCGTGGTGAATATCCCCGCCTGTCATGCATGAGGCCGAGATTCAATTCAACGAATTTTTTCGACCAGGTTTCCGTAGATTTTTTGATAGCTGCCTTGGGCTTCCAATAATGTTGCAACACGTGGCCTCAATGGAAGGGGCACAAAAAGTTGTGTAAGAAAATGGAGCCGATGGCAACATATATTGTTGCATTTACGTTAACTTCATGTTAAAGGGCAGAGTGTGCGTGCCGGGAGAGGTGAGTGGCAAGTGGTGCACAAGATGAGCGTAAGCGCGGATCACTTATGAATTGGGTCAACTATTCTTCCAATATGCATACCAATATGTGGCGCCACGCAAGCTCTTTGGGTGGCGCTCAATGATATAGTGAATTAGCCCACAATGAATCCTACGGGCGCATTGTTGCATGTGAAGAGCCATCTATCATACACCCAGCATGTGTCAACATGTCACACCTCGAGGAGGGGGTGCACCCCGTGTTTGCCCCCCTCGGCCACTGCCCAGAAGGGTACACCCTAATTGGGTCGGAAGGAAAATCAATTTGCAATTCCAATGTGTTGCACCATCAAGCTCCCCTTCACTGACATCTCATCCACACAATCACACTCAAATACACCTTAAAATTGATGCTTGAGACGAGTATTTCCAAGCGAAACTGTTTGGCCATGGGTAAGCGTATTTAAGGGGGAGCTGGACGCACTGTCCTTGCACTGTGTGCTTCTGGTGCATCTTTTTGTGCTTATTTTCCAGTTCCTATTGTTTTGATATGCCGTGGCTGCATAACTCCAATACAACAAGGGTGCACCCCGCTCTGGAGACTGCGATATGGCAGGGGTCACGGGGTTTGAATATTACTGAATTTTCTAGTGCTTTTAAGGTGAATCCCCACCTTATTCCTTTTCATGTGGGCTGCTGTGCATATGCCTAGCGTACTGTTGTAAGGGGTGTTGAAAAGATTTGGGATCAGTTTTTTTTGTCATGGCGTGCCATGGCACAATACCCTGGTGGTTTCTGTGTGCACTGTAGTTACCGTGATGGTTTCACTGCATCACATTGGACGCGCATGCTACATGTGTCTGTATTGTGCACGCATGAGTGCAGCCGCCACAACATAGGGTCAAGAAACAGCATGTGTTGAGGCCACAAAAGCCTGGACACCGTCCTAAATTATTTTGAACAGGTATTGGGGATAACCCTCCAAATCGAAGGAGAAGGCCAAAAATGGACATCCCTGGAGGCAGAAATCAGCATTGCTCATAAACGTCGCCATGAAACAAAAAAGTAACACCAAAGACCTGGTACACAAACAGTTGCTTCGTTTTCCTGATTGCCGCTCCCCAAATGCAAAATGGGTACTCCGCTCACTCACTGGCGCACTCTTCCAGAAAACTGTCATCTACTCCTCATCCCCCTGCATTGCCACCTCAAATGTAAATCGTGCATGTGCAGAATTGAATGCAAAAGGCTACCCACTGTCCTGGTGGAAGCCTCATGCACTAAAGGCCCTGACTACCATAAAGTTCAACCCACTGAGCCCAAAATGGGTAAACACGGACCCACAGCTCTTGCTGAAATTGAGGACAGCAGTCCTGAATTGGCACTGCCCCCTACAGTACGTACCATGTGCAAGCCGGTCACATACAGTCAGTACACCCTAGGCCCCACATGGGCCTTCTGGACACACTGAAATGTTTGATGCGTGCATGTGCATGAAATTGGGCCCCAAAAACAACGTGCGAACGAAAAACACACTATTTCCTTTGTGTCAACAGATCTATTGGCAATTTCTCCATGCATGCCCTGCCGTGCTTGTAAGCCCAACTGATGAGTTCACCTTTGTTGCCCAATTTAGCTCAGTAACTTTGCTCGTGCTTTCGCGATTGCGTTTCACACACGCAGAGAACAGCAGGGAGCAGCAGGGATTCCATGGTGGTTGGAGGGATTACGGTGGTTTCTGCAAGGCGTTAAGTATCTTCCTTGCTTCATCATTCTGGGTCAGGAGTACCTACAGCACGTCCGACGAGAGGCGCGGCGCACCCAGGACATCGTGGTCGCGTCGGAGGCGGATCAGCAGAAGCGGTTACGACAGCGGTATGCTGCTACACCAAACGGTGCACCATTGGTGCATCTGCGATTGCATGCATAGCTGTTCCCTTCCTTTTCTTCATCTCCTCTGCGAACACCCTATGGATGCTGCCGAACCCTCTGAGCTCGGAGGGCGTTGTGTGTGCTGTTGTGCATGCCCCATGCTCGTGGGGCGCAATGTTGTCACCTTTGCGGGTCGATCGCCCCTTAGAGAGAAACGGCGGGTAAGCCTTCCCAGGGGAATTTGTGGCATATCTGGCTCCTAAAAATATCCTCATGTATGGCATAAATGGTCACTCTCAGTGTAAGGCCGAAGGAAACGTGTTCCGCGCCCGTCCACTGGGGTGAATTGTCTGCCATATCTGCAACAATTGACTTTGGACCCACTCGACATACGACTTACATTTTCTTTTGTTGTTCCCCAGAAAGTACAGATTACCGAAGCTGAAGATCACGGGGCCGCACCTGCCGGCCGAGCTGGTGCCAGACCGACGGTGGTGCAACGGCATGATCGACCGGTTCTCGCAATTCCGGCAAAAGTTATCCCAAGTGGAGTGCAGCAAACAGGTGCTTTGATGAATAGCGACGTGCGGCGGGCCCACGCCCGGTTGCCTCCACCATAGTTTCGCGTGCAGTACCATGCCACGAACATGAAGGCCGTCCTCCCCAACGTAATGCAACCGTTGGCCACTTGATCTAGCGGCGCGGGTGGGTCTCTCCACCTTCGCGGGTGAACCAGCACCCAGATCGGGCCCTAATACCCGACAACACTGCATGACACTGGGGAGCCTGGGTGCGAGGGCCCCATTGCCAGCCAACCCTCTGGTGCAGAGGTTCACTTACCAACGCAGCGTGGGGCGTCCCAGACCAGCCCCCCCCCCCCCCCCTTTGGGCCCCCCCGCCCTTCAGTGATCGGGGCAAATTTTTTCTGCGCCTTTCGGCCGACGAAGAATGTTCACCGGCGCCTTCGGCGCAGGTCCATTAGGGCAAAATTTTTCTTCGGCGCCAACCAAAACTCAGGATCAGTGGGGCGGGGGGGGGTCAGAACCCACCCACCCACCCACCCACTCACCTTGGGAACCCCCTCCCCAGCCCCCCACTCTTTTAAGTGAAGCTCTGCTCTGGTGTCTGCGGCCTGAGAAGGGCATTGCCTCAAGGTATCATCTTGTTGCTCTGAGTCCCTCTTTTGCGTGCGCCTGTGCGCCATTGATGCCTGTGTACCCACAAGGGGGACAATGGCCATCAGCTAATGCACCATCCAACCGCTTGCAAATCAAAGTCTGTTGACTTAATGCACCTTTTGTCTAGGTTTCAGTGTGACGAAACCTGGACACCAGGTTTCTCTGTCAAAGTAACCTCCACTGTCGAAGGCATTCCCCTTAAAGGGAAAAGTGGATGCCAAGAGGTAGCGCAAGCAGGACCAAACGAGGAGGCTGATCGAGGCTCGAAGACGAGACCAGGAGTGAGAGAAGGGGCTCGAACCGGGGGAAGAAGGCGTGCCATGGTATTGAGGGGCTGGAAGGGTAAAGGAAGGGGAAGGCGGAAGCGCGGGGGCATGTAAGTGGGTCACATTGGGGACAAGAAAGAGCGACTCTATGCGGCTACTCTGCATTCGAAGAGGGAAGGGGTGGGGATGCGTTAGGGTGTTAGGGTGCGTGTGAGACAGAGCTTTGGGGCTTCCGAGGGTGGCAAAATCCCCCCACACGAAATTTTCCCGGCGAAATAATACCCGTACCCCCCCGCCCCCCTGTTATGGAATGGCATGACAAATCTTGCCCGGGCAGAGGCTCCCGATACAGCGGTACAGCCGTACAGCGCTGCTTGCCATGTGTCCATGTCAATTCCCCGGGAGGGAACACCGGTTGTACATGGAGTGCACACTTAGCGCAGGTGATTCCAGACAAGTGAGTAGGAACATGGTCGGAAGGGCTGGTTTGCATTTCATGGGCAAAGCCGTCCACCCGTCTGTGTGCTCCCGTTGCAGATCCTAAGCCCGGCCCAGGCGATCCCTTCTTCCCGGAATGAATGTGAGTGGAAAGCGTTCTGCTTGGTATGCGCATTCCTGTGTGGACAGCATGGGGCGTTCTGTCGGTGCGATGTCACTGGTGTTGTATGTTTTATGTGTGTAGTGGTGTGTACGTTGCGGACCGCAAGACGCAGGGTGCACCGGGACTGCATGTGAGAGAGACGTGTGTTGGTGAGCCATACGACCTGGGGAGCACTTGTACCACGTCAAGGATGGTGGCCATGCAGCCAAGTACTTGTACTGTCGGTTAGTTGGTGGGTGGGTCAGCCAGGGATGCATTAGAAGGGAAGGGACCTCACAGGCGGCCCCAGAAGCGGTGAGACAGGCGGTTGGAGGAGGTTGCCAAAGCAGTTGGGGGCGGTTACTGTCGGTTACAAATGCCATTGAAACTGGCACTTGCCGTAAGGGAGACAGTACCTGGGCATAGGCTGGGCGGCCTTAGGGGGGGGTCCCCTCTCCCCCCCCCCCTTTCCAATGCATCCCTGGGGTCAGCACCAGCCAACGCAGGCCAAGAATGGTGGTTGTCAAGGCAGGGGACGTGGCGCTTGGAATCGAACAGGGGCATGCGGTAGTCCTTGGGAACGCTTCCCCTGCGGCGCCTGCGGCGCCTGCGGCGCGCCCTGCAGTGCGCAGTTTCAGTAATTATCCCAGAAAACAAGCGGAATAGTGCTGCATACATGCACACATTTTCTACTGTTTACCCCCCGGGTACATTTTCTTTTGGGCGCCTCTTTCTTTCACAAATGCCGCCCTTGATTCCGTACCTAATGCGGCCCACAAGATGGTAGTGGTCAAGTAGTGATGGGCTCCCACGTTACGGTGTGGCCCCTCCAGTTGGGGTGATGGACTCCCAAGCTTTGGAGAGTAGGGTTGCATTCCGCTCCCCTTCTTGTTGGTCAGTTACCAATTTCCCCTTCTAGCACTCTTCAACACACATGAGTGACTACTCCTTGGACGAGCCTGCGTGGCGCCAAAAGCAAATCCAGGAAAGAACCGTGGCACGCAACATCTCTTTCACCCCCAGTTCAGACCAAGTACAGGAAGCTATAGCGTGGGTCAATGACAATGGGGGATGGTACCTCGGGATGGAAGAAAGTTGTGGACCTCTTCATGGCATGGTACAGCAGAAGGCTCACATATCATCATGCAAGTTGTTTGATTCGAGGGAACTGTTTTGTTCCGTTGTAAATTTCTTGGACAGTGTACACTAAACCTTATTTCCCTTTCCCTGTGGCACCTCTGGCGCGTAGGAAGCATTCCCCTTGAGCAATAGGGGGTAGTGAGGGCAGTGGCTGGGCAGCAGTGGCAGCTGGAGCCACGGTTGAGAGATTGGGGCACGGCGCAAGTTGGGTGCATCTAGCAGTGTTGCTGACTCGAGGGGATGTGGCCGTGGCTTCTCGAAAGGTTGGAGGGGGTTAGGCAGCTGTCCTTCTACCTCCCATCCGCCGCTCGGGCGCCAGGGTCCACAGATCCTGAGCCCAAGCATGGAACCGCCGGGAACCGTCTGGTCAATGGCGCAGGGTCAGGGCTGGGGCGCAGGAGTCCCCGTGCGGGGGGTGGGACATTCTACGGGGTAGAGTTTCTGTGTCACAAATTCTGTGCGAAAATTTTGTGCGCAATTTGTTCGGTGTTTTTAGGGATTTAGGGATTTGCGCGGGTATACGTTCGACTGTGCCTTTGCTCACTTGTACCATGCCAAAGGATTTGGTTAATGATAATTCGTTTCCCATGGAAGTTGCAGAAGTGCTGAAGTCTTTCCTCATTTGTAGTGTTCCCGTCAGGATGCACGCTCCTGCCGCGACGGCACGGGCAAAACGCCTGAAAATGCAGGCACCACTGAAGCATGCCATGGCGTGATCCGATTTTACAATTTCCCGCACATCCCCGACCCCCAAGCCGGGGGACAAGGGCCTGCTGGGGACACACCTCCTGACGGCCCTGTCTGTGGCGGACTGGCTGTGGGCAGCGCTGTGGCTCCAGGACGTGCTGCGGTGGCAGGAGATGTGTGTCCACCGTGGGGCCTTCGGCTTGCGGTGGCAATCGATGGTCGATGGCACGAGCAACCCCCACCTCCTGTTCAAGACCGCACGTGAGGCCTGTCGGCGCCGCCAGGAGAGTGGGTGCCCGGCGGGGGGCGACACGCTGCAACAGTCAGCAGTGAGGCATGTTCACTCACTGTTGACCTCGATCGACGAGCTGGTCGCCCCAACGCCAGAGCAGTGTGCCGGTCGTGCTGCACGGAACCAGGGCTCCTTTTGACAACTCGGCATCAGTGGGGGTGGGGGTGGGGTGGGGGGGTCCCACCCCCACCCCCACCCACCCCCTGAGGGAGACGGTGTCCCATAAAGGCCAGTCCCGTGCAGGGCTCCTTTTTGGGGGGGGAGAGGGGGGTGAGTGGGTGGGTCCACCCCCCCCGGCCGCAGTGGTGCTGGATTTGTAGAGGCGCCAAAGGCGCCAAAGAAAACTTTTTGATTGGCCGAAGGCCCGGAAAAAAATTTGGCCCAATCTTTGAAAGGGGGTGGGGTGGGTCCGTTGACTGGCTGTCTGAGACGGCGGTCAGAGGTGAACTGACGGCGGTGGGCCAAGGATGAATTAGAGGGACTGACAACCATAGGAGAAGCCCCCCCCCACTCCCCCACAGGACCCCCCCCCCCCGAACCAAAGCGACCAAAGTGGGGAAAAACGAAATTTGAGACAGGGAAAATCTTGTCGGGCCATTTTGGTACACAAAGTTTTGGGTCCCAGACCCCCCCCCCCCTTTCCTAATAGGAGGCATGTGCCCCGCCCACAGACCGCATGGCTGCCGGGTGAGTGAGGTGCGCCTGAGCCAGGCTTCCCTGGAGTGGCAATCCGGGCCCATAAAGCCCTCTTCGGACCGGGAAGCAGAGCCCCAAGCCCCAAGCCCCTCCTCTACTACATCCCTGCGGGGGGGCGTCGACCGACCAAACTTTGCCCCAGCGGCCGCACAGAGCACAGCAGCAGCGGGGCCCTTGTTTCTTTGTACCATGCCTTGACTCTCGGCCCTGCCACCTCCGCCCGTGTCCCATGTGCCAGGGCCGCCCCCCGGACCTGGGGACTCTGCTGAGCCTCGAGCACGTGACCCTCAATTGGGTGTTGGACCGCATGGTGCACTGGCTGTCCAGCTACGAAAAAGTCTGGTGCGGGCCGCCCTTCCATTTCCCGGAGCGCCAGGACGCAGGGGGCGGCGAGGAGGCGGAGACGACGCGGGGCGAGGGGGAGCCGGATGCCGGGCACGTGGGCGATGCGGCCGCGCCTGCGCGTGCCCGCGACGAGCTGCACCGTTGGATGGACCGGCTGGCGGCGAGGTCTGCGAAACGCTTGCGCCTGCAAACCCGCGCTTGTGTGCAGGGCTCGGTTTCACAACTCGGCACCACTTGGGGGGGGAACCGGAGGGCGGAGGTGCGTGGGCAGCGAAAACCGTCAAACGACCCCCGCAACAAGCAGCACAACCTCGGTACGCCAACTACTGGGCACCGCTAACGCGCAAACGGCACACGCCGCACAAATGGCACCCGCCGCAACCAGCACAGCCCTGGTACACCAACGACTGGGCTCTGCGAACGCGGAAACGACACCAGCAGGAGCACCGGCCGCAGCGGCCGACAAAACGCATTGACCCGACGCAACATGCGAAGGGACGAACGGGTGACTGTCCAGGGCCCCGTAAAGAAACATCAACCCGACGGAATGTCACACAGGGGGAGGGGTCCCACAACCCCCCCCCCCCCCCACCTGGACACTCCCCCCTCTTTTCAAAAATGGGGCCAAATTGTGTTCCGGGCCTTCGGCTAATCAAAAACTTTCTTTGGTGCCTTCGGCGCCTCTAAAAATTCAGCACCACCGGGGGAGGGGGTGTGGACCCCCCCCTATTGTGATATTGAACAGTCTCTTGGGCGTCACACCAGCACAGGCTCGTCCGAAGAGGGGCTTGTTGGACTGCGCATTTTTGTGCCCAGTTTCACGCAGAGCTGAGTCAAGACAAGCTCCGATGTCTTGCAAAACTGCCGCATTACCGTTGTGTTTTGCATCTTGGGGCCGTAGCGTGAAGAATGTCCAATGCGGGGGCTGGCAAAAAGGGGCCCCAACGGCCCCTCCGCCCTCCTTGGCCCTGTGTTCTGCACCCCCCCCCCCCTCCAAAAAAAGGGTCCCTGCTTGTGTGTGCATGCACTTGTGCCCTCACAAGTGCATGCATTTACGTGGCCGCGCACACAGCCCAGAGGCACGCGTTCCCAAAACACAACCGAGGGCGTGAAACCGGACCACCTCCCCTGTGGACTAGAAGAGGCCTCATTGGGACCGAATTTGTGCCGCTCGAACTGTTTAAGTTGGGGGTCTGTGACCCAGGCACTCCCCGCCCATGCACCGGGTCGGTGGATGTTGCACAATAGCGACCTGACCAGCTTGTGGCGCCCCAAGTGGGTGTGGACCTCACGCACACAGAACGCGGCGAGGCAGGTGGTGGACGACCGGAGGGCGGAGGTGCGTGGGCAGCCAAAGCAGTCAAACGACCCCCGCAACATCCAGCACAGCCCCAACACACCAACGACTGGGCTCCGCGAACGCGGAAACGACACCAGCAGGAGCACCGGCCGCAGCGGCCGACAGAACGCAGCGACCCGACGCAACATGCGAAGGGAAGAACGGGTGACTGTCCAGGGCCCTGTAGAGGAACAACAACCTGACGGAATGTCACACAGGGGGGGTGGCGGTCAAGAAAAGCATTGTGGGCGTCGTTCAGTTGGGGGAGTTTCCAGACGGTCTCCAGGCGCATTATCATCCTGAGTTTCCCTCGCAGTGTCCCGTGCGGTCCGCGGGCCCAGTGTGAGTCTGGGCAGGGGCAGTCCGCCCCCGGGCCACAGGAGGGGCCAGAGGCATTTTCCTCGTGTGTTTTTTGTCACAGAGGCTGCCGGCTCATGTGCCAACCGACGGCGGTCGTCTCCCCTGCATCCAAGGCAGAGTTGTGCTTTGTGTTTGGCCCACGGGATGGGGGTGGGTGGGTGTGGGTGGGTGTGTGAGGGCAAAAAAAATTTATGTAGCTAAAATGGACGTCCAATTTTTGACTCTCTATTCAAAGTTTCATTTTCCCCGAGAGGACATGTTTTTGGTTTTGGGTGGGGTGGGGGTTTTGGCCTGGGGGGGGCTCCGCCAGATCACCCCCCCCCCGTCCCCCCCGCCCGTGGATATGCACATCCCTCATCCACGCCTCATTGTCTGTCAGCTGCGTTACGCCTCGGATGCATCGGTGCCTCCCCAACTTCCTCAGTCTGCAGCCGCATACTCGCATGCCACCCCAACCAGCCCTTCGCAGTACAAATGCTGCCGCCCCAAGCCAACAAGCACGCTCCCCGTGCCACGGACTGCACACATCCCCATCGCTGCATCGTGCACCTGCACCACTGCGGTGCACAGCCACACACCTGCAACATGCATCTGCAGCTGCGAGCGGTGTTGGGATGGGGGCTGACAACCCACAAAGTTGTCATCGAAAAGGGAGCCATCACTCTGGCAAACGCAGCCGGGGGAACGACAGATTTCAAAACTTTGCAAACCCACATCCTGTTTCCGTCTGCTGTCTCTAGGCTTTGTTGGAAATTGTTTTTGGAAAAATTTCTAAAAATAATTCCAAAAAAATTTCAAAAAATTTCCAAAGAATTTCCAAAAAATTTCCAAAAAAATTCCAAAAAAGGTGACGGTTCCTGTTGGCCAATGCCTGTTCCTCTCGGCCATGGGGGGTCCTCTTGGCCAGTGACGGTTTTTTCTGGCCGTTCGTGGTTCCTCAAGGCCAAAGACGGTTCCTCCAAGCCAATGCTGGTCCCTCTGGGCTAGTGACGGTCAATGTTGTCTTTGAATCGGAAAATTGGAAGGAGGAGCCCCCCACCCCCACCGCTCCCGTCAGATCCCCTCCCCCCCTCGCCCCCTACCGCCCGATCTCCTCCTTTTCTAAGTCGATGAAAGTCAGAGAGTGTTGGCGCCAAAAGCGTATCAACCATGAGGGGTTTGTTGGGGGCTCCTGTCTATTGTTGCCTTCGCTATGATGCAACTGGCGTCCGCCCTTCATTGTGGGGGCCCTGATCTTCTCAGAGAGTGTGTATCCCCCTCAACTCCCCTCTCCTGCTCTCGACTCCTTTCCCGACAGCACAGCACAGCACAGCACAGCACAGCACAGCACAGCACAGCACAGCACAGCACAGCACAGCACAGCACAGCACAGCACAGCACAGCACAGCACAGCACAGCACAGCAGAGCTCTGCACTGATTTCGTTGGGTTCGTAAGGAGGACGCCCCCCCCCCCTCCTGCCCCCCTCCCCAAAGACAAGGACAAGCCAGTGACGGCTCCTCTACAACCCGCTTCACATCGCTGCAGGCATGGCATCGGCTGCTGGTTGTATGCGCTGCTGGGCCGCGTCGACGTCCCCCTCCTCCCGGCCAACCAGAGTTTGCTGGGCGAATTCCTGCGACTGGCCTGCAAGGCCCGTGTGCTGCTGCAGGAGTCGGTGGAGTCGGTCGACGCGTCGCCGCGGGTGGCGCTCCTCAACGTGTTCATTGTCGTGGTCGCGGGCTACTTCAAACAGGCGAGTCCGGAGCTCCTGGGGGCTCGCCGGTAGGGCTCAGCTCAGGATCAGCCCCGCATTCATCGCCCGGCGGCGGGGGTCGGAACGGCGGTGGAAGGTCAGGACGGGGACCCGGCGAACGGAACGCTTGTGGGGGGCATGCGGGTGCGCCAGTGCGTCATCTGGGGACATCACCATCTCCATCTTTACCCTCCCGACCCCCTACCCCCCCCCCCCCCAAAGGCCCTGGAGAGTGTCAGACGCGAGCCACAATGTGCCCCAGAGCGAGTGTGTTGACTCCAAAAAATCTTCTCCGACGCGTTCGGCGCCAAAAGAGTTCCAATCGTGACGGCTTTGTTGGGGGCTCCTGTCTGTTGTTGCCCTCGTTGTGATGCAGCTGGCGTCCGCCCTTCACTGTGGGGGCCCTGATCTTCTCAGAGAGTGTGTGCCCCCCTTACCCCCACTCTCCTGACACGCAAGATGCGGGAAATGCTGGCGCCGCATGGGAACGTCAGGGTGATTCGGCATTTTCAGGGCTCTGAGGGGTATCGAATATGAGGCCTTGGTCATCCTGGCCAGTGCTGCGTCCCAATGGCGATACTGTTATGCTGGCACCATCGGGATACCCTGGGCCTTATCCTGTTGGGTTGTATCGAGGGAATCGGTTTCTGCGGCCTGTGGACCGCCATGTTGCACCCCCTGAGGGTTTCTCCGGGAGAGGGGGGGCTGAGGGCCTGAAGGTGAACCACAATGGACCCGCGGGGGACGTTGGGGGGGAGTCCAAGCCCAGGCCTCCGACCCCGGACCCCAGAATTTCCACGAAAAAGAAAGATGATGGTCGATTCTGCAGGACTGTCCCCTTGTGAACAGCCATTTGTGCGTGCGGACCCGGGACCCGACCCAACCGTAACCCGGCTGTTGGAGGGGGGGGGGGTAGTTCCGCAAGGATTGTGACTCGGAGGACGTCGAGGCATAAGCGCCCGGTGCAGCGGGAAGATGACGGTGCCGGCAGCTCACCGATGTTGGTCGGCGGTTGGTGGCGGTTGACCGACGAAGAAACCGCCGGCGGTAACGACCTGCGGGTGTTCGGCAGTCATCGCGTAAGCGGTGGCTGAGACGCCTCCTGAGAAACGTGGCAGTGAATGGGATTGCAAAAAACGACGATTGTAAACTGGAATCAAAGCACTTTTTCTGCAAAAACATTTGCAGGGCCCAGGGATGCCCTTTTGACCGACTGGGCTCCGCAGGTGTGTCCGCACCACTTCGGAGGCCAATGGATGCTCCACTGTGCCACTGCGCGCGCGACGCTTGCCTCGGACGGGCGGACTTTCAGTTGCATGCGACGGGCGGTCCGGGTAACGCCCGGGGGGAAGGGGGAGGGAGGAGATGGGGGGTCACCGAGGGGTCATCCCTTTGGGGTGATTGACTCGGCTCCCACCGCCCGGCGCAGGGTCGGCAAAGACCCGGTGCTGACACGTCGGTGCTGGCCCGCTACCTGCGTAGATTGCCCCCCCGCCGCCCCTCCGCAGTCGGGCTGGGGGATCCACAGACCCTGAGCCCGAGCACAGAGCCATCGGGGACCGCCTGGTCCATGGCGCACTGAGCACACTCCTGTCATGGCACCACCACCAAAATGCCTGCAAATGCAGCGCACCACTGAAGTGTAACACGTGGTGACCCGTATCCCCCTGGCAAGCCTCCGCACTAGCCGCCGTGGCGGTTAGTGTCGGTGAGTGGCAGAAATTCCAATTTTCCGTCAGTGAAGTGCGGTGAGTTCATTTTAAGAAAGAGACTGTGGGAAAGATTTTCGGCCGCCAGAAAAATGGGGGGAAATGGGACTGTCAAGAATGGGTATTTCTTCCCATTTTTCTGCCATTTTCCTCCCATTTTTCTCCCATTTTCTCCCAGTCTTGAAGTTGTTCCTACATTTTTCATACTGATGACTCCCCATTCCCCCCCTTTCCCCCATTTCCCCCATTTTTCCGGACTCCGAAATCCTGGTTTGGTGAGTTGGTGAGTTACGTGGCGGTGAGCGCGCATGCCTGCCCTGGCCACAATTTCCCACATCAGCAGTGGAGGGTGCCCTCCAAACTGCACAGCCTGGGAGTATATGAATGTTAGGCCTCTCTCTCTGGCAGGGACGCCATGTGGGCAGCATGCTGCACTTGTGAGCGGTGGGCCAGACATCGTACTCTCATCCCCAAAAGTGCCCCCCCCCCCCCCCGGGCCCCCGAACTGACCTCGACCGACAAGCGGGCCATACACAAGACAAGCACTGGACCCGCAGCCCTCATTACCCCCCGGGCTGACTCAGTGCCCCCAAACGTTGCACGTTGACACCACCGTAGCTATTTTCGTCACTTCCACATCTGCAGTCCGATGTTTGCACGCTTGCAGTCCGACCATGATCCTCAGGGCACAAAGCTCCGGGATGGACACTGCACAAACTCATTGAGACCCGTTGCACCCATGCTTTTGTTGGTGCTGTGTTTCCTGTTCGCCCGCGCCTTAGCGCCACAACAGGCGGCAGCATGAGCAGCAGCATAAAGATCAAGAGCGATGCAAAGCTCGAAGGCGAACAAAGCAACATTGGGTGCACCCTTCGCGTGCACCACAGGGCGGGTGTGGTGAATGAGCCAAGCCAAACAGAGTCCAGCCGGCCACACACCTTACCGGGGGAGGGGGGGATTTTCGGGTGGGAAAAATTTCGGCACCCCCAACTTTTGGGGCATTGTACAGTTGCGGGAACCACAGGCTTTTGGGATGCACACTGCGTACACAAAATCATCCTTTGGGATGCACAGGATACACAAGAAAATTTTTTTGGGATAACTAGAATGAAGAATGATCCTGACATGCAATACACGGGCACCATACCTCCCTACAGAGGAAAAAAGTTAGCTGCCAACCCAGGGAGCAAGACATGGTCCGGATTGCGCAAAAAATTTCGAGGGAGAGATTTCGGCACCAATCTGAAAAACGAAAATTTCCCCTGCCAAAACAATCCCCCCCCTCCCCCTGTAGCATGCAAAGGGCTGTTTTTCAGCCGCCCTGATTTAGAGGACAACCCACAGATGGCTGATAAAGCAATCCAGAAATCCAGAAATACTGAAGGCCGTACTGCGAGTCCCGGGTTGGGTGCTCTCGGTGGGCACCAACATATCCACCCACACGGGTACCCCGCCCCCCCTTTGTCCAAGCATTTGTGATACTTGATGATTGAGGGCGTAGGTCTGTCGGTGGGGACCTATCGCTGAACTTTCCACTGTTCTATGGCCAAGCAACGCCTATGTCCAAGCAACACTGGGCGTTGGTTCTGTCAATTTTTGCATGGTAGATTTTGGCGGTGCGTTTTTCAATTCGTTCCACTGTGTGCCATGTGTGC
The DNA here is from genome assembly GCA_964036045.1 of Eutreptiella sp. 'Long Island Sound 2002'. Lineage (NCBI taxonomy): Eukaryota > Euglenozoa > Euglenophyceae > Eutreptiales > Eutreptiaceae > Eutreptiella > Eutreptiella sp. 'Long Island Sound 2002'. The sequence continues at coordinate 37,221,821 of OZ038397.1, forward strand.
TTCCTGATACCTTGGTTTTGAGGTGCACGATGTTCATATTTTGCGTCAAGGCAGCTCTGTTGGCCAAGAGGGCATTTGTAGCGTGTTTTACCTCTTGGTTTTCAGAATAGTACATAGTGGCTACACGTGTATTGCGCAAGTTGCGGCTCGTAAGCTACGTGGACCAGCGAGGCCCCTGACGCGCGCCCCCCCCCCCCCCCATGCCAGCTCCTCGCCAACCTCCTGTGCCCAGCAGTAGCCCCGACACTGCGCCTGTACAGTAGGGGGCAGTCCCACCTTCTTGAGGTGGGGCTTGCATGGACCTCAATTGCGACCCAGTACCCACTCCGGGAGTTTGAACTGATGTTTGGGCCCCCACGCCCAGCCCCAAAAAATCTCGGCGCGCAAGAGCCTTCCCCCGGGCCTGGCCAGCCAGACACAGGCGCCGTTCAGTGCAAAAAAAGTTGTGGCTCGTAAGCAACACCCTTGTCCAAGCAACTCGGCGTTGGTTCCGTCAATTTCTGGTCATTTACCGTTGCTTGGACAAGGGGGGTGGCATTAGTGCCGGGTTTAGGTACCAAGTTAATCAGTCAGCAACCCTTGCGTCCCCTGGCCCTTGATTTGCGCCTGTTTGAGCGGCCGCGCTTGCGCCGCACTGCACGTTGCCCCGTTTGGTTTTGCTTGCGCAGCCTTTTTTCAACATGTTGTTTTCGTTGCTCATGACTGGAGTCGTGTTGGGCGGAGAGGATGAGGCCGCGAGCACCACCGGCCCTGACGGCGCCCACGTGCTGTCCATCCGGGACCAGCTGGGCGACTGCTCCTTCACCCACCTCGCAAGCGGCGACCACAACGAGGACGAGGACGGACACGATTCCGATTCGGATTCGGACGATGAGATCATCTTGAACGTGAACAGGTGTGTGCCCGTGTCGCGTCTGCGCCGGGGCACGAACAGGCTTACAGCGGCCGACAACCATAGGACCCCCCCCCCCCCACACCAAATGGACCATCGTGGGAAAAACGAAAATTTACTGTTGGGAAAATCTGATCAGGCCATTTTTTGTACACACACTTTTGGGTCCCAGGACCCCCCCCCCCCTCCTCTCTTCATGTTCTGTTTTCTGTTTCAGACACATTGTGTGCCTTGAGGTTTAACCAGGTTTGGCATAGAGGATAAAGATGCACTCATGCCTTACTGTGGAGTGCATTACCTCTGGTTTGCATTTGTCTGTTTTTCAAAGTTTTATTCATTCATTGATGCAAAAAAATAGGTCTCACCCCCCCTCCCCTCTTCTAATGTTGGCCTGGGCATGCAGCCCACCTCCACAGCCCCAGGGAGGCGCCTGAGGTTCCAGTGGTAACCAACGTGGTTACTGGTGGTCGGAAAAGCGTGAGACACACTGACGAACATCTTTTCTGCTCCTGGCCCTGCGTGGTAGTGGGAAGGAGGGCTCCGACTGGCACACTCCCCAGCAGCCCCTGTTCCTGGTCGTCCGCTTCTTTGGGTACAAAGCAACAGAAAGACCAAGAGAAGAGCCTCTTTATATAGGGTTCTCCTTGTGAGGTATTTGGTTTTGGGGTTTCGATGGCTGGCGATGTGCACAGCGCAATAAACCCCAGTCCCATTAATTACCCGCGTGACTTAATTTTTTTTGCGTGATTTTATTTTTTGCGTGATTTTTTTCCACTGTTTTCAATGAAACCCGGCATATGTGATTTTATGTTTTTTGGGTGATTTTATTCGGGGGGGGGGGGATTAGAATTTATGGTGGGGTTTGGAGGGGGGTTGGCTATTTGTCACTCAAGTGACAGATGGGAGTGACAGATAGCTGTAGTTTGTGCTTGAATGGCGCATGGACACAATGACAATTAGCCACAATTCCAGCACCGCAGGCGCCGGAAGGATTCTTTTTTTGAGTGCAAAAAGGAGGAGACGCTTTTTTTGCCCATTTTGTGTGTGCCCAACATGCTCAGAATTTTATGGAGAATTCAAATATGCATGAAACACACCCCCTTCACCCCCCTCCCCCAGGCAGGTTCCTCATGTGTGACTTGTCACTCGTTTTCATCGAGCGCAAAGGGAAAGCAACAGACAAGCAGGGAGCAGAAGGGTTGCACTTCTTGAAGTGGCTGTAAATGCATTTGTTGTTTTATCATCATCATCATCATCATTATTATTATTATTGCAGCAGGAAATTGTAAATTGTAAAATGATAAGAAAGGGGGCACTGAATCAGCTGGCCACATAGCTCAATGGATAGAGAACCTGATTACAGGTTAGGGGGGTTCGGATTCAAATCCGTGCAGTCCCTGCCTTGCTAGCTTTTTGTATTTCCCGTTGGGCGGACCAGAGTTTCCCCTCTCATCCCTAACCCCCCCCCCCCACCATAACAGCCTCCTGTTCAAACCCCCTCTTGAGCTGATCTGGACCAACAAGCAGGTCATACAAAGACATGGTTCTGGACACCGGTTGTACCACATGGTAAAGAAGGGGCCTTTGTGGAGCCCCCCCCCCCCTCTGGCTCAATTGCAGCTCTGATGGTGGCCTGGCATCCTGGTTGTGTTGCTTAGACCTAAGACCAGGAAATTTCCGGACGAGGTCACGGCGTGCGAGGAGAGCTTCGACGAAGTCTGTGACCGTGTGGAGCGGCTGCGGGAGACCCGGTTTGATTTGAACTCCATCAAGATGCCCCGCTTTGATGACCAGATTCTGCAAATGGACTGGCTCACCCACATCCATCTCTTCTCGAACGAGCTGGAGTCGCTGCCAGACAGCATTTCGCTGCTGAAGAACTTGGAGTCCCTGAGCGTCACGTCAAACTTGCTGACGGCGCTTCCCGCGGGGATTGGTGGTTTGACCAAGCTGACTAAATTGGACGTCAACCACAACCAACTGACGGAGTTGCCGGTGGAGTTTGGGAACTTGGTCAACTTGCAGGTGCTGCTGTTGAATGAGGTTGAGGTTGGAGGGATCTCTCAGGGTCCCAGTGGCATTAAGGAAGTCGGCTTAGCGGGGACACACAAAGGCACTGAGTATTGGCAAACTTCAAGAAGTTTGGTACAGCAAAGTTATAGGGTGGACCAGAAGGAGAAGGTGCGCGGGCTGTGCAACAGGGGACACGAATGCTGAGCACGAAGATGACAGGCCTCGGCTCCATCCCGACAGAGAGCGGCTTTGGACACCGATTTACCAAGTGTGTGTCCTTGGCACGGGGGGGTGACCGGGCCCGGTCCTTGTATGCGACCCCCCCCAGCCCCCCCCCCCCCCCCCGGGTTTTGAGAGATAGTGGGCTGGGGACATGGCGCCAACGGTGCCCCCTTTTTTCCGCATGGCGCCAACGGCGCCCCCCTTTTTTAGTGTGAGCGCCAGATTTCGCAAGACGAGGCGCTATACAAATGTCGTTTGTTGCGAGGTGCTTTCAGCGCGGATTGGCAAGACGGGGCGCTATACAAATGGTTTGTTGCCACCTGAAGATCCTGCATTCGGAGCAAAACCCCGGCCCGAGTGTAGCGCCAATTTCTTTCTGGGGCGAACACATTCGTTCAATCTTTCTTTCTCCTTCCCACGCTTTGTTGCGTGGCCCCTCGAGTTGGGGTTAGGGATTCACAATCCACGCTTCGGTGTGGCCCCTCGAGTTGGGGTTAGGGACTCACAATCCACGCTTTGTTGCGTGGCCCCTCGAGTTGGGGTTAGGGACTCACAATCCACGCTTTTTTGCGTGGCCCCTCGAGTTGGGGTTAGGGACTCACAATCCACGCTTTTTTGCGTGGCCCCTCGAGTTGGGGTTAGGGACTCACAATCCACGCTTCGGTGTGGCCCCTCGAGTTGGGGTTAGGGACTCACAATCCATGCTTTGTTGCGTGGCCCCTGGAGTTGGGGTTAGGGACTCATGCGACGTTTTTCCGCGTTTTTTTAGGCAAGTGCTCCATGGGGCGGTTCCCCTTGCAAAATCTTTCAAAGGCCAGCATGGTGCCCAAACCCAAACCTGTGTGTGCCGAAACCTAAACCAAAACACATGTAGTCGCCGCAGAGCGATGGGAGTAGGCACCCAGGAAAGCATTCGCTGCAGTGCGACGGTAGTAGGCACCATGTTGGTCCGCAACGCTTAATAGGGTAGGATAGTACGTTGCGTTTCGTCGTTGGTGTGTCCCCTTGCCATGTTTTTGGTCCTTGCTTTGCTCCCTTTGTACAGCTCAGCGACACACCATGGCGACACTCGATCTTGAGAAGTCGCTGAAGTGAGGGACTTGCGTAGTGTGCAAAAAGAAGGGCTGCCACAAGGCATGCGTTACATGCCTCGTAGCCTACCACAACCACCGTGGACACGCTTGCCCCTCTGCAGCCCCCTCTTCGCAAGAACCACCGGCGGCTTCTCCAGACCCTCCAGCAGCCCCCGCTCAACCTCCAAGCAATGAAGAAGCCCCCGTCCCACCTGCAGAATCTGTTCCCCATGCTGCCTGTGGTGGAAAATGTGGCCACCGGGATGCCCCTTCAGGCAAATGCGGATGCACAGAGGAGATTTGTGGCTGTGGGTACCGTTTCAAGGGCCGGGTTTCAGGGGGTGAGAGGTTGCAGCATTTCACTTCGGTCAAGCACGAGGCATGGGTACATGCTCCTCCACCCCAACCGTCGATTTTTGGCAGCATTGAACGGTTTGTGGTACCAGGGGCCGCACCCGCCATTCCTTCCGATGCTCAACCGGAAATCCCCGACTCGGAGGATGCGATCCTTCTACCCCCTCCTCCTGATAGGCACCCCACTCCGTGTGGTGGTTACATGCCTGAAGGTCACACACAACAGTCATTGATACTCAACTGGCCTTTTTTTTTGGATGCCCAAGACTTGGTCGCAGGTACAATCTATTCGTGGAAATGGAAGGAGGCATTGGCTGGTTTTCGCTCGTGCCATTGCACAGGTTGGTCGTACGATGGGCACTCTTGTGCTGCATGTGCTTCTTTGAAACATTGCCCGGCTCTTGCTCAGAGGTTGCGCATTGCAATGGCGCCTGAGCCGCACACAGAGTACAAGTACCACGGAACCCTTGCATTGCACGCACGCCTGCACGAATACCGTGCAATGGAGCAAAAGGCATTTTTTGATGTTCGCACGATGCAACGATCCTTCCAGCCTTTGCGCTCACAGGTGCACTGCACTTCTTCCTGAAGCATGCGCATGCATACTACTTCGAAAACACTCACACACTGCTCACCAGGCTGAAGCATGCTGCCACAGCAAGTGACCATCTGTTTGATCTGCAGGTGGCATTTGCTCCCTTTGATCCGGCGTTGTACTATGATTGGCAGTTAGAACTTTGTGGTGTGGTCGACGAAGTTGAGATCTTCCAACGTGAATTTCCGGGTGAGCCCTTTTTCATCTGCCACCGAGGCAATGACCGCCTTGAAGGCACGTTCTCTGTGTGCAAAATGGGTCGGGGTGCCGGCGGTTGCCTAGATATTGTTCAACTGCGGCACCGGTTAGCAATTGTAGTACAAATGTCTGCAATATATGCCAAACACCCAGAATGGAAGGTCATCCGTAAACGTGCTGCCACGGGTGACAACATCACACCCGCAACCCGCTGCACTGATGTTATTGATTGTGCAGCAGTGTGGAATGCCGGGTTGGATATGGCCAGTGCGGAACTAAAAAAAGATTTACGTGCAATGGCTGTTGCAGGGGTTGGCATCTTTAGCCCATTCGGTATTCCAATGGAGATCGGCACAGTGGATGATGCCGAGGAGATTCTCGATGACCCCGATGATCTCCTTGAGTGTGATGAGGAGGATCAGTTGGAGCAGACATTCACAAATGACTCCATGATTTTCTTTGAGGGAAAGCTGACATCCAAATAGCACGTCTTGGATGAACTCATTAACGCACCCGCGGGTTCTGCTCCGCGGGACCGTCTCATGCGTGCTTTGCAGATGCCACGGCCAGGCAAATTGCCCGCATTGACTTTGACTCCCCAAGCGGAGAACATGCTTGTGGCCGGTGACACATTTGCTGCTTGTGTGTGCTTCCAAGAGGAGAAACTGAGTTTGGGCATCTTTTACCTTTGGGCTGTCACCAATTCGTCAGGACACTGTGCCATGGACACCCCCACATCTGAGATTGAGGGTGCGGCGCACTTGACAGTCCATGGGCAGTTCATGCCCCTTGAGCGCTATGCAAGCGCAGGGTTGCATGTATGGCATGACCGTCTTCATGCGCTCGCACTGTCGTTTCCAGGTACCTCAGTCCAGTTCATTCGTTTGCAGGTGAATGAGGATCAGACCTGGTATGCACCAACCAGTCAGTTGGATGCCCTTTCAGAATGGTGTGCCCAAACCGCACCTCAAAAGGTGCCTCCCATAAAGTGTGAGCCTTATGAAGGCTTGTTTGTCACAGATCGTGGTGACAAGGGACTGACCACGGACATTTCCCGCTCTGTGCAATGCAAGATTTGCGAGGCAACAGTGCCACGCGTGTGCATGCGCACACATGTGGGGCAACACCTTCTGCAAAAGGAGTGTGTCAGGGGTCAGGAAGAGCTTTCTTTGGCCACCGCTTGTGGGTTTTGTGGCGATCGTGTCACTTGCTCCACGCAGGTTGTCATGCGCAACAAGCGGACGCATGCCTTGGTCACCCTCATGATCTCTGACTGTCCCAGTCAACTAGCTAAGCTGCGCTGGAACACCCTTGCGAAAAGATCTGCAAGCAGCCTGTGCACGAATCATCCTGTGCGGTGTCCCCTATGCACAAAGACAATTTGGTCATATTGCATGGCACAGCACTATGCAGATGTGCATGACACTGCACGGCATCTTGATTTGATGCACATTGCCGAGGCAGAGCAAGAGGCGGTGCTGAATTGGGTGCCTCATAAGGCAAAAAAAAAAAACAAGGCAATGCACCTGCACAGGCTGATGACGCCCAGACTGATGCCGCGGCCTCATCTGCACCTGGCGACGTTGCTTCGTCGTCGTCCAGCTTGCCTCCCTTGCCCCAATCAAAGCCTCCTGCCCGCCCGCTCCCAAGTGAGTCCGAGGCAACGACCTCTGGGGCTGAGCGATCTCGTCCGCTCAAAAGCGTCGGAAAGCGCAACAAGAGGCGGGACGAAGCCCAACGGGAGCTTCAGTCGAAGCGCGCCCGCCCAGACTCCTCCTCCTCCTCCTCAGAGGGGGAGCTTTTCAAGGACCTCTAAGCAGAAGTCCATCCATTTTTTCTTTTAACCCCCAACTCTAACCAAGCCTCAGGAACTTTCTCACAAACTAACCGGGGGGCGGGAGGGGGAACAAGGGCGGAGGGGGAAGGGGGGCGGGGGGAGGGGGGCGGGGGGCAACACGGCGACCCTTAAGACTTTTTTCTCGGCAAGGACGAGAAAGCGCTATTATCGCATACATACCTCCGTACCCCCCAACCCCCAGACACACAACCCCCCAGGAGGTATGCATGTGGTAGTAGTGGGTCGCGCGCAAGCCCCCCCACCTTGGGAACCCCCCCCCCCCGGCCGAAATCCCCCCCCTACACCCCCCAGCCGACCCCCCCCCCAGATCCACCCCCCCCCCCCGAGTTTTGACAGATAGCTGGGGGGTGGGTCGCATCAGGACCGGTTGTAGTCACCCCCCCGTGGTCCTCGGTCCAGACTGCCCAGGACCACATGACTCAATGAGCAGACTGATGTGCCTGCGGGCGTAGAATGCTGAAGGGAGGTTTCAAGAGTGGCTACCAACGCGGTGATCAGCGGTTGGCAAAGTGATTGGGGGGCAGGTTTGGCGGCTACAACCTGGCTGGTGGGCCGCCCCCAACATGACAGGAGCGGTCAGGGCGGAGCAAAGGGCGGGGGAGGTGCCCCTTCCGCCCCTCCAAGTGCATCCCTGCAGGGGGTTTCCATGGACTCGGGCAGCGACAAGAGGTGAAGCGGGGACAAACAGTGGAGACAGGTGCAGGAGATAAGGGAGAACCAGTGGGCATGGCGGGTGCGAGGGGCATGGGAGGTACAGGGAGGCTGCATGTTGCAGGTTTCAGCTTCGGGCAGCCTCGATTTTTCCCGAAGTAAAGGAGGACGAAGCATGTTTTACATCGGCACACCAATGCGCATCTGGACACGGGCTGGAGACACTCACCACTTGCATCCCACCCCGTGCGGCAGCCACCGCTTTGAGTGCGTTGTCAGTTGGGGTCGCGTGACGGCGATTGGTGTTCCCCCTTAGCGCGAGTAGCCAACGACGGATAACCTACTCAGTCGCGGTCAATGGTGAAACGACAGCGGTTGGTGTGGGCCTACGGTCGATGGCCAACCGGCGACAGTGGGCAGGTTGCCGGCAAAAATGTGGAATCCACCCTCCTGCTTGTGTGCCTGCACAGGAGTGCTATATCGACTTCAACAACCTCAGCCAGATGCCTGAGGCCCTGTTCAAGCTTCCCAAGTTGAACACCCTGAATATTGCTGAGAATCACGAGCTGCGTTCCTTCGGAGACTTTACGCGGTACAAGACCTTCCAGGACAAGCTGACCATCAGCATCGACAACGTGCCGTCGCTCTGCGCAGAGTGGGGCGCGCGCGACGCCGCCAGCCTCCCCAACTTGGAGGTGTCCTGGTTCAAAGTCTTCCCCGACCGCGTCACTGACAATTTGTTTGTGGGGTCGCTGCGGACTGTCCAGGAGCAGCGGGTGTTCCAAGAGTTGGGTATCACGAAGATCGTGACCTGTGGCGACCACATGGATGTCAATGTGTGCGAGGGTATGCCTCTGGGACGGGCACTCATCCAACTGTTGAGGGTGGTGTTCCATAAATGCTGGTCGAGTCTTGTGTTCTGGGGGGCGTATTGCGTGCTGTGCGCGCTGTGCACAAAGTCGGATGTCTTATTTAATCCGAAGTATGCCGGCCATATTTGGAAGCTAACCGTTGCAGTTGACCACCTCGGGAACATTGTTGGATTGTTCCACTTGTGCCTGGCACTGCACCGGATGCCTTAATTTGGGACAAACATGTGGACTTTGAGGTAGAGTGTCATGATGGTGCATATAAAGGCCTCTTGCATTCGCATACTCCTTTCATCTGCTGCAAGGTTCTTTCAAAACGTGGAAAGGAGTGGGTGGCTTGGGGGGTTGGAGGTGGGGTGAAACACGGGTTTGTCTAACATTGTGGGGGTGTAGTATGGTCTGTATAGGCAAGAATATTGCTAATTGCCTGGAAAATTCCCCAATTTCTCCCTGTGAAATGCGCGCCGTGCGCGTTGTGCGCGTGCTGTACACAAATGCCCCCCTGCAACCGGCGTCCAGTGCCTTGGTTGACCTGCATTAGCGTGCAGGTGATCTCGAGCTTTCATGAATGTTTGGGCGACTTCGTGTCAGTTGTTTGGCAGGACTGGGGGGGTGGGGATGGGGGGTTGTGGGTGAGAAAAGAATGTCTGCCCCACTGCTCGAAAGTGCATTATGCTGCCCGCGGGGCGTCCACTCCCCTGCCGGCGCAGGCAGCCTTCATGCAGTCATTTCCAGACAGAGTGTGCAGGTGCTTTGATCACTGATGCGGGAAGGTGTGACACAGTGGAGGTGGTGATGATCCAACGAATTAGGTCTTTACCCCCACCCCCGTCCGAGCGGCACTCGCGAGCAGATGGACGACTGCCCAACTTTCAGTTACGAACACGTTTCCCCACCGCCTGGGGACAAACAAGGCACATGCTTTCCTCTCCAAAACCTGCACAATTGCGCATGCCCGGAAGCGCCAACCGGCACACTTACTTAGCCTTGAGGTGATATGAAATGACAAACATGACATGGGGACGGGAGTTTGAGTTCAAATGCCTGACGCCACTCGGGAAGGTGGTTGCCGGAGTGGTACAGGCATGAGATGGGATGGGCATGGTGGCACCGTGGGAGGTGGTGTTATGATTGTACTGCCCGTGTCCTCGGGCCTATGCTGCCCCGCAGGGTGGAGGTTCTGCGGTGCTCGAAGCAAACTCGGCTCCTCTTGGGCATTGGCCGCTGCTCTGTCGCCAAGCCACACAGTCCTGTCGGAGGGGACCAGGGGGGCGGAATGGGGGTTGCTGGGGGATGGTCCTGGATGGCGGTGGGCACCTGGACAAGGGTCATGTGTGGGGGAAAAGAAACAGGATACGATGGTATGACATGCAAACGACAGAAAGGAAGCGAGGCAGGAATGAAGGAGAAATGGAAGGGGGGGGATTGAAGGGGGTGGGAGAGGAGGAGGGGGCTGGATGTGCTGGTGACGGGATAAACGCGAAATGCAAAAACAGGCGAAGCAGCAGGGCAGGGGGGCTGAACTGTGGTTTACGTCTGGGGTGGTATGGGAGGGGGGCGGGGGTCCAGTGACGGGCAAAGCCCACCAAAAGCGCGCTCGGACAGGCCCGTCTGTAGATAACCCTGCGCTTCTGCGTGGTGTGACTCCGGTCTGGCTCAAACTGATGAGTGGGTCGTGCTGGTGCTTTGAGGTGCTTCTCTTGTTTCGTTCTTTGTGCTGCTCGTCGCAGCCCCGCAATGGTTTTGGGTGGTTTGGGCACTCGTCCAGGGCGGCCAGCTTGGTTGCCAATGCGAGACACAGGCTGTGGTCTAGAGGGAACGACTGCCTGGCATCACCAAACCACAGCCGCCACCGCCCAGAACGCACCCCCCCCCCCCCCCCCCCACCCTTTGTCCGAGCCACGCCTATGTCCAAGCAACACGAGGCATTGGTTCCGTCAATTTTTGCGCCGTGGATTTTGGCAGTGCATTTTTCAATTGGTCCTGCTGCGTGATATGTGTGCTGTCTGATGCCTGGGTTTTGAGATGCAGGATGTTCATATTTTGTGTCAAGGAAGCTGATTGGGGCATGATGGCCTTTGTAGCATATTTGCCCCTTGGTTTTCAGAATAGTACGCCATGTGTTTCCGCATGTACCATGCACAGTGTAAACGCGTAAGCAACACCCTTGTCCAAGCAACACTGGGCATTGGTTCCGTCAGTCTCTGGTCATTTACCGTTGCTTGGACAAGGGGAGGGGGGGGAAGGGGGGGCACTCTGACCCAAACGTCCCCCCGCACGGACTTGCGGTTGGATCTGACCACTAGTGCACAGCAAAGCGCTTGGAATGGGTCCTGGGAAGATGGATCTGGTTCTTGAAACAACACTGTTGGACTGGCCGGCCCGTGGGCGGCCCGTCTGGTGTGCGCCGTTACTTCATGTTGAACAGTTGGTACGGAGTCGCCGGGCACGGGTATGTGGGTGTTGGTGCTGAGGTGGCGGGGCGCGGGTCACAGGGGCAACTATGGCCCAAGTCCGGCACTTGGGATCCTGTTTGCTTGTCATGGCCGCCGACCTAAATGTGGCTCTAAATGTGGCGTTTTCATGTTTTATGATGGGAAATACAATGCGCTCATCTTGTGTGTACTCAATGAGTACCAACAAGACATCTAACAGTTTGGGTCGCGTTTCAACCAAAACTCAATGGTTTTACTAGAAACTTTGGTCCTTTCTGAGATCATTTTGGCATGTCATTTAGATGCCCAAAAACACTCATTTGGCGACCAGAAATTTGCTCTGAGGGGGGGGGAGGACTTTTGAGCCCCGGAAGGCCGGGGGGGGGGGGGGGGGTTTGGAAAATGGGCTCCCAAGTCCAAGAGTGATTTTGTTGTTGTCTCTGCGTAGGGTCATTGAAAATTGCCGGCGACAATGAGTGCTGTTGGCTAGCATGATACCCCCGCCATTTTGGAGCGGTTAATTGGCCTCATTTTGGGGATTGGCTGGTCTTGGGTGGGCATGGATTTGCCACCTCAGGTGCCAAGGCCGAGTTGGCACAACGCGTGCACAACCGTATCAACCACATTCGAGAGGCTCAAGGTTTGCTGTGTGATGAAGTTGTTGATGTGGAGGAACGTGTTCTTCATGATACGGTCTCCCTTGATGATGATGATGATGATGATGATGATGATGACCTGCTTTGTTGTGTGTGTCATAGCGGGGACGTTCAAAGGGCAACAATATTGTGATTTGTGAGGGGAATCACTCGGAATAACGTGGCTACCACCAAAAATGTCTTTTCCTGCCATTGCCATGCATTCGTGATGGTCCATGGTTCTGCCTTGAATGTGTGGCATATGACACCTCTCAGGTGAGGTCACCCAGCACCGACGGTGGTTATGTTCCTTCCATAGCATGCACTTCAACATCGAGGTCAACCGCCTCCTCCAGCTCGGATTCCAGCTCTGATTCCAGCTCTGACTCCAGCTCTGACTCCGAATGTGACAGCAGCGGGGATTACCAATATGCAAATCTTTGTGTGCCAATGGGAGGCCAAGGTGGGGCGCTACGTTGTAGCCGGAAGCGACCGGGGGTCCTTGTGCCCTTAACTAGAAGTACCACCACCAAAGGCACTAGGTAGGGCCCGCCCACAAGGCATAGTCAAGGGGCCGAGTTGAGAGCCGACGCCGGGGGGGGGGGTTGGTCGGAAATGGGCTCGAAAGTCCCCCCCCCCTCCAACCCAATTTTCTCCCTGCCTTTTTGGCTTTTTTGGGGGCTCTTTGGCCGCAAAAGCTCAACATCAAACGCTTTGCAGTCTGCAGAGTGGCACCCACCGGATGTCATGCTTGTGGGACGACAAGGGCTTGCAAGGATCGTGGTAGCCCCCCACCCACCCTTGCGCAAGCGCCGTGTTGTGCAGTCACCACTACACGGTGAAACCGTCCATTTTGGTGCCTTGGGCGGTGCCTGCGCAAGGAGAGGGGGGTAATCATAAGGAGTTCACCTGTGGCGAATTTGTCTGTATTGTGTCGCAGGGATGGATCAGCTGCTGCTCTCTGTGGCCGACACCGTGGACACCAACATCACCGCCCATTTCAAGGTCGGCATCGACTACATGCGCAAAGCGCACGACGACGGGGAGAAGGTCGTCGTGCACTGCTTCGCGGGCCTGTCCCGGTCCGCGACGATCTGCTGCGCGTACCTTATGCACGAGAACAGGTGGACGTTCGACCAGGCGCTGGCATGCGTGCGCGCTGGCCGCCCAAACGCCCAGCCCAACGATGGCTTCCAAGTCCAACTGCGGAAGTATCAAGCGGAGCTCGGGATTCAGGGGTGAGGTCGCGGGTCCCACTTGCCGTATCCCTCCTCCCGACCCTCCCCATACACCCCAGCCAGTCTTTATGGACCCCCCCCCCCCCGTGACAACAACCACCACCCCAGCACAAAACCCGCTACAAACCCGCTACAAGCCCCATAAACCCGTTACAAACCCATCAGTTATGCCCTCCCCGTCCCTCACGAGGTCGTGAACACCCCCGCCGGCCCCCAATTGGTCTGGAGCGCAGGCCCAGGAAATCCCCTGCCAGGGCACAGGCAGATCCCGCGGGGGTTCGCTGGCCGCGCCACGACTGGTGGCTGCCACACAGCCCCGCCACAGCCAGCGTGCCGAGCGTCCAGCGATGGCGGCCACCAGCTGCTTCGATGCGAGTAATAATCGGAACGTCCGGGCACCAGAGATCATGTCACTGGCGGGTGATGCCGGCTGCTGTCTACTGGTCACCAGATACGTGAGGGATGTGCCCCATTGGATCCATACTTAGTGCCCTGCTGATTGTGGGGCTTGCAGAGCATACGTGGGCTCCCTCAGACCCCTCCTCCGCCCTGGATAAGGTCGTAGTTGGTGGTGTCATTCTGGTTTGTTCTGGCATCCATCCGAGCATCGGGAGTGCCTGAAGTGTGCTCGAAGCCAGGCACCGTTGTATTGCCAGAGCTTGGGAAGCAAATGGATTCCAATGATTATGATTTTCATTTTTTGCGAATTTTTTCGGTTTGGGTTATTTGTGGTCGGAGCATTTGGTACGGTTCGTGATCAAAGCCCTGGGCAACAAAATTGTGGCGGCGTGTGTCAGCCATGATCTGGAGCCGTTGCAGCCGCCAACGACGATGCAGCAATGGACCAGCTGCCCCCCCACGCGCCTCTACCCGATTCCTGTCTCCCTGCACTAAAACTGGGGTTACACTGAATGTAGCGATCAAGAGGAGGGTGGGGTATCAGCGTGGGGACAACCTGTGGAGGCCTGGGGGTGAAGAGGGGGGGGGGGGCGTCAATTCTGCAATTACCGTCTTGTGTGCGTGCCGCCGTGTCCGCCAATGTTTTTACTGGGACGTTGAATCGGCTGGCGGATAGCACTACGCCCAAAAGGCGCCTCGGGCACATGAGCCTCTTGCATGCCACGGCATTCGGGTGCATTGGTACAGTGTCCCTGACAGACGTCTCATATGCGCAGGCTGAACCGCATCTACAGATGGTTTTCCTTTGTATCCCTCCCCTCCCCTCCAAGACGGCACACTTACTCCGCCTTTGTGGCGACCCAGTACCCCCCCCCCCCCCCCAGATATGCCGATAGTGTCCGCCAGGGGAAATGAGTTTCGTTAAGAATCAGCCCCGTGCCATATGCCACTCAGTGATCACGCGGCACCCGGAAGTCAGTAGGATCCAGCTGCGTCCCGTTGCCAACCGGTCTCCAGATCACGTCTGACCCGGCGGATGCCAGTTGCAAGTCTGCCCCCCCCCCCCTCCCCTCCATTCACCCCCCTCCCAAAGCGTAACACGAATCGTGCCACTGGGGGCTTGCATCGCTCCATCCACGCCCCCCCCCCCCCCCAGGAATTACAGTATTCGTCATCCCTGAATAATACACCCTGCCCGTCGCCACTGAGGCGGTTGAGGGTTCGGCGTTTGCAAATAATGCAAGGCTTTGCCGAAGACGGATGAAGTCAATGGGCGCCATCTTTGTCGCAGGGGGAGGGGGGGGGGTGGGGCTACGTGTCAGTAAATGCCGTCAACATGTAATGCAGGCTCAGTGCGCGTGCAGTGCCTGCGAGGTGGGGCGCGGGATCGAGGCAGTGGCGTCCCCCGTTGCGGCCTCTCCGTCCTCCTTTTTTTTGGCATTTTTTTTACCTCACCAGTGTCACGGGTGCCCACGATTCCCTTTTGTTTTCTCTTGAGGAGGCAGTATGGGGGAGCAGGGCGGACGGCTCAGATCGCACCCAGGGAACCGGGGAACCCGTGATCAATGTACAGTTGCGAACACATCAAAGTGCTCGGGAATCTTCAGACATTCTCTCCTCCCTTCCTGGCAAGCCTCGAGAGTGGTGCCCGATTAAGACCCTCGTAGTAAGGGCCACTGGTGTGCAGAGTCGCCGGAGACGTCGTTGAGCCTCTCTGGGGTGGCCTTCGCCTTGGCCTCCAAACCCCCACCCGAATCCCTGGAGTAGGCCCCAGCGCTCGAGCACTAGTGCAGGCTTGTCCGTCCACTCCCCATTTCGTGTCATCGTTTTCGGCCCATGGCCTGTTGCCGTCCCCATCACAAGAGAATGGGGTGTGGACGTTGCCCGAGGGCTGACGGACCGGTGCACTTGTGCGGGCCGTGGTAGAGGTGACCCGCCTCTGGCGGAGTCCTTTCGCATGAGTCGAGCCACGGTGTACGCCCTCTGGGGCGTCCAGGGGACAGGGAGGAGATGGGAGCAGAGCGCTGGCCCCCCTCTGTAATTTGGAAGGGTTTCCATACAAGGCGGCGACAGACCCCAACCAGCCGACGTGCTCTTTCCTGTTTATGGATAATCTGGCCCCAATGCCATAGCCAGGCCCGAGGTTCAGATGTGATATGCACCTCTTATATGATGTTCCGCGGGTTGGTCAAACCCTCGTGGGCTATGACCTGGGGCTATGGTGGACGTCGCCGCGGTCGGAAGGGTACTACTCTGGATGGCGTAGGGAGGTCCCGTACAGCGGCCCGCACAGTGGGTTCTGGGTACAATAACCCAAAAACAGGCAATATTACGCACCCATTTGTCTCTCTTTCCTGCCTTATGCCCTTGCCCAGACCATGCCTGCAATATATGCCAGTCCAAGAATACGGAAGCTGTTGATTCTTTGTCTCTGGTGGCGGCGGATCGTTGCACTGCTGCGTGCGGCCCCGTTCCGGTCTCCGGTTGTGCGGCCGAGAGCTGCGGCTCATTCTCCTCCACCAGCCCCATTGACCCCAGCCCCAGACCTTTTGTCTCGCCTTTATGGGACCTTCATCCCCCAAAGCTCCAAGGGGCCCATCGTGTAGAGTGCAGGCCCAGACGGTTTGTTGTCATGCCCCAAGCCCCAAAGGTGCAGCAGGGCCGCCCCTTGGAGGCTTCACAAGTGCAGGTCCTTGTCAGGACAACAGAGGTTGCTCAGACCAGGCAAGTGGGCCCCAGCAGCCCTCCCTTGCCCCCACCAAGATGTGCAGGAGGTTCAAGGTGATTTGGGAGGACAGGGACAGTGAATGCCGCATGGATGTGCGCAGTGCAGAAGGCGGCAAGGGTTGGCATCGGGGAATAAGGATATCACAATGATTTGTATAATACATGGATTAAAAACAACCAAATATTGGGAGACCCTGGAGGGTGCCGGCCAGGCAGTGCCCACCTCATCCGCGGTGCTTTCCAGCATGCCCGCTTTTCTACTGTTGTTATGCACCCCTACGGAGGCCTTTGCAGCCCTATCACTGGCTCAAATCAAAGGCCTCTGCTACAGAACGATAGTGTCGAGAGGTTTCTGAGCGTTGGGTGAGCAAAGTACGGTGGATCAATTGACGAATTTAATGGAGTTATAATGTTGACCAGTGCTCCGGTGTGTCCCGCTTGCTGTTGATGTGCGTGCCCTGTGGGTCTCTTCCTGATTTTGTTGATGTTCTTGGATCATCAGACACGGGGTCAGTGGTGAAAACGGAGTACCCACCCGTTTTTGCAGAACAGACACTCGTAGATAGCCTACTTTTGATCGGTAGGGAGGCAATGGTTTGACTTGAGCGTTTCCATCTGCAGCTTTCACAACTTCAAGGTGGTGCCAAAAAGGCCTTTGGCTGGCCAACTGGCCGGAACTAATGCCGGCAACACGCGCGCGCGGCGCAAAGCGCAAAAATATGTCCGTTTTTCCGGTAAACAAATTTGGGTGGATTCAGGCACTGTTTGCATGTGAGCTCGCCCAAGGGGGGCCTCACACCCTGCCATAACTCTTCCCCCAGCAACGACCACCAAGGGACAGTATTTACAAGAAATTCAAAGGTGGACCATTTCCTGGAGAAGTTGTTCAAATACCTGATGCGGTGCGCACATGGTGCATGCACGGTGTGTGAATTTCCTCTATGGGTCAAGCTGGAGGGTTCCCTATGATGTACCCAAACGGTGCAGGAAAGAAGATCCGACCCCAGGTATCATTTTCTAAACGAAAACAAAGGGTTTGTCATCAAAAACACAGAGTGCCTCGTACTCCTGTAGCCAGCACAGGCCATTAGCTGTTCATTGGGATGGCGTAGGTGCAAAGCATCAAACACTAACACTCTGAGTATCAGACATAGTGGTCTCAGGATAGTGTACAGCATCAGCACTTGCCGTCCACATAATACAGTACGTTCGCCTTCAGTCTCTGGGCATGTGCACAAAGGCCGTACACTCCTCAACTGCCCTAGAGTGTGCTGCCATACTCCCAGACCAATCTGGTTGTACCTCACATGAGTAAGCTGAAAGGGAAAAGTACATATATCATCTTGCCGACATCCGTCAAATGCATGTGCAGACTGATAACTCGCCACCTGCATGACCCTTTGCATCTCCATCAGCATCCACCAAGTCATGTGTACGTTCACCAAAATGGCAGAGCTGATCAGCTCGCTGAGCAAGGGGCTTTGGCATCCCCGCTCTACATGAATGTCCACAGGACTGTCCGGCCAAGGTCCTATCACGCCCATCTGTTTGTCGAGTCGACAGTTACCCATGGTGCAGGCTTGGTAGCGGATGTTGAACACACTCCACTAGTCTTATCAAATGATTTCACACCCATGCTCATAGAACGGTGCAGTGTCATGGACACAATGGTGACGTGGAGACCAGCCATACGGCCTTTTCCCTCCCTGCAACTACCCGACCCTAAAGACCCAGAAGTTTTGGGTAGAGATTCGTCGATGTCTTCGGTGGAGTCTCATAAAGAAGACATGCTTGTTGACTATTTGTTCGATCTGTGTGTGTGTGTGTGTGTGTGTGTGAGCCCTGGTTTGTGTGATTTTGCCTTGAGTTTGATCAGCTCCCCGCCTGCCGCCGTCTCCTAAGTATCCCCCTCCCCCTTTGTCCAAGGTACGATGATACAAACCACATGCACCGCAATACGGCCGCACATGTGCCAGCGCATGAGAGGCAGAGCATTAGTAGGGGGGAGTTACGGGGTGTGTTGCATGCGGCACTCAGTCCGAAGCCAGGGGACAGGATGGTGATTGTGTTAGATTCAGAATATGCGTATAAGGGAATCACGGTGTGGGCGGAGAAATGGAGGCGTCATGGGTGGAGGACGTCCTCAGGGGAGGTGGGGCACAGGGATTTATGGGAACACATCTTTTGGTTGCGAGAAGGGGCGGGCGACCTGCTGCAGTTAAGGTGGGTCCCATCACACTTAAACGTGGAGGGGAACGAGGAGGCAGATGCATTGGCGTGCCAGGGCAGGGAGCAGCACCCCAATAATCTGTTGCCATTGTCAAAACGACGGAGGGTTACCGAATGGGAGGATCTGGGGCTGCAACCAATGGTAGAGCTGGATCAGTCCTTGGTGTCACTGGTATGTTCCGACGTCGATTCAGGGGGGGGGGTCCTCGTGACAGCTCACACGTCACCATACGGGGGGTCCTCCAGTGAAGAGGACATGGCCTCCGGGGAGGAGGAGATGCAACCCGGGTTCCGACAGGGATGAAGGATACAGCACAGAGTTGAGTGGGGTGAGCACGAGCGATAGTGCAGAGTACAGTACTAACGTCAGTAATGACCCGAGGAGGTGCAGGGCAGGAAAGTTGTGAGCCTATGCCTGACCCGTTATCCGGACGATCTGTGACAGTGCCTAACGGCTGGACTCTTGGACGGATTGGTGCCGCGGCTTCGCCGCGTTGATACATGATGTGAGGGCATAGGTCTGTCTGTGGGGACCTATCGCTGAACTTTCCACTGTTCTATGGCCAAGCTACGATGTTTCTCCAAGCTACTGTCTGACTATCTATTTTTTTGTCAAGATCCTTTCTCGAGCATATCAACATGCAAAGCTCCAATTGCAGAATGCTAGTGCCTTTCCGCTTCCTTTGTACCACGTTTCACCTACTGGTCACCATTTGTGCCCTCATCTTGCTATCGGACAACACTGTCGCATCCCTCAACCCAATCCACACAGAGGAGGAGTATGAAGTAGTGTACAAGTCCTTGCTGAGTGCTTGGGCATTAATGCTGTCCAGTGTGGTGCTCTGCTACATCGGCTTCTTCAGTGGACTATCAACGTTTAGCGAGCCATTTTGCCTGATCCAATGTTTCTTGCATCTTTGCGGGGGCATCACTCAATCCTTTTTCTCCTTCCATGGTGGCCACTACGTTAGGGCATGGCAAATTGTGTGCATATTTGGAGGTTTACCCGTGTGTTTGGAGCTTGGCAACCTTTGGTATGTGGTTCGCAGCAATAACATACGTGCCTGCGACTAAGTGTGTGATGTGAATCAAGGGACGGTGCAAAACTGCTTCTCAGTTGGGCCAGTTGTAGCGCCTGCTTGTGTGTTGGCACGGCACGCTGGAGCTGCTGCTGATAGCCAAGCTGCAAGCTGCATTGGCTGATGCGCAACACCAAATGGCAAAATGGGCTCGGCAGTGCCAAAAGACGCCGCTTATTTCACCTTTAGTAATGGGCGGTATGAAGGATGCATCGGGCCGGAGACGCGGGGTGTGAGACCCCCGATCCATCTGGCCGCAACCCGTCCACATGGGCTGCGGTTTGTTGCAGAGAACCTGCGGGATGTGGTCCGGAGGCAGCGATGTGTGAGATGCTGGAAGGCAAGACGCCGTTATTCGATGCCCTCCTCCAGGACAAGGACATGGTTGAGAAGATGATGATGAGGCGATTGCCCAGTCGCCCTGAGGTGACGGGGCACGAGAGGAGGTGGTCAATCACCGCATGGCCGGTCGCCGGTTGACCGCCCTGCACATGGCCTGCATGGAGAACAAAGCGGGAGCCATGTACAGTTGGCTAGCAATCAGAAGTCTGTTGCCGAACAAAGCTGACCCCAGCATTGCGGATGAGAAAAAGAAGCCCCTCCTTGACTACCTGCTCAATAATATTGACAAGGGGGGAACGTTAGCGCGCCGGGCGCGCGCCGGGCATCTTTTTGGACCCGTGCCCCACCGGTGACCTTTTAGGGGGTGCGCTAAGGGGGCGCACTTAGGACAATCTTTGAATCAACGCTTCGTTGCGTGGTGCATCATGGTGACCCCCGGCGTAGGTTTTGACTTCCGATTTTGTTCCCTTTGTTGGGGACCCCCGAGAATGCAGGGGTGATGTAGCATTTCCGCCCTCTTTTGGGCCCCAACCTTCCGGTGCTATTGACGAAACCGGGACAATCTTTGAATCCACGCTTTGTTGCATGGTGCATCATGGTGACCCCCGGCGTAGGTTTTGAGTTTTGATTTTGTTCCCTTTGTTGGGGATGTATTGACACCCACACTTGTGGGACCAATGTTGTTTGTTAAGTGCAACACAAATGACAGTTGGAGTGGTTGAAGTCACAGATATTGCTTTATTTTGCAACGTGCTTTGTAGGGAAGGTGTGCAGTGCAATGTGGTCTACTTGGGGGGCTTCTCCATGGGAGGGTAAATCTGGGGCTGAAGTCGGGATAGTTAATACAAAAGTAGCGCGCCGGGCGCGCGCCGGGCAAACATTCCCCCAAGGAGAGGAAAGAGAAGGATTAGAAGGAGGAGAAGCAGAAGCGTGGCCGAAGAAGTGTAGCCCAGAGGCATACCCCGATGGTTGAATGTACCAATACCGGAAACGAGGGGTGTTTTTCAACGCCTCGAAGACACCGGCATGTCCGACCATTACGGGCCGTGGCATAGCCATGCTTCCGCTCCCCAGATGGGGCTGTACATTGGATTGGCGGAGGAACAAAAAAAAAGATTAGAAAGAGGACAAGCAGAATCAGGAGAAGGATAAGAAGGAGGAGGAGAAATTGTTGCTGAGCTGAAGAGCAAAACGTGTGCGCAGAAGGTGGATACTCGGTCGGTATCAATGCTGCATCGCGTTGCACCTGAAAGAGCTCTGTGAAATGTCAGGGGTGGACGGTGGTGTATACAGATGGATCAGCGAAGCGGATCTGTGGGTGGATGCAAGCGGTGGTACAGGGCGCAGTCCCCGAGAAGCTTTCGTACTGACGACCCCCACCGCCCAGGCCACTTGGGTGACCATTCCACAATAGACTTCAAAACATACTCTGAGTCCAATACCACCACCAACTGCTCACCTGGTCTGCGGTGTACCAGCACATGCAGCGCTTCCCGCAGCTCGGCCCTGCTGACACTCTGCGGCTCATGCGCTGGCACATGGTTGACAGCGAGATCTACGGGAACGGACTCTGCTGCTACGCGAAATGGGGGATCGAGTATAGCTGCGGTGGGTCTCCTTACATCTCGATGTACGGCGCAATGAGGAGGGGGATGCGTTGGCCGCGCAGGAGTGGGAACTGCATCCGCTTCACCTGGTGCCATGGACCAAGAGGCGTCGGGTGGAATGGGATTTGGTCAGGCTAGAGCCAATGGAGGACCCTTCGGCGATGCTAAGTGGGGGGATGACTGGGGGGGGGGGACTGGAGAGCACAGAAGCGTCGTCAGGGGATGAGTCCATGTGTGAGTCCTTCAGTGATGGATTCTCGGCGGACGTTAGTTACAGGGATCAGGAGAGGGCATAGCAATTGCGATTGCCCGAGTGTGAGTGGGAAACCGACTACAGTACGGACATCAGTGAAACCAGAAGGCGGAAGGGCAGGAGGCTAATCAAGAGTACTTCTGATCCGGCCTAAAGGCACGGTCTTCACCTGGAATCCAATGGGTTGGGGCGCCTAACGGCGCTTTGTTGGACAGCATGAACAATTTGTGGCGGCGCGTAATGGCGCCTTGCTGGACAGCTTGGTCAATGTGTGTCGCGGCTCCGAAGCGTGATACATTACTATTGGAATGCCAGAGTGATTCTGGAGGATGACGACCATCGTCCATCTATCGCCAAGCTGCGGTCTTTTCCGCGCTTGATGGCACGTTGTTGACATTGCACATGAAGTACTGTTGGAGATGCAAGAGTGATTCTGTAGGGTAGCGACCCTTACTGATTTATGGCCAAGCTACGATCTTGTCCAAGCTACAGCGGACGTAGGGACTGCATTGATTTGGGTGCTAATTTAATTCGGCACCAATTTTGCTGCAACCATATAAGACTACGGGTTTGGGATTGAAATGTCACATTTGTGGGCTGAGGGATGTGCGAGTTGTTCTTGTTTGCCCAATGCAAATGTTCATTTGAGGGGCCCTAGGCATTAGCTTTTTTTTTTCTTTTAGACCAGCGCAACATTTCCCATTTACATGTTGATACGGTCGTGCCTAAGCTGCAGTAGGTGTCGGGAGCGTATTGATTTGGCTTCGTAGCTTGGTCAAGGGGGGGGGGGTGAGGTGGGCATGTGCCCACACCATTTGTGGCCATGGGTATGTCTTGTGTCAAAGGAAGCTTGCACCTTTGCTTCTCTGGTGCAACTTGGGGACGGTCTGATGGGGCAGGGGGAGGATGCGGGGCATCGATAGAACGCGTGGGTGAAGTTCCTAAGAGGGAAGCCCGTCCCGGTCCTTCCTAGTGGCCCTTTTTTGAGCCATTGCTCGCATGGGGGGTTGCGGATAGAGGGGGGTTTGGGTGTGCTAAAGATTCATGTTGTTGGGCTGCTGATGGGAGGTGTGTGGAATCGCGCACCTCGCGTGATGTCTGGACCCTCACTGCCAGTGTCTTTGTGATACAGTCGGCTGTTTCGCTTGCTGCTGTGGCTGCCCCCCGTGTTAAGCTGCATTACAGTGCTTGTAAGACTGGCAACAGCTTGCGGCTTTGCAACCCTCCGCTGTAACCACAGCACAGTAGCACAGTTGC
This sequence comes from Eutreptiella sp. 'Long Island Sound 2002', assembly GCA_964036045.1. NCBI lineage: Eukaryota > Euglenozoa > Euglenophyceae > Eutreptiales > Eutreptiaceae > Eutreptiella > Eutreptiella sp. 'Long Island Sound 2002'. The sequence continues at coordinate 37,244,747 of OZ038397.1, forward strand.
ACAAAACAAAAACACACACAAAAAACCCCTTCTGATCAACCCCCCCCCCCCTCTCCCAGTGGAAAACCAAGATACTTACCTGCAGGGAGGCAAAATACCAAGTGCCACGCCCCAAAGCCACAATGCCAACATGCATGGTATTCCCCTTGTTTGAGCACCCCAAGTGGTGTAGGAACACCTTTAGAAAGACTCGGGTTTGACCACTTTTGGATCCACCGGTGACCGTAACCCTACCCTAGCATATGCATTGTGCGTGCTACCACCCTCCAATAGGGCATTGAAGGGTGTTGACTGCGCAAAAATAGGTTGAAAGTGATCCCCTTCACCATTATTTATCACCACAAGGGTGCCCAACGCATTCCATGGCATGCAAACACAGCACACACACACACACACACACACGCGCGCGCGAGCACCACCAGCTGTGGAAGCCCCAATACACATACAACACACGGGGCAACATGGCGATGACGGGCTCGTGGAACTCATGCCGTGGAGCTGGCCCGGCGGAAGCCACGGAGCCACCACCCCACTTCCAGGGTGGTCCTGGGGCAGCGAGCCAGGTTCTGGCCCAAGTGCATATCGCACTGGTCGAGGGGTAACACAGGGACGCACTCACACCCCTGGCCTGCACCGTGGGCCTGCTATGAAGGGGTAAGCGACCCGACCCGAGGACGCCAGTGTGGCCTATACGGGCTCAACCGGGAGACCTGGTAAAAATGGTACAACCACACACACACACACACACACACACACACACACACACACACACACACACACACACACACACACACACACACACAGGTGTTTTGTTTGGTGCCTGCCAGCTGGTGACACTGCATACCCAACCGAAAGCCAAACAGGCACGTACATCGGTAACCTCAACTACACGGGCGGCCCCTGGGCTGGTGAACCCCCTGCCTGGCACGACCTCACGGGTCACACAAAATGTCCGCAATCACGCATGAAATTTTGGAAGCATTGCAGCGCCCGGAGCTCCTGGAAGCTCTGGCTGCTGCCCTTGCGCCACTACTCAGTGGGCGGAGCTCGCCGAAGCCGAAGCCAACGGCATCTGTCGCTGCTGCTACTCCAGCTGCAACTACAAGGGAAGAGGAGCTCCTCGGCATTATCCGGGAACTGAGAGGCACTGTGCGCGGCAGGAGGTACGCTTACACCCTCGAAAGCACAGGCCAATGCGGCCAAGGATGAAACCCCCTCATACCGGGAGGCGCTACAACGACGAATGAAAACCCAAAGCAGGCTTGTCGTGCAGGATGTCCCAGACCTGGGGGAACCACTGCAGCCCACGGCGACTGCGGTGCATGAGATTGAGGGCAAATACGGCTTCACTGCGGTCCAAGGGCGCCGCATCTACCAGGGAGAGCACAAGACCGCACTCAAATCGCTGCAACAGATAGGAGCAAACAAGCCTGTCAATGATTGGAAAGTCACAGAGGCCACGGCGAAGGCCTTCGAACACGTCTTGCTTGTGGGACAGCCGCTGGCGGAAGCGCACGCGATAGCAACACAGGCTCTAATGAAATATGACAGCATCCAGAGCGTCAGCGCACACGTGCTAGCGACGAATTGCAGACGAGGAGTGGTCAATGTGCCAGGCATTCTGGCAGCGCTTGGCAGCTCACGGGAGTGCTTACATATCAAGGATTTCATTCTCAGTATCAAGGTCGTTACCAAACGTATGTCTTGGGAAGTCAAGAGAGACCCGGGTGTGACTGTGATCCCGCCTGAGCATTCCATTCTGCTTTGCTGGGAACGACCCAGGGACGGAGTTGAAGGAAAGGACACGGAGCCAGAGGTTCTACCTCAGGACAAAGCCGCAATTCGGATAGTGTGCTGCTTAGACCCTTCCGTACTGCGCGCGGGACAGAACAGCACCAAAGTCAAGGCATCCCGCTGGGCTGAAAACACGTGCTGGGAGCTGACAGCCCCCCTACTCCAGCCGGCTCTCACCAGTCCCCCACCCATGCAAGTGGGCAAGAGGGGTAGCAAGTATGAAGTCACGGTGGTGCTACCAGCGCCCATGGCTAAGCAGGTGCTCTGCAGCAGTGGCAAAATCGTCGGCCTGGAATACAGGTTGTTTATGAGCAAAACCGTCGATGTCGATGACCTGAAGGCCAACATGGTCTGGGTCAAGCTCCCTCCATCCAACAAGCGCTCCATTTCGGAGCAGTGGCGCAGATTAAGCAAGCAGCCTTGGTTCGCAGGCCTCATGGCAGGGGACAAGGACGACAGACTCGGGGTACGAGTATGGGGGGGGGCTGTCTTGCCCGAAACCAGGGAGGAGATCGCAGGACTGTTGGGCATACAACTCACCCCCCCAGTGACACGAGTGAGAGTGAGAGGCTATGGTATTTCTATGGGCCTTGTCTCAGGGTCGCAGTCTGCGGCCCAAAGGGAGGCTGACCGCGTTTTCGGCGCCAACACTGTCAAAGTGCAACGATGTCAACACCTGAAACACAGTGGGCTGATCAACCCTGTGTTTGATATGGATATTACGGGAGTCCCCCCAGACTGGGAGGGCTGCACTGCACCGGCGAAAGATTCGCGGATGCCTGTCCGTAGGTGGCACCTATGTCTGCGTAAATCCACTGGCCCCTCATACACCCCAGTGGGGAAAAACACGACGCTCCCTGCGATTCAGGGGTGTGTCTTGCCTGATGATGAAGAAATGGAGGACTCGCCTGCAGGAGCCCCTGCGGCAGAGGAGGATGAGAGCATTCTTTGAACCCCCCCCCCCCCCCTGGAAGATGGCACTGAGTCACAGGTCCTCTAAAATTCGTTCAGACAAACGTTACCTCTTTGCGCGTTCATCACGAGGACGTATTCAATTTTCAGGCAGATGTGATTGGAATGGAAGAAACCCGGCTCACTGAGGCTGGGCAACGCTGCATGAGGGCAATTGCAAAAGATTGGGGCTGGGAATGCCACTGGGGAAAACCCCTGGGCTCCCCAACGGGGGGCATCTGGGGAGCTCCCCAAGGAGGGGTGGGACTTTTGTTCAGGAAGGGCTGGAGTGTCCGCAAGGTTGAGCCAGATCCAGACGACCCGATCGCCTGCAGGCTGTGGCATTCGGGGCGCTGGCTACACACACGGGCAGGAATCGGTGCAGGGCACTGTGTGCTGAACATATGTGTAGCCTATGGCATACCAGGCAACGAATCTTTAAACCAGGAGTTCTGGGAGCAGGTGGTCTGCTATATGAGCAAACTAGGCAATGCCGGATGCATCCTGCTAACGGACGCAAATTTCAATTTCGACCTGCTGCACAAAGTTCCTGCCGCACTCCTGACGGCGCTGGCAGACGGCTGGCTGGTGGATGCCGACCGCACTTTTAGCGTTCTCCATGGCACGCCATGTGCATGTGGCTTCACGACAGCAGGCAAACCCCCCAACCGCATTGACGGCCTCCTGGTCACCCCAGCGCAAGCAGGCACGTTGACTGATGTCACAGCGCTGAAGCCTCATTCCCTCCCTGGGCATGCTCCAGTGTGCTTCACTTTCTCGCTTGACGCCCCAATGCAGAAAGTTGTTAAAATGAAGAAACTGCCTCCTTTCTCCCCCCCCCCCCAGATCAGCTGAGGACACTCAGAAAATCTGTGACTCGCTGCTCCGGCCACACAAGACAGGTTGGAATGCCCTGCTGCAACAAGGGAATGTCAATGACATTTGGAACAGGTGGACCTGGCTGGCCGAGGAAGTAGGCATGGCGCTCACATGCACGCATCTTACTCTGGACACCCCCAGCCCCACACTCCCATTTGCACCCAAGAGTGCCCCACGGGGACGTGGCACGGAGCGAATGTTGCAGGACACTACGCTAGCTCCGACAGGCCTGGCGCCCAACGGCGGCCCACGCACGCGCATACTTTCCAAAATCACGGGGACCTTGGGAGCCCTTCGTTCGGTCATCCAGTGGCAACGTGCCCAGCTGGGCATCAGGGGCAAACGAGTCCCGGCATCCGCCAAACGCAAAGCCAGCCAGGTTTTCAGGCCAGGGGTGGTGCCCAGACAGGTGGAACTATCGTGGCAGGCCGCGTGCCGCCGCATGCGCAAAACGGCGCTGGCCTTTCGTGAGGACCTGCTGCTTCATGAATTTGTGGCCAGTGCCCCTGACCCCTCCCTCCCACTCATACGCCCCCTGCCAACGCTGGTAGACTGCATGTCGCTGTATGACAGCCTGTGCGCACTGGGGAAGAGATATGCCCGATATGAAGAGCGCACGCGCATTGATAAATGGAAATCCAAAATGGACCAGGCCTGGCTGGACAGGCCAAAGGAGGTTTATCAGTGGATACAGAACGAGTACCAACCTCCTCTGGTTATGCTCCTGGACCCAGACACAAGCCAACCAACGGCGAACATCCCCCGCATGGATGAAATTCTTCATGCCTCTTGGGACCAGGTTATGCGAAAATATGCAGACACCCCAGAGCCAGACGTGCACGCTTTTGCACAGAAGTATGATAAGTTTCTGATAAAGGGAGTGCGGATGCAGTCCACCCCCATCAGAGGGTCCCGGCTCGCGCAACGCCTTAGAAAAATGGGTGTTCACACAGCCACCGGCCTGGATGGCTGGTGTGTTTCGGACCTACTACTGCTGCCCACCTGTCTGCTGGACATGCTGTCAGAAATTCTGTTTCTAGTTGAGGCAACAGGAACCTGGCCCAGGGTCCTGGCGAGGGGATACGTCTCGCTGATCCCGAAAGGGGAAGGGATGATGCCGATGCAGCAACGCCCACTGTCCGTACTGTCCCAGATCTATAGGGTCTGGGCAGGGATCAGGTTAGAAGAGTGCATGGTGTGGCAGGAACTGTGGATCCACCCGCACGCTTACGGCTTTCGCAAGAAGCGCGGCGCCACTGATGCGGCCGCCTTTATCTCCATGCTCATTGAGCTACACAAACTGATGAAAGCAGTTCTGCATGGTTTTGGATTAGACTACATAAAATGCTTCGATTTAATCCCACAATCCATTGTACTGCATATTGCACTGACGCAGGGGATGGATTTGGGCACACACAGGGCCCTCTCTGGCATGTATCGCACTCTCACAAGGTGCTTTAAAATAATGGGGTGTTTGGCCAGTTTTTTCGATGCCACCAATGGCATCCTCCAGGGCTGCCCATTGAGTGTGATACTCATCAATCTCCTGACCTCGGTCTGGAAGCGGGTGCTGGATGCACAGCAACAGGGCATCAAAGTCGCAGTACAGGCCCTCCCCCCCAGCGATCAGCCAGCGCAGGCCCTGCACTTCATCCTAACTGCCCTTGGGTATGCGGATGACACGTATGGGTTTGCAGCCGGAAGCAATACCCTCACCCCCCTGCTAGACTGCACCACTGACTGGCTTGAGGACACGGGTCAAGGGGTGAACGCGAAGAAATCTGTCGGTTTTTCGTCAGACGCCCGTCACCCAGTGAAGGCAGCATTACAGGGGGTGCCCTTCCCTATCTCTTCTGAGTTTAAGTCCCTGGGCGCGGGGGTCCGCACCACGGACGCGACTTGTTCGGGACCGCTCATCAAGAAAAGGATTTCCAGAGCCTGCAGCCTCCTGGATAGGGTGCATGGCGCTCAGGGCAATTTTGAAAGGAGATGCGACATCATCTCCACAATGATCACGGCCACTGGCCTGCACGCAGCAGAAATAGTGCCACTTCAGCCCAGAGACCTCCTGCCCTTCGAGACTAAGGTCATGCAGACCATTTGGGGACGGTCACGGCCCGGTAGGGCCAAAGAAATTTTTTTCACCTTGCTGTGCAAAGGGCACCGGATTGCACCCACCCTGGTACTTAAGTATCATCGCATCCTGTGGCTATCCCAGCTGTGTCGCACCAGGGGTGCTGGACAGATCACAGCCCAGGCCATTTGGGAGATGACATCATTTCACAAAGGCTCCGGCCCATACGGCCGAGCCATGTCCACAGCACAGGAGTGTGGCTGGGTCGCTACGCAGGGATGGTGGGGATGGAAAGTGCCTGGGCGCCAGGAACCCCTCCTCCTATACGGGGATAAAAACACTGTCAAGCACGAGGTACGTGAGCAGATGCGCTCGCAAATGCTGGACAGCCTGGTTCAGAGGCGTCCCCGCCTGTTCGCGGGGGCTCATTACACCACATGCCGGCGCCTGGTCCAGCCCAGCATAGCGTCATTTGCCACAGAGCTACAGCGCTCTCTCCTGCGGGGCATCCTATCAGGAGCAACCTGGACAGCCCTCCGGGCCTATCAACGTGGCATGCGAGCCACATCCACGTGCCCGTACTGCGGCAATGCTCCGGAAAACGAGGAGCACATTTTTTGGCAGTGTTCAGCCTGGAGCACGGTGCGGGACACCCACCTGCCGGGCATCAGGACGGCGGCAGCACAGATCACAGGCCTTCCCCTCATGGACCAGTGGCCCTCATGTTTACGACTTTGTGGGTTAGCCCCAGAGTTAGACACAGACAGCGTCAAGTCAGGGACAGCGCTCGCATTCATGACAGCTCTGCACAATATGCTAGTAGCCGTCTTGCAGGCCCGCAAGTTACGAGACACACAATCCCCCATGCTTTTCATGGGGTCGAGCCTCTCGCAGCAGCTTCGGCAATACCCGTACCACCAACTGGTGGGACCCCTCCCCAGACCGGAAGACAAAGGGTTACTTCTTTTGCGTACCCCTAAGAAGGTGGAATGGCAGTGGGAAATGCCCTTTTTGGCGGACCTGCTGCGCTGGCTGAGGGAACTGCACTGGGCCCCTGAACCAGGCACGGTGACGTTCTTGGAACTTGCACTGGACTTTGAGGAATTTGCGCAACGCACCCTCCCACACGCTCCACAGGCAAAATTTAAGGGCACCACCCTTTCGCTGCAAGAGAGAGGCCGGGTCTTACGACTGGCAATGGCAAATGCGCAGCGCCTGGTCACCAAAGGCCATTTGCATCCGGCGCGTGTGGTCACACGCTGCAGCTCTTTAGTTCCTTTGGGGGGGCCGGCACTCTGCGGCCTGAACTGCCGCCCTTATTTCACTTGCCGCAGTGCCATGAACATACACGTTCAGCAGTTAGCGGCATACTGTGAGCGCACATGGGCCACCAAGGTTGGTCTCAACAGGATACACAAACTGCGCCCGCACACACACAGGCCACGCAGAACAGCGCAGGAAGTGGAGGAGCATCGGCTACAGCGTGCACTCCAGGGGAATCTGCAGTTGGGGCTGGCCCCGCCCTCGGAGCAGACCACTTTTGCCAAAGGGGGGGGGGGCTGCTCCTCCTTTGCAGCTGATTTCTTCCCTGTGATAGGGGATGGGAAGCTCCCACAGCGCCCCTACACCGGGACACGCAGGCGCGCAAACACACACAGGGCGCCACCACCGGCGCCGCCGGCTGATCCGTCAAAGTGTGCCCAGCACTCGGCTGACGCATGCACGACCTGCAAGAGATTTCGGCGCACAGCTGAAGCGTGCTGTGCGCTGGGACATCACGCTGATGACCACATAGCACGCAGACCGCAACTGCAACTGTGCCCACTGCATGGCCTGCCACCGTGCCCGAGGTGCACACTCAAGCAAAGGGGAGTGCGCCACTGCTGTCAGCGGGGACACCATAAAGTGTGCACCCCAGTGCCTGCGCGCCGGAAACGCCCACTTGCTGCACATGCACAACTGCCCAACAAACGACCACGCCTGCAAGGGCCTGCACGTATCTCAACGGGTCTGCTGAGGTCCCCACACCAACCCCCCACCCCTCCAGCCCCCAAGCGCAGGAGGCCGAAAACACCCCCCCCTCCGTCCCCACCTGCCCCAGTTCCACGGGGGCTGGAGGAGACCGTGGCCGAGGATGTCGCCCGCCCGCTTTTCGTGACGAGGCACGGGAGAGCAAACACTCTGGATACTTAGCCAGTAAAATACAGAGGTTCTGATTCCGCAGAAGGGAGGGAAACAACGCCACAAAGAGGCCTCAGCAGACCTGAGCCAAATGGGGCGTCCAGCCCAACGCTGCACAAGGATCCACCTCTAAAAGTACAGATCACACACACACACACACACACACACACACATGTGCACACACACACACCGTACGCACTGCCAATCCTAGACTTGCCCTTTTCAAGGGTTTTTGGGAACTTGCATGAGCTATTATCGGTTAAATATGGCTCAAAATAGCCTTAAACCGCTTGTTTGAGCAACCCCAGTGACCTAGAAACAACTTTCGAAAACCTCATTTTTGATCATTTTTGGACCCACATGTGACCCCGTCTCCCTCCCCTAGTGCGTGCCCCATGCACACTAGTGAAGAAGGCAGTTTTGCAAGAGGTGGGGAGCCTGCTGGTGATGCCACAGAAACGATGTCCCCATGTGGGAACTGCGCCACGGCATGCCGTGCACACACAGTGCAAACTTTTGTTTGTCGGCAACTACTTGAATCCTAGTTTTGGCCTTTTTTCACCAGTTGGTTGTTCCATAACAAATTTTGTTGTGCTTCTTGTGCATTGAGGATGTGGCGCATTTGATTTGCCACCCATTTTCACTCCTTTTCAGCCATTTTACCCCATTTTTACCCGGTTTTGTTGCATGCTCTTTTTATAGGTAAATGCTGGATTATGATGACGGGGAAATATCGGATGTTGTGTGCATCCACAATGCAACAAATTGGCAGGTGTGTTGTTACACACTCCAAAGCGGATTCCAACGTTCATGGTCATTGCCTTGCTATCTCTAGGAAACAATGTCTTTGTGGATTCTCTTTATGAGCTAGCACTTGAATCCTCCATCTGCACTCTTGGGTCATCGCGAATCCGTAGCATGGTTTATCAGTAACGGCCCACATAGTGTTGCATATTGCTGCAAGTTGGGCCCCAAACGTGTCAAGGCAGAATGCCCATGTCTCCAGAAGGCTGCTACCATCCTCCAACACACTCATGCAACAGCAGATTGCGCTTGGCCGCGGCCACCAATCACCAAGGATATGAAGACCCTTGTGATGCATGCACAAATGCCTCCCTTCCTCCCTGGCTAGGTTTCATTGTGTTGGCACTGCACGCAGTGCACTCGCAATGTAACAACTTGGCCAAGTGGTATGAGGCTATTTTAAGCCATCTTTGACCGATATGAGCCCATGCAAGCTCAAAAAAAGCCTTGAAATGGGCAATTTTGGGATTGATGCTGCAACATAAGGAGGGTCCGGGGGGAATGCGGAGGGAGGGGTGATAGAGGATGGGTGCGGGAGGAATGCTAGGGGAGGGGTATGTCTCTTGAGCGAGTGAAGCAAGCGAGGAAGGGTTTCGAGGGCGGTTTTGTGGGGGAAGTGCTCATTTTGGTGTCCCTCAACATGCATCCTTGTGCACCCCCGTAGCCGATGTTCCCTCCCCCACCACCTTGGTCCCAATATTTAGTCTTGACTAGGGTTTGACCTAGGTGTGCGCTCACCATAAGTAACTGCCCAGCTCCCCTTCCAATCCTTTGCCCCCCTTGCCCCTCGGGACAGCCTTCTGTGTGCACCAGGAGCTGCAAAAATTCTTGAGTGGGCAGCCTATGTTTGTGGCACGGCAGGTGGCTCCACAGGGGACCATCCTTCTAGAGCGGCAATGACGGCTCCCAAAGTGGATTAGATGGGCTGCGCTACTTCCCGACATGCAGCGTGTCCACCCACGTGTGACGCTACCCATTGCACAGAGACATTGTCTCCAAACAACTGCCAACTACCCCACAGGCATTCCCACAGGTCTCCATGCAGCAGCGGCCCACGCGGCCCCACTGACCCATGCTGCTCCCATTTGGCACATTTTCCTTTCAGCCTTGCATACGCAATTTTTGAGTCTGTGACGGCATGCAACGATACACCCGGTGCCTGACTTTCCACCGCTGCCAGCACTCCATACGGCTCTGCCCTCCCAATCGACTGCCTCTCCCCTGTGGGCACTTGCTCCCTCCTATTGCGGTTATCAGATGGTCCATACCACACCCCAAAACCCGCATGTGTTATTCTCTTGGTCTCCAGCTGTGACCCATCAATGTAGCAAACATCCCAACCCGTGGCTAGTTTCTTGTCTATGTGTAGGGCAACGAACATGCAAATCAATGTGCCCAGCAAGGGGCACACGATTGCATTGCCGCAAGTCACGGTGGTGAGGATGGCACAAGACACAAGCGTGTGGCAAGAGTTGGGGTTAGAGGAAATGTCAAGCTGTGATGAGGATCCTAAAGCAATATGGGACAGTGGGGGGTCTGACAGCCGAAGTTCCACGAGTGAGCAGAGGTACAGAGGTGCAGTGGGGATAGTGATAGTGAGAGCGACTGTGAACTTGCGTGGCGGTCGCCTACTGCATGACTTCTGGGTCTTTGCCACGTGCCCCGCATTGAGGGGATCCACTGTATCATATGTTGGAGTCGCCCATGTTGCCAAGAATTGTCTTGAGTACTCCATGAACTTCTGGAGTCAGTCAAAAAAAAAGATAGTGAGAGCAACTGTGAACTGAGTGAAGGGTTGATGAAGAGGAGGTGTGTTAAACAGGAGGACTGACCCAAGCCAGCCGAAGAAACATTCGATAGCCCAGCTTGGGTGAACTCAAGGCAACTGGTTTGGAAGATGGCTTGTGTCATGGGGGTCATATGGTAGCTAAGTATCCGTTGCTTCACAGCCCCCCCCCCCCCTAGAGCGAAAGTCCGAGCAGTCGTGGCCCCACATGGCCGGACCAGCCGGGTTTAGACCTACCGAGCCATGATTCTTGGGTGGGAAAACAAAAAAAACCAATGCCTAGCCATGCCACGGCGGCACACTTAGGGCCAAAAGAAGGTCATTTTGTCTTAAAACCACCTGAAACAATAGAAAAACGGCCTTTTAACGGCAACAACACTTGCAATCAGGAAAGTAAAATTACATAATGCAAATTGGTTGGTGTTAGCACAGCTTTGTGAAGAATACTTTGGGAATCACCAACTGGTGTCTGTTCCATAACACTTTTTGTCTGCACCAAAAAGACTGTTTGCTGAATCTTGATCTTCACTGCCTTTGGCCATTCAAGAATGCCGTATTTGCCCATGTGCAAAATAGGGGGTGTACGGTAACATTCAGCACCTCAACAATATGGGGGACCACAGAGCCGCTTTCCAAAACAACTCTGCTTTGCGTCAGAATTGCCCCCCAACCCCCAAATGAACGCCCATATACCTTCATCTGCCATGTGTAATTTCTGTGCGTACAAACGTTCATTTTATTTGCCCATTCTTGGGTTTGCATACTCGCAAGTTGAGGGACAGTCTTATGGGGCAGAGGGAGGGGGCGGGGGCAGACACTTGGCACGGAGAAGTGGATGGAACGCATGGGTGATATGCCTAAGAGGGAAGCCAGTCCTAGTGCCTCCTAGTGGCCCTTTTTTGAGCCATTGCTCTTGTTGGGGGTTGCAGGTCGGGAGGGGGGCGTATGATCGTGCTAAAGATTCATGCTGTTGGGCTGCTGATGGGATGTGAGTGGCTTCATCCCCCCCCCCCCCCCGGTGCTTTGGACAATGCGCAAACGTCGTGTGGTAGGTGCGACAGTCTTGTCTGCAACCGAAGCGCCCTCATGTCTCAGGACTTTGCGCCATGGCCCCTGTGTTGTTTCTGTATGGGACAGAGAAGGGGAATGCACAGGGCATCTGCGAAGAGCTGATCAAGGATGCCAAGGACAAGGGGTTCGAGCCAACCGTTGACAAGCTCAATAATTATGAGAAGGTGGGCTTTGGAGAAGCTTCCCTGGTGATCATGGTGTGCTCCACCACTGGTGAGGGCGAGCCCCCGGAATCAGCTCGCAAGTTCTGGAGGTGGTTGAAGAAGAAGACTCACCCGGAGGTGTGTGAGTAGCCCCCCCCCCCCCCCCGCCCGCTGCCTCGTCCATGGTGTGTGTGTGTGTGTGTGTGTCCTGATGGAGAGGGACGACTTGGGCGGACCTAAGTTGCTGTACACCTAGCGCAGCAATTGCTGATTATGAGCCGTGTCTCGTCGGTTTTTCCAGCCGCCGGCTGAGTAAGTGGATGTGTCAGGGCTGAGCTTCACCCCATTCTGTTTGGGTGCTGGCAGCTGCTGACTGCGCCCCCTATACTCTGAAGCATCGTCTTGATGTCTTTTTGCACTTCTGTTTTGGTCGTAACGAAGTGTGTGTGTGTGTGTGTGTGTGTGTGTGTGTGTGTGTGTGTGTGTGTGTCCGGGTGGCTACACCTTGGGCCATGGCCAGCCTGTCCTGTGTGTGACGTGACCCCGTGCAGTGACCGGACCCTTGGTGTAGCGGCTTGCCCCTCCATAGTGTTGGCGATGTCAGTGAGACACCAACCTGCCCGCCAATGAAGAGGGACGACTTGGATGAGATCGCTCCGTTACTGGGTGCTTGTCTTCGTCTGGCATCTGTGTGTCATGGATGTGGGTGGGTGCGTCACTGTCATGCTTCGTATGGTCCTCCTTCATAGGAACACTAACTGAACGCTGGGAACATTGTGGACATTGGTGTGCGCTGAAGTGACCTCGGCCTGCTTGCGTTGGTGTTCTTTGTGGGGGTGTACCTCTCGGTATTTCTCACAAAGTGTGTGTGTGGGAGGGGTTTGCTGGGAGCACTTGACGCCAGGGGGGTCCTTTAGAAAGTAGATTGTTTTATGTTTTTTTTTTGTTAAGGACCGCCCTTAAGGACCGCCCCAAGGGACCACCAACTGCTAACCACCTACCGCCACCAACCGCCACCAACGGCCGACCGCCACCAACGGCCAACCACCAACCGCCTCCAACCGCCAGCGGCGACCAACCGCCAACCGCCAACCACTGCCAACCGCCACCAACCACCAATCACCAACCACCAACCGCCGCCAACCACCACCGACCGCCACCAACCGCCAGTTGCCAACTGCCAGCCGCCAATCGCCACCAACCGCCAACCGCCAACCGCCACCAACCATGGTTGAACATATGAGCTACATGCGGTTTTTTTGGGAAAACTGTGTATAGGAACACTTTTTTTTTCTCTCTCTTACGGACGCCCCTGCTTGACGCATTCCACACCCAGTGTGCACTGCACCTATCAGCCGAAGATGTACCCCACTTTTTTTGTGGCACAGATTCCACTGTGCCATCACTGTAGGCCAGGATGAGTGCATATCTCATATGCACTCATGATGACAATGAGTGCCCTGGGAAGGCTCACCTGCTACTTTGATTGTAGCCACACACAATCATTCTGCTGTGGTACTCTGCCCTTTCCAGTAATAGTTGCATCCACAGACAGGGACGGTAGTGCTGTACTTACTGTACCACATAATGTTACAACCACTTTCAGTATGCACTCTGGCACCATGGATTCATTAGCTTACATCTCCCCTAAGTCGCGCACCCCTCCCCACGTAGCTGCACGCAGTGACACCAGTCCTTTAGATGCTGTCCCCAGCCCCCTCCCCCTCCTCCAGCCAAGCACGTGAGCTTGATCGACCAAGCTGGGAAATGAATTGGTACATTGATACTCCCTCAGTTTCAAATCAAAGTCAATGAAAACCATCAATTAGCCAAGGAATGGAGGCTTCGGAACCCCGGCATTTCCCCTCCGTTGCGCACCCTTCCGAAGGTAGCTGCACGCAGTGACACCAGTCATGGGGACAGCAATCGGTTCCTCTTCAAGGTCCCTCTTTGAGGCGCCTTGCCGAAGGCAATACGCAGTTTGGTTGGTCCTCATGCTGAAGTCATTGGGGGATCCAATCCTTCTGCCCCCCCTCTCCCTCAACAGCATCCACTACATCCGTGCTACGTTGGTAAGGTACGTCAGAACACTGATGAGGTACCAATATGAGTTGTGGCCCCCCGATTGCATCTAGCTCCTGACAGCTGCAGCCTGAATGCTGAGAAAAAAGGGCTGAAAGTGTGTGTGTGGCTCCATAAAGGTTGGCTATCTACCGTGTAGTACAACCGGTGTCCAGTGCCTTGTCTATTGAATGACACCGTGATCCCCTTTCTCCCCCATCTGAGTTCCACACGCAGGGTTGCTTCTATTGGGTTGCCTGTGTCAGGCCTCTTGGGATGGTGGGAACAATAATCCTGCGGTGCGCCCTGCGGCGCACAATTTGGGTAACTATCATGGAGCAGGGGAAATTGTTCCTTCTGTGAACCGTACTTTGAGTGAGGCGTGGTTATCGCATTATTTTTGTCCGTTTTGAGTATTTTACCTCGCCATTGTGCCCGTTTGACCTACTTCTTTCACCTAAAATTGAGGAAAATTAATGAGGCACTAATTACCCCACAGCTAATTACCCTTGGCCTGTGGCGCCTGCGGCCCACAGGAAGCATTCCCGTTGCTTCTATTCCGGTTGCCACTTCTTGCTCGTTTTTGGCCACAAGTGGAGGAAGCCTCGAATGCGACAACTGAACTCAGTTTCGGCGATTGATTTGGTCCCCCAAGCGCTTTGCTGCTCTGCTCCTGCTTGTTGTGTTCGGTGGTGCTGTTGTTTGGGTGTGGCGTTTCCTGGACCCTTGCTTCTACTTGGAGGACCGGAGGAGGGGGGCTCAAGGCGTGCCGTGACATGGCCTGTGCTCGCAGGGCATGCTGAAGGGCTTGAGGTATGCGATGCTGGGGCTTGGCGACACCAACTACTCCAAGTTCTGCAACGGCGCCAAGATGATTGACCAGCGCCTACTCGAGCTCGGGGCGGAGCGCTTCTTCAACACCGGTTGCGCGGACGATGGGGTCGGCCTGGAGGTCGTAGTGGAGCCCTGGCGTACCCACCTTTGGCCTGCCCTAGCGGCCGCCGTAAGCGGCGCCCCGCCCCCGGAACTGCCCGCTGACGTGGCAGCGACCCTGAGCGGCGCCCCGCCCCCGGCCCCGCCCGCCGAGGCCAAGGACGAGGCCAAGGACGAGGCCAAGCAGGAGACGTCGCCAGCATCAACGGAGGAGCCTGAGTGCTCCCAGGGCCAGGGGCCCTGAGGCGCGCTCACGGCGCAGTAACGGCTGACTGCTGGCGACTGTTGGCGGTCCCCCGACGGCGGTCGATGGTCAACCTCCGCAGACTTGCGACAGTACTGAGACACACAGTCGTGAACTGAAATTGCAGTGAAGGTCGTGCGAAGGCAGGCGCGGCTGGAGCAATGGGTCCACACCCGACCCTTCGTGCCCCGCCCCCCCCAACAGTAACTGTCAGTTACCCTCCAACCGTATTCTTCCAACGCCAACTGCGGGTGTAGCGGTTTTGTAACCGCCGCCTTCGGATCCCCAACCGCTTTCCCCAACCGTGGCCCACCGGGTTTGCACGCGGTTGCCGCACTACCCCGTGGCCCCCCTCCTTTAAGCGCGGGCCCGCCCGCACGTTTTCGGTGAGGCAGCGTGATTTGCATGCGGGACAGTGCCAGACGTCCGCACAGGTCCGGTGCTCACGCTGGCGGTCGCCCATTTCAAGTGTGTTCTCTGCGCGTCAAAGAACTCGGTCGGTTGCCACTGTCTTCGCGCACCACCTTCGGCAAGTGCTGTGGGGATCACTGGGCGCGGTGTGCGTGCGGGGCGGAAATCAGAGCGCGGCGGACCTCAGGCGACCGTTGGTTGCAAGGGCTTCGGGCAGTGCACCCTATTTTCAAGCCTGTTCCAACACCTTCTGAAGCCACCAGAGCCCAGAGGGGGTTCCATGTGTAGTGGGGGAGCGTCGCCGCGGCGGGCATGCGGCGGGCATCTTGTTCTAGGCCTATGTGCCTCCGACCAACACCATCCCACACGCTATCCAAGACTTCGCTGGGCACCTAATGGGCGCCTAGAGGGCGCCTAGAGGGCACCGAATGGGGGCCCAGAGGGCGCCTGATGGGGGAAGATGATGGGGTTGTTTGCCGCCAAAGTAGTCTGGAAGGCGGACACAGTGCGCATGTGGTGCAGGTATGAACCCCCCCCCCCCACCCACCTGCCCTTAGGGGGCGCACCATGCGCTGTGCCCGTGCGAAAAGTAGGCTATTGTGGACCCGGTGTGCCCCATGGCCAAGGTGCCCGCAGTAACTACTGTGTTGCCATCCACAGGACTACTCAGATTCTTACTCAGTCCAAAAACTCAGATAATGAGTTAAAACAAACGATGTTTTCCCACTGAAAATGCCGGATTGCTGTCTAAATCCGCTGGGTTTGCCCTGTGGATGTAGCTCCCCCGGTGGTGGGGGTTTTCAAGGCGTCACGGGAACGCTAACTGAGTATTGGGCGCTGTGCCCGCGCTGTGCAGAAACGCCCCCTAAGGTGGCTGATGAGGAGTGGATACCCCATGTGCCAGCGGAGTGAATTGCCGACGGTCCGCGCCCTTCCCACGGCAGAATGGCATCCCCGGGGCATCACCGCTGTGGACAGGCCCAGCGGCATCGCGATTGGCGTGGCCTCGTTTGTTTTTGTCAACACCGGCCACGAGCTGTGAACACCTTTTCACAGCGTGGGCCATTGCTGGACAAGAATGGCCCGGCACAGAGGCAGATGGTTGTTCGCTGGCACTCGCAAACAGTCCCCGGTGCGTGACAGGCTGCGAACTGACGCCCGCGCCCCTCCGGGCCACACCGCCGACAAGGGGCGCACCGAGCATCCGCAGGGCCGTTGGCCTTGCCAACGCGCCTCTGCACAGCCACGGGTCAGCACAGTCAGCATTGACCACCTCCTCGGATCTCTCGGTCTTGTTGACAGCAAAATGATGTGCCTGTTGCGTTTGTCTAACCGTCCCAGACCCATCTCATGGCGTCATGGCGTTTCCGAAGGTTTCCCAACGTTTCCATTCGTTTTCAGACGTTTTCAAAGGTTTCCAGGCCCCAGAAACGTACGTTTCCAAGCGTTTCCAAGGGTCTCCAAACGTTTCCATTCGTTTCCAAACATTTCCAAACGTTTCCAGGCCCCAGTAACAAACGCCAAAGGTCTCCAAACGTTTCCATTCGTTTCCAAACGTTTCCATTCGTTTCCAAATGTCCCCAAACATTTCCAGGCACCAGAAATAAATGTTTCCAAGTGGTGGCAAAGTGCACACTGACACATCAAATGGCAAAGATGCGTACCCGTAGCACCGCTTTTTCTTTTTCTTTTTTTTTTGCACTGTGGTGCCAGTGGTTTCGCGCGCAACATTTTTGCTAAATTGTCCACGTGTTCCACGTCACCAGTTTTGCATGGCGAGTTCTGAGACCATGGTTCAAGCTTCGTGTGTCACCGTCTGCAAAGGGGTTGGCATTCGGTGAGAAGGCTTGCCTGTGTCAATCCACCCGGGTCCACCCGGGTCCACCCAAGTCCACCCGCGCCCACCCGGGGCCAGGCGCACCACGGCATGTGCAGGTGGAGCTGCTAACAGCCTTCACTGCCAGTGCACGTGGTTGCGTGGGAGCCAAGTCCGCTTTGCATATACACGTTGATTGCTGTTTCTATAGTGTGTCTGGGCCCTGACGCAGAGCGCAGAGGCGGGGCCAAGGGTCCCAGCGCCCTTGCTTTATAGAATCTGGCTGTGCTTCCACACACTGCAGATCTGTTGCGGTGTCTGAAACTTGAAAAGAATGTTAGCGGAGGAGCTGGCTCCTTTTTGACACTGTTTCTTGTTGTACCCAGGGGACGGGATGTGTGTAAGGCTGAGAAGGGCAGCAGGGTCCTGGGTTGGGCTTTGAGGCTTGTCGGCTTGAGGAAAGTTTAGGGCCCCTTGACGTAACCCCCCCCATCCAACCCCGCTCCGGGCCCTTTGGACCCCACATGGAGAGCACTCGTTGCAACCCAACTAGGACCCATCATACACATTGACATCGCTTGAGGGCAATGTGCCTCCATGCCTTAGTGGCGTTTATTGGGGCGTGTTATCGGTGTGTACGCTCAGGGGGATTCCTTGCACTGTGCGCGCACTGCACACTACTTTTGGAGCGGACTTTGCCCCAAAAGTCTCCAAATTGCCCCCCTTCCAAAAGCCCATACAAATAGCTGCTAAAGAAGCCTATATTATGTGACTGTGTTCCCTAGCAGTTCCCAAACCCAAGGCACAAGGTTGAAGAACCCCATGTATACACCCAACTGGTTCTTGGTCATATGCTGCTGTCACATCCACATTCCTCAGAGCTTTGCATCCCAATCTCCATGGCTTGTGCTGCAACATGCAAGCACATAAAAGGGATCTTTTGTGGAGATTCTTCGCCCCCTTGGATAAACATATTCAAAGACACCTTCCATGATGAAGTGGAAAAGCTGTGGAAAATGGGTAAATGAGGTAGGGGAAGTATGGAGGAATGTGGGAGAGTTGCATCAATGCACATGGAGATTTGCACAGCATGCACTGCGCACGAAGCGCCCCAACCCCCCATTGTTGTATAGAGAGAATGAAATGATTTGCATGCAATTGGCGATAGTGGAGTGCTCAAAGCAACCACCCTACACCATCCCCCATAGGGTGGAAACATGCAACACCACATTGGCATTGAGTGGTAGGTGGTGAACACATGAGACCTTTCTCCCGCAACTGTCTCAAACAATGGGTGTGCAGGCTACCACAACGGCCCAATAGTTCCACTGCGGGGACCCTGCACGTGCACTATGCTCGGGCTGCCGCCTTACATGTGCCTCTTGTTCACTGTCACTCTCCTCATATTCACTAGCATGTGAAACCGAGGTTTTCCATAAGCAAACCAAGGGTTGGTCTATGCGGTCCCCCATCCCTGGGTAACAGACTGTGCTTCTTCTCTTCCTCCCCGTGTACCAACATGTTAGGGTTAGGGTCACCGAGCTGGTGGAACCAGTCTTGGTTTTATAACCCTTTTTAGTGTCTAGGGTGGACCTACCAGGTTTAGCAGCAAGCAAGCAAGCAAGCAGCAAGCAAGCAAGCAGCAAGCAAGCAGCACGCGCGAAATGGGCCAAAATCACAACCCCGTCGTGGTGCTTCAGATTCGGGTGAAATTTTGGTGGATGATACCTATGGGTGTGAAGTACAATCACACAAAGTTTGAGCGAGAAACTCGACGGTGGCGGCCGGGAACGGGATTCGCAAGTGGCGGACCCCAGTTTCAAAAACTGCAGTTTAGGGCCAAAAACAGCCATTTTTGGGCCAAAAAGAGCCCTGGAACACATTCAAAACGGCCAAACGAAGGGAAATGGTGGGTACACTCCACGTGCGGCTTGACTTCCCCGTGTCAACAAGCTCTTTGCGGCCCTCTAACTCCATGATATGTCCCGGAAACGGCCCAAAAAGGCGCCCAAAAAGGCCCCCCGAAGCTCGAAATGCCGACAGCCACAAACCAAGAATAGGCCATATCTTGGGCTACATGGCTCAAAATGCGATTCCGAGGGCACCTACTCCACCCGCAACCCCCCACTTTTTGTGGTTTCCACCCCTCAAAATTGCCCAAACGGACGCCTAGACCCCAATGCCTAGGCCCACTAGGGTGCGGCAAGCTGCAAGCTCAAGCCCAAACAGGTGGGTGCCCAAATGGGTTAACGGGGTCCAGTAGGGGCAAAAAGATGACTTTTCTCAAAAATGATCCTAGACCATGTGCGACGCTAAAACAAGTGTTTTTGGACCGTTTTGAGCTTGTGGTGGCCCATTTTGGTCCTCCGAAAATCCCAAAATGCCTTGAAAATGGGCTGTTTTGGGACCAAAAATGGGTCAACAATGGGTCAAAAACGCATTTTTCCAAAAATCATCCTAGACCATATGGGGTGCACAAACGGGTGAAATGAGCCCATTTTGAACCCATTTTGGGGCATTTTGGCCCCTCAGAAGTCCAAAAAGCCTTGAAAGTGGGCATTGTGGTGAAGGGGATCACTTGCAAACTGATTTCACTTTGTCAAGAGCCATCAATGCGTCAATCATTCTTGATGTCCCTCACCAGTCATAGATGATGTTCCCTCCCCCACCAGCTCGGTCCCAATATTCAGTCTTGATTAGGGTTTCGGTTATGGTTAGCGCCCCTGTCTGCATACCGAATTCTATGCTGAAGCTTTTTGCTTGTTTGCCTGTTTGTGTGGAGTTTCTTCCGTAAGACCAAACTCCATCTCCCTGTGACTATGATCCTCCTGACAACAACACTCCTAGCTCTCCCGCTCATGTCATTGTCACACTGTGGCTCATGCATTTCCTCCACCCCTGGATATACTGTACATGAGAAAGGGAGTAGAACGTAATTAATTAAACAAGAGGGGGGTGGGGGGTTGCTGTGTGTCAATTTCACATGGGATATTTCCTGTTTCAAAGTGGCCATGAAATTTCATTCCGAATTCTGTGGGAATCCATGCAATTTCCCGTAATTTTTGAGCACACCTTCTAGTTGGTCTTCATGTTCACTTCAGTCTAACTTGCATGAGCATGATGCAAAGCTGGCTACCCAAGGCCACATAGCTTCAAGAGGGGGGGGGGGGCAGAAACTGAGTGATGTAGAGGATAAGGCATTGGCCGTGTATCTAAGTGAAATTCATGCAGTGGGTGGAGCTATGGATGGTGGAGGTCTCACAGTTCTTGGGGAGCAGTTACTGAGAACAACATGCCTGAGTGCATCTTGAGTGGTACCTAAGGCTCACTTGTTTTGACCATTAGGGCAATTAGAAGATTGTAATCCGAAAATTCTACCTCAAGCATGCCACTACAGCTGTGGGATGATTGCCAAAATTCCCACAGCTTTTGAGCTTTTCTTGCGAACGCTAGAAATTTCCTACAGTGAAACTTACCACTCCGAAATAGACATGGCACATTGCACAAGGCACAAAACATCAGACCAAAGATGTGACTTGCACTTCCTCAACAAAATGTGGCATGTGTTGTGTCTGATGAATAGTATTGTTCCCACAAGTGTGTGGGTCAATACACTCTGCACAATATTGCTCATTGCATTCACAGCGAATGCACAAGCCTCAACCTCATCCCCTCCATCATGTTGCGTGGCAGCTGAGTTGCTTGCATTGATAGTCAAGAAGCTTAGGGTGACCAAATTTCAACCAAAATTCCTCCAATGTTGCCGCATCCGGAACCCATCCGCAAAGTCTAAGTCTCTAAGGAAGTGGTCGTAGAAAGTTGACACCGCCAATTCACACCACCGCTGTCTACCTAAATCGCCCCGCAAGGCCCAAAGGGAAGGCCATCCCCAAACCCAAACCCTTTTGCCCCCACGAGGACAACGGCTGGTGTGCTGACCAGACTCCCAGGGGCAGGGGTTCAAACATGGCACCCCAACCCTGGCCTTCTCGGGGTCTCCTGCCCTGTGGTGGTGTCTTTCTTGGGGGCCACTACAAATGCTCAGCGCCAGAACAAAAAAAAGTAACCCCTGCCTTCTTGTGGTCCCCGCAGTGGGCAGAAATCAGTATGGCTGCATAGTTGGCCAAGATCAGCCTCTGAACAGATGTACTGATGTACTAACGTGCCGTCCTTCAGAACCACCTTTGACAAAAACAAACCAACCCACTCATAGCATATCCCAACCGGGGGGGGGGGGGGGGGGGGGGCTGTGGGGGGGTCAATTCTCAAGGACTCACCCACCCACTCCAAAACCCTCCCTCCCTCCCTCCACCGGTACAGGGGGGGGGGGAATTTCGCCAGGGGAGAATTTCGTGGGGAAAATTTCGCCGTTAAGAAAGGTGCCGAAATTTTCCCCTGGCGAAATTTTGGCGTAACAGTTCCATCCTTCACCACAGCTGCAGGCATTGTGTTTCCTGAGCATGGCCAGGCGCGATTACGAACGCGCCTGCGCCAACCATTTGCTGCGCAGATGCATGAATCTGACGATCAGGTATTTGGTGTTGGAGCTGCTGGCCACTCTTATTAATATGGCAGCACTTAAAAAATGTGGTGTCCTGGATGGCCATGCATTAAGGATTGTTGATGCCTTGAAAAAGAAGCCTGCACCTTCTGCACCAGTTACTGGATCGTCTGCATCAGATTTCATGAAGCTGCGCAAGAAACGGTTGGCTCAGGCGCGTTCCTAGGCGCGCCGGGCTCCTCTTGGAAAACACAATTCTGGGACCATGTTGTGCCAGCCTGTTGCAGTTTTGGACCCTCTGTGTAGTGCATGTGTTGTTGTTTTGTGACCATTGGAGACTGCTTCAGGCAGGGTTTGTTTGTGCATGAAAAACCAATCTTATCAGATTCAAAAGTGCTGGACAGATGAAAAACATTGCATCACCGGGATTTGAACCAACGCCTGTGCAATCAGAATCAAGTGCATGTACCACTGGAGTAATGACCATATCTGACACCTATGTCCTGAAGGGGCATATAGAGACCGAGAGACACATTTTTTTTCGAAAATTGAGAGACATTTTGCGAGACACATGCTTGCTTGGGGCTTTGGGGATTTCAAGGGTGGCGAAATTTTCCCCTGGCGAAATCATCCCCTGCGAAATTGTCCCCGGGCGAAATTCCCCCCCCCCCTGTAGGGTATCGGCAGCACTAAAAAAAAGAGCTTTGGCATGCACCCCAGCATAGCACGCCTTGCCACAACGCTGCCTTTGAGCCTTCAATGTGGCAAAAAGCAGCACCAGTGTAAACCGGCCTGCGAAAAATTTTGGAGGGTGCACACACGCTGTGTGCACAGTGTGGCAAAACCCTCCTTTGCCCCAACCTAAGCTACTTTGTCAGCAAAGAAGGGCCCAGTGAAAACATTGTCCCCCCCCCCCCCCCTGCGCAAGCACGGCCTTGTCTAAGCACGAAGACCCCGTGTGACCGTTGTTTTGATGGGTTTTTCTGACCACGGTTTTTATGGTCAGAAATTCATTGTTTCGTGATTGTGCGCTGATTGTACAGGGAAAGAAGGGCTGGGTCATGTTTGTGATGGTTCCTCTTGCTCACAACAACATTCTGATTGGTACTGCAACCCAATGGTAATTGCTTTGCTGTTGTTTTTAGCCATGAAAAATGTTGCTATCGCTGGCTTGGGTGTCACATACATCCGATCCACTAGTGAGCATGCACTTGCCACCATCGTTGGTCCTTCTACGCGTGGAGATGACTTCATTCATTTGAAGTACATGAGGAATGGGCATGAGCTTGAGCATCATGCCCCTTTTGATTGTGTTTGCTTCCCAATTCGCAGCCCATCCCCATCACCATCAGAGGCAGCCCAAACCTATTCCCAAACCTGCAGCCAAGCCTGCTCCAAAGCCTATCCCGAAGGGGAAACATGTGCAACTATTTAAGATGAAGTGCAAGGTTGGAAAGGGTTTCTATTCCGTACCCGTTGATGGGCAGTAAGGACATGAGGACCATGCTGAATTTTGCCTACACGTTGTGTTCTAGTGCCATGTTTGTGAGTGATGTGCTTGGTGTGGGGTACGGGCAGGTTTTCTGTGTGCAGTGTCTCTTTGTGTTGCGCGTCGCGCGCAAGCACGGGCTTGTCTAAGCACGGGGACCCTGTGTGACCGTTGTTTTTCTGACCTTGGCCGTGCTTGCGCAAGGGGGGGGGAGGGTACCATTTTATGCAGTTCACAACTTCTGCAGTGTCCCTGCACTGCTCCTCGGGATTTTTGCATCACTCCTACACCGTCCGGAATGTTCCTATTTTGCCTGCTGATCCCCACACCACTGCCACCACAGTAGCTGTCTTCATTTTTTCACACCAAGTTTTCGCCCTCACGATTGATGCCTGAGCAACTGTTTGGCCTGTCTTGGAATCGGCTGCCGCAGTTGGTGGTGTTTGACGTGGACTTCACACTGTGGCCGTACTGGTGTGACACCCACACGTCCCCGCCGTACAAGAAACGTGCGGATGGTAAAGTCGTGGATGGCGGGGGAAAGGTGCTGAAGTACTTCCCTGGCATTGCTGCAGTGCTCACTGAGTTGCGTGCTCACCCCAGCATTCAGGTGGCATTGGCCAGTTGGACCGGGGAACCGGCATGGCTCAAGCAGATGGCCGAGCTGATGGAGGTGGTGCCAGGCAAACCGTTATGGACGCTGGCCGATCATCACGAGATATATCCAGGTGACCGCCCAGTCCACGGACCTGTGGAGCAGGGGGATGTTCCGCTTTTGGGCGGGGGGGGGGCTCATGCGGTCCACTTTCTTCCGCATTTTGTTGCCTGGTCAATGCGGCAAAGCGCACGCGACAGCCCAGGTGACGGCCCTCGGCGTCAGGTTGGGTGGTTGTCCGCATTTGCCTCTTTTTGCGGCTCAGATCCATTTTTGAGTTGGAAACTCGCGATTCTGGATCGGTTTGCCAATGACACCAAGAGCCCACTGAGGGGGACAGGCAGAACAAGTGCGGCTTGGGCTTCACTCTTCTCTGGGGGATTAGGGGGGATGGTGCGCGGTGGGAGGGGTCAGAGAGGGAGGGGTTGATGATCTCCGGGCCCCCTCCCCGCCTCAAAGTTCGATTTTTGGGGTCCTGATCTTGTCCCCTGGTTTCGGGCGTGCCCTATCAATGGGTGGCGTAAGTCGAGGCATGAACACAGTATTGTTGAGCCCAGCAGCAGGGCACTTGAACATGAACATCTGGTTGGCTACACATGTTGAGACCCTTGCAGTTTGAGCAAACTTTCAACCCCCTCCCCCAAAAAATCGGCGGCCGAATCCGGCCGACCTCGCCGATTTGTTCTGCCCACAAGGAGCCCCCTTGAGCCAGGACCTTCCTCCTCAAGGGGAAGAAGGCGACAGGGCGCGACGACAACCCCCCTCACCCCCCTCACCCCCCCCCCCCCCCTCCCCCTCTCCTACCCCTTCCCCACACCAACACGTTTCCCCGCCGCCCGCAAACAAACCAACACCATGGCCTCGTGCCAACCCCCCCCCCCCCCACCGAATGACCCCCGCAGTTTATGACATGATTCATTGCATGTAAAAAAAAATAAGGCACCAGGCACCGCACACCTGTAGCTGCGCGCCCGGCCACCGGCACCGCCGGCCGACGGGAGCCGCATCTCCTCCTCGTATTCCCCTCTTGGGGATTTGAACCGGCGTCTTCAGGGCAGCAGCCGCTGCAGTACGTAGCCAAAAACCTATCCTATGGGCAGTCAGCCCTCAGCAAGCTACAGCCAGCATTGCTGCCAGCAATGCACAGTGCCAGTCATACACAGCGATTCCGTTTTTGAGCTTACACACCACACACACGACATAGTCTAGGACTCAGCAACTGTATGGCGGAATGAGTGCCGGGGTTTCACCAACAGAAACTGAGTAGGACGGTAGTTTATGCATGTAGACAGCGAGTATATTATAGGGCTGTCGTCTCACCATGGCGTCCGCAACTAAATCGTTATGTTTTGGTTTTCTACCTCAGGCCCATATAACTGTGAGTCGCTTTTCTGTTCATAGATGTATGCATCCTGTGCATAGCATCCCAAAGACTTTTGAACTGTTGCAGTGGAATCATGATTGCGCCGAATGACCCCCGTCCGAGCCGCTAAACCTGCTTCTACTTCAAGCAATGTTTTGCTTATCACTGCCACGCAAACCCGGGCTCCGGTCCGTATTCCACCACAGACCAATTCCATGCTGATCCTGGGTATTCGTTCATTCATTCATGACAGGACAACAAAGGCCTGACGCTTGCTGCATGGCTCTCGTGTCAGCACAATGAGAATCTGTCGTCAGCATGTCTCCAACCCCCTCCCCTACACTATCAACCAGAAAATTCCCCCCCTTTCCCACCCCAACCATTCCCGCACAGGGTCCAAGATCAAGCACTTCAACCGACTTCACCAGAAGACCGGCATTGCCTACGAAGACATGCTCTTCTTTGACGATGAGAGTATCAACCGGGAGGTGACTTCCCTGGGCGTGACCTTCGTGGATGCGCAGGGGGGCCTGTCCACGGAAATGATGGTGAGCGGGTTGCGCGCCTTCCAAGGACAGGGAAGGTGAAGCACGTCCATCGTTGTCCCGGTGGGAGCAGCGCTTGCAGCACAGCGGCGCTCCGGCAACGGCAGCAAGCCCTGCCTCTGGGGTGCTGCAGAGTCGCGCGTCTCTTCAAGGGGTGTGGCTGGCTCCCGTGCCTGAGACGGTCGCAGTGGATTGTGATGCATAGTCATTGAAGGGGACACGCATCCCGTGGGGCGTACTGCTGGAGTTGATGCCCATGTCATGAAATGGCGCGCTGCTGGAATTCATGAGAAGGGGATCAGCCGAATGTGCTGAACGCGAAGATGTATGTGGTGGGGGCCAAAAATCACTATTTTTTAAGTGTCAAAAATTGGTCACAATTGGCCAAAATTGTTTGGGCGAATTTCGTCATCGTCTTTTCGTCATCGGGGGGGGGGGGGTGGGGGGGCTCTGGGGGGCCTTATGCACCGGGGTTAGCGGTGCTCAGGGATGGACATAGTTGGGGCGCTTGGGTTGGGTTGGGTGTGTGTGCACCACCAGTTTTGACAGATCCTGAAGCGCCTTCCCCAGAGGTACTATGGCAGACCTGTCAAGTCGTCTCAGGCTCCCCCGCGTTGGACTCGGGGCTACAATGCCACCGCAGACCCTGGTGCGCCTTGTGTGCCACATGTGCATGCACGGCAATGCACGGCGATGAACACAACGCCTTTGCGGAGGCAATGTATGTGCCCAAGATGCGCCGATGGTGTCTCAATGTGAGTTGCTTCCCCCTCCCCCCCACCCTCCCAGAACTACAGACGGGCACTTTGCCCGTCTTTGGACCCCCGCCCCCCTCTCATACCACCCCAGACCTAAAACCACAGTTCAGCCCCCCCTGCCCCCCTGCTTCGCCTGTTTTTGCATTTCGCGTTTACCCCTTCACCGGCACATCCAGCCCCCTCCTCCTCTCCCACCCCCTTCAGCCCCACCCTCCCCTGGACGGACGAGGCACGGACAGACAGCGGCTGGGTCACAAGCTCGGCCTACGGTTCTGGGGGGGAGGTGATGGGTGAGAGACAAATGCCTGCCCCACTGCTCACAAGTGGGCGGGTACCCCACACCCCAAGCCACCGGGCGGGCCCGTTGGTCCACACCCACGCCATGTGGTCGCGTGTGAAGGCGATCTCGACCTTCCATGAACGTGTGGGCGACTTCGTGCCAGTCGTTTTCGCAGGAGGATGGGTTTGTCTCTCAATTCAGAGCATCTGGGATACCTCACCTCCCGTGCCGTCGCTGGGCCTTTGCAAAGACCAGACCGATCCGCCCAGAGTGGGCACTGTGTCTGTCAGGTGTCAGGGGGGAGGGAGATCTATGTTACCCGGCAACTGGTAACTCGCCGAACGCTGCCAGTTCGCCCACGCCAGCGACGTGTGTGCGCTTCGGGGGTGGGCCGCCCGCCGGTGTGAATTTTTGATCTCCGCGGGGAAACCCCTTCGCTTCGCTGCTCATACTGCCCCGCCGAAACGGCTGGGGGACGTCATGCGCTTCTGGTCACTCATCCGCAGGCGTCTGCAGTTCAGGTTAGGTTGCCAGAGCCTTGGAAGGCCCCAATCTGGGGGCAGAGAGGGGGTGGGGGTGTTGGGCCCCGCGGTACAACACCACATCAGATGTGGTGGCGAGCACCCTCCGAGCCTCATGGCCCTGCGCTGGGCCGCATGTGGGGCCCGTGGACGTTCATCGGCACAACAAGTTACAAAGTCTCAAGTGTGACCAGGCTGAGAGCCAGGCGGGCCTGATGCTGGCGTCTGGCAGGGAACTGGGTTCTCAGTAGCAATCGGCCCCGGACTAACGGCCACTCAGTGATACCGCCCCCTGCACCACCAGGACTCCGTAGGAACGTGCTGCGTCCAGTGTGTGGCTCAGTAGGACCCTGCTCCATGTGATCATGCCTGAGCTGTTAGACGCCAGTGGCAAGTTTCTGACACACGACACGCGGCCCATAGCTGCAGGGGATTGATAAACGTCCCAGAGTGCCAAAGCAGGAAAAGACGTGACAGGTAACAAGGCGCCGAATGCCGCTCCCTCGTTCCGAGACGTGTGGGACCGTTACTTGGTGATGGTTCCTGGACAAGTGGGCCTGTCTTTCGGTGTCCTTTGGCGCAAGGACCACGACTGCCAACGATCGCTGCCACCTTTCCCTCAACTGCCGTCAGGGGCTTTACAGTGCTGTCAGTAGCAGATGTGGTACTGCTGGTGTCGTCCCAGGGAACTGAGTTTCTTGAGGGATCAGCCCCGTACCATGTGCCACCCGGTAATATCCGCTCCTGTCGCACCCTGAAATCCGTTTCTTCTTTTCCCTGGCCTGGTGTAGGTGTCCGCGCGGCGCCGGGAGACACCGAGCCTCCCCAAATGGTTTGCCTATGATGTTCTGCCCTTTCCTTGTGTAGGGAGGCAGGGATGGGAGAAAGGAGGAGAGAGGAGGGCCGAGGGACCGCAACGGAGCTAAACAGCCGTACCCAGATGCAACCCTGTGTCCCACTCTGCAGGCGTTAGATCCTCCCTCACACCACCGGACCACCACTGCCAACACACTGCAGGATTGACCCCCCACACAACAGTGGTCTGAGAGCAGACAGGGATTCCCATGAGTCATCTTTGAGTGGCAAACGGTGGGTGAAACAAGGGGCTGAATTCATTCGTCCTCACCTTCAGCCAATCTGCCCGCACAAAGCTCCATGCACAACCAACCTGCCCTAACCCTCCCACCAACCAGCCATACCCTCATTAGCCCCCTGGACATCCCAGAACGAGCAGGTGCAACTACCTCCTCCTGACCCTCACCCAATGCCCCATCGCCTGGGCCTCCGGCCAACCATGTATTGAACCAGGCGGATTTCAAGGCACTGTCACGCTGATGCACATGCCCTCTGCCTTCTTGCAGAAAGGCATCTGAGGTTGATGCTCAGCTCCTGACAAGCTGTGGTGCTCTTGTTGTCACGGATACCGTGTGTGTGTGTGTGTGTGTATGACGTGCAACACTTGAATCACAATCAATCAGTGTTCGCTTACATACATCACCACTCGACAGCTCTGTTCGCACTGCAGCAAGGGTTTGTCGTGCAGCTGTGCGTGTGTGCGCGCGTGCGTGTGTGTGTGTGTGTGCTTTGACAGTGCCTGTTTGGCTAGACAAACAAGTAGACACAGCCAAACACAGAGGAACAGATGGAGACAAATAGAGACACGGACAAACAAAGAACAGACAGACAGACATAGACAAACTGGCATAAGAGACACAGATGGACGGATACAGATAGGCAGCCAGATAGTCAGACAAACGGAGACGGCTAGCTGGACACGCACACCTGCTACAAGACAGACAGACAGACAGACAGGCAGACAGACAGACAGACAGACAAACAGACAGACAGAAACTGCTCGAGTGAGTGATTGACTGACTAACTGGCTGACAGACTGAGTGACAGACAGAGATACAGCCACCTGATGCTTGCCAACCAGTTATTGTAATTGCAGACAGTGCAACACAACACGGAAAAGAAACAAGACACCACGTTTGGTGGTCCACATTTTTATTTCGTCACTTTTGGTAAAAGAATTCTGGACATCGGGACATTTTGGTCACAATTTTAGGGTCTGGGCACTGTTGGCATTGCGCATTAAAAAAGTTGATATGCATGAAAATAATTTACTGCAGATATGAGGAATGTTCATCTGCAAATTGAGCCATGTTTTATGTGTGTATTGCCTTTTTCATACACAACAGACAGAAAGCACAATGGGATTGCCTTCATCTAAATTTATTGCAGAGCACAAAGTATTGAGACGGCCCAGAGCCAGATTGAGAGACAGAAATAAATCCGCAATGTGGAGATTCCCGCACTGGGCCAACCCGCATTTACAATTTTGTTCCCCACTTGTTCAAAGTTATCGACCACACTGCATCACTGACAGAGCCTCAATGGTAGGCATACCCTTTGGCATGTTCTTTTTGGCATGTCTGTTGCCTGTCTCTTCCACCGTGCAATCGCTTTGCTGTTCCATATTGCACATTACAGGTACCACTGGGTATATGGCCCCTGACATTCACCAAGGCCACCCGAATGGTTTCAAAGTCGATGTTTGGGCCGTTGGTGTTCTTGTCTGGGAACTGAGCCTTGGCTGCGACCCTCTCAAGCATGGGAAGACTCAGCAACATCGGTTGCAAGCGTTGAAGACAGGCATTGTGTGGAAGTAGAGATCAATCAACTGGTTACAGTTCACACAGCTGATGCTGCAGTGTACCAAGAGTCAATTTTGGATTACCCACACATGTATGTGTACTCCGTTCATACTCCAATCCTACCATTCCATTGGATGCTCTCTTGAGCCCATCGGCCCGGGGGGGGGGGGGGCGGGGGGGAGACCATCAGGGGCAGACCAGCCGTGAGGGGGAAAAGGACATATGGTGGACGGCCGGGACAGCGCGTGGAGGAACTGGGCACCTGGGCCTCACGCACACAGAAACACAGCGAGGCAGGCTACGGACGGCCTGTGGACAGAGGCTCGTGGACAGCAAAAACAGTCAAACGACCCCGCCAACAACCAGCACATCCTCAATACGCCAATTATTGGGCGCCGCTGACGCGCAAACGGCACACCATGCCACATTCAGCAGAGCTCCAACACACCAACTACTGGGCTCTGCGAACGCGGAAACGACACTAGCAAGAGCACCGGCCGCAGCGGTGGACAGAAAGCAGCAACCCGACGCAACATGCGAAGGGAAGAACGAGTGACTGTCCAGGGCCCCGTAAAGAAACAACAACCAGACGGAATGTCACACCGGGGGGGAGAGTGGGCATACACCATGTGTTTCGATCCCATGGCAGAATAAAGGTATGGACCGTGCACACAAAATTCTTGGCCTACTGAGCGTTCAGGGGGATATTTGGTGCAATATTCCCTGCCATACCAGGACCCATGGCAGCGTTTGATTTTTTCAGGTCTACTCAGAAAAAAAATCAACCCGCAAGGTGTCCTGCGAGCGCTCACGTGACACGGGACTAAAACAAAGTAATGATTCTTTTACATTTGACCCGCGGTGCAAATACTCCTTGTGCAAGTTCCGCCTTCTGCTGGTTTGTGAAGGGCCGTGGCGAATGATCAGCATCTTACCATGATTGCCTTCCAAGCTCCGCCTTCTGCAAGTCGCCACTTGTAGAGAAAGCTCTGTAAGGGCTGCGTCGCTCTGTTCTCTGGCAGTTGGCCACCGCCTGCGATGCTGCATTGCCGACTGGGCTGTGCTATGGGGCGGCGCTTGAGGAGGGCGCACCGCCGCATCCACACCGCCGGTGGCCTCTCAGCGGACGAGCGCTACCTGTTCGACCTCCAGGGCTACCTCGTTCTCAAGGCCGTGGTCCCGCCCGCCGAAGTGGCGGCCGCCAACGCTGCCATCGATCGGCGCCGCGCCGAGTTCGTCGAGCGCGGCGTGACGGTGCGCAATGCCCGTACCGCCGCCTGGACTGGCCCCGGTGAGTACCAGGGGCGGCTCGAGCTCGGCACACACCTCCGCTGGCCGGCGCCGGACGGGGACCTCTTCCGCCGCATGCTCGCGCACCCGGCGCTCGTCCCGAAGCTGCACGACCTTGTGGGCCCCGGCTACCGCCTCGACCACTTACCGCTGCTGCTGGTCATGCGGCCCGGCGCGGAGGGCGACCAACTGCACGGCGGCAACATCGCGCACTCCGGCGTGTGGAACCGCGCGCTCCGCTACGAATGCCGCGGCGGCCGCTTGCACTGCGACCTGCTGGCGCTGTCCCTCGCGCTGACCCCCACGCGGGCGGGCGATGGTGGGTTCTGCGTGATCCCCGGCAACCACAAGGCGAATTTCCCGGCGCCGCAGACCCTGCAGACGCTCGAGGCACATGAGCATGTGCTGGTCGCCAACTCTCTTTGCAATCTAACCCTCTGCAACCCTCTGTGCCCCCGCCTTCCCTGTGGAGAGTCCCCCGCTTGCACAGTTCCGGGGGGGAGGACCAGCGGCGGAGTGGAACACCCCACACAGTGGTCCGCGCAGGGAGCAGGGCTCCTTTTAACAACTCGCCACCATTGGCCCCCTTCAAATATTGGGCCAAATTTTCTTCTGGGCCTTTGGCCGATCAAAAATTTTCTCTGGCGCCTTCGGCACCAATTGGTATAGACCAAAAATTTTCTTCGGTGCCTCTAAAAACTCAGCACTACTGGGGGGGGGGGGGCTGGACCCACCCACCCACCCACCCACCCTCCTAGACCCCCCCTTAAGAAAGCCCTGGCCGACCCAACAGCCGAGCGAGCAACGACCACCCGACGCACTCCGCGAAGGGAAGAACGGGTGACTGTCCAAGGGCCCGTAAGGAAACCAACGAAGGACGAAATGTCACACAGGGGGGCTGTCGCTTGCCCCAAACGTCCACCGAAGACACACTGCCCTCTGGTCACAATGGAGTTGTAGTGGAGACACATGCCCCCCTCCGGCGGTGAACCGCGAGCAAACATGACAACAACGCTCGCGGATAGCGGCGGGGCGTGTGCACTCGGCGCTGAAGATGACTGCCGTGTGGATCCTTCAGGTGTTGGTGCCACGACCCGCCACCATGACCCAGAAACGGTGGGCCAACACAGCGGCGTGGTGGATCTTCGTGACCCAGGCCTCGGCGAAGGAAGGCCTGGGCCAGATCTTCGTAAATGGCGCGAAGTCGATTGCCGCCGCCAACTGCCGGGAGAGCAGCTGCAGCAAGATTGCAGGGCCTTGTCCCGCATCCCCCTTCGGCGGCGGGGTGGGGGTGGGGGCTGGGGTGGGGGGTCATTTTGGTGACCGTACCCTCCAGGGGGTGGGGAGACTGTTGCGCATTCTTGGGGGACTTTCCGTGGGGGCGGAGGTGGGGGGGGGGGGTTAATGGGAGCGGGGGGGCTTTGACGTCTTGTACGGGCCCTGCAGTCCCCGGTCCATCGACACTCCGCCTGCCAATCGATGGCCGTCATTGTCCATGCGCTTGTGCACTGCATCCCGCAACTTCTTGCAACCCCCGAAACCCCTCCGCAACCCCCCACAGGTCTGGCGTCCTACTTCACCCCCCCCTTTTTGCAACACAGTGCAGGTGGCAGCGACGCGCCCCCCACAAACCTCCACCACGCCTCCACTCCTCCGCAGGTGCACCCGGAGCTGGACCCAGGCGACGTGGTGCTGTTCTCAGAGGCGACCGCGCACGGCGCCACGCCGTGGCGTGGGGCTGCAGAGCGGCGTATTGCGCTGTACCGCTTCACTTCCGCAACGATGGCGTACGGGCGCGGGTACCGGTCTGCGTGGCCGGAGGAGGTCCTAAGAGCCATGACAGCGCCACAGCGCGCGGTGCTCGACCCCCCGTATGCGACGCGGCTGAACCGGAAAGTGATCACGGGGGCGGACGCGGACAGCGCGGAGGCTCCGGCGCCGCGGGACGCGCGCAAAGTGGAGTTAGACCGGCGGGTCTTCGGGGCCGACTGGTTCTGAGGGGTGGGCCATGGACGGGGCCGGGGCCGTGCTCTGCAGTTAAGCGAGTCCAGGGACTGCGCTGAGTTGGTCGCAGCACCGGGGCAGGAAAAGGGGAGCCAACTGGTGAATGCCATGCAGTGTCTCAGTCCAAAAGTACGTGGATGTCAGTGTTTACGCCGGCTCCGAAGTGATCTATGTTTGATTCAGGGTGTGGCACTGGCAAGCTGAAATGTGTGGCGGCAGCAGGCAAGGGCAGGTGGATTAGCCCGGATAGAATGAGCTAGTCCAGACTTTCCACTAGCGTATGCCAAATCAGCCACAAGCCATGCACCGGATGCAACAGGTTCGTACTGAGCCCTGAATGTGAGTGGAGCGAGTAATACTGCATGGCACGCAGCCAGGGCTAATTCCTAACGAGACCCAGATTCCCTGCCGGGCGCTAGAAGCATGTCTGGTCTGGAGATAGTCTGTGGCATTGGCGAGCATAGCGTTGGAGTGTGGTGGCAGCAGGCATAGGCAGGGGGGGGAGCGGCGTTGAGAGTAGACGTGGCTGTTGCGTTTCGAGCAGACCACACTCAAGAAAGAAGGGTCGGGGCAAAGTGCACGACGGACAGTCAGCACGCGATGCACGGCTTTGGTGGAGGGTCCGTCCCCTGTGCCCCTGGGACCCCATGCCTCCATCGCGCTGGGGCCATCATGCCCGCGGACACACAGTCCATTAAACACTGACCCTTCGCAGCGGTACCCTCCAAAACACTGTACCAACTGAACGCTACAACTCAGTCTGACCATCGTTTCTCTGACCACAGCTTCTGTCCTTTGGATTGTGCGACTCACACGAATGTGGGTTCACCATTCTGGGGCTTTGAGCCCCCCCCCCCCCCCCTCACGAGAGCAACGCCCTTGTCAGGGCAACAGTAATTCCCTGGGCAACGAGGGTTCGAACAGGCGAAACGCTGGTTGCCTGCAGCCATGGCTCGTACCCCCCTGAGCGGGTACAATCGAGCTGTAGCAACGTCCCTCCCGATGAGCTGGCTCGGCGGTGGCATCGGAGTCTCAGGGGCCACAAGGTCGGGGGTCCGAACCCGACTGGCACCAGAAGCTTGGGCTGCAGCGGGGGTCCTGTCCGCCATGGTGCCACCGCGAGGACCGCATATGGATCGCACCCTCAGGGAAAAATACACGAAACACTCCGGCACCGCAGGGCACTACCGAGCTCCCCCTGAGCAAAAAAGGCGAGGCTGACCTGTTGCCACGACTTTTGGAACCGTGGAATTTGGCGCTTCTTTTTTGTGGTTGTGCACATGAAAACCAAGGACCTTCTGTGATTTGGGGCTGGGGACGGTGTTGTAGAGATACCGTTTGCTCTTCTGCCACGCACTTTCGGCCCTTCCTTGGTCCTTTGGACACGGAGATTGGGGAATCACCTGAGGACTGGTACATTCACGATGCAACGGTCACTGCCTGTCCGGTCTCGTTTGTTGCCATCGGCAACATGGCAGAGCTTGCCGCATAGACACCCTCGTCCTCTGTCCAGATTTCCAAAGAACACAGGAAACGGAGGGGTTGCGATGGTCCGGTGTGGTCTGAGTCGCCCTGGGGCGCCGCACTGATTGGATCCGTTTGGGACATTGAGGTACTTTGCACAAGCCTCGCCCCCCCCTTCCCCCCCCTTCCAGGGCTCCAGGGTGTAACAGACGTGGGGCAGAACCAGGGACGATCGCAAGAGGCCGAGGACGCCTGTACATGTGGGAGGAAGGGCACAACGAACACAAGGCGGGAAGCACCGGGACAGTCGCCTCGCAAAAACCCGGAGTCACTGTGTTGAACTTGCTGAAGAACAATGACCGGAATTGTCTATGGCGGGGACATCCGGTTCAGCCTTACCGACCATTTGAAGCCCCTTCCGGGGTGGGATCATTGGTTCAATTGGGGTATCTACCGTAGAAACATCAACTGATTAATTGATTCATGGTTGTGCATACCTCTACTGGGAATTTGGGGACTGTTTTGTGAAACACTCCAGACAGACCAGCAAGTGACACATTGCGGACCGTGGCATGGCCATGATTCCGCTCCCCAACAGGGGCCGAACTCAGGACTGGCGGATGAACAAAACAACAACAACAAAAAACGGAAACATCAAACCGGTGGCCTGGGGATGTGTGAAGGCAATTGTGCAGTCCCAACCTGTTCGGGTTGTTCCACAGACCCACGTGTGCCAATGATGGTGGCGGTTCACGATTTCCTGTCCCCCTCTGCTGACAGGCCCACCGTTTACAAAAGAGAATATGGACGAACAATTGGGGCCGTCTTTCGACTGTTTCATGTCTTGTCGTTTTGCTGGGCTGTACACTGCACTGATACACTTGTAGGTGGTGACGCTGTATCCGCACCCTTCTTCCACACCCCTATGGGGGTGGGGCATGCCTCAGACGCATGCAGTCAGTGGCCAACCTACGATAGTGTGCATTGTGTCTCACCACCCCTCCCTCCCACTGCACGGCCCTGGTCGGGTGAACACCCGCAGCAAAGCACTGCTTAGCCCCCACAGCATGATCTGGGAGGGGGGGGGGGGGGGGCGCACCGTGCGCTGTGCGAAAAGTCGGCTGTTTCCCACCACCGGTAGCCACGGGTCCCAGGGTCCTGAACTCTGCACCCTGCGCTGTTTTGCATTGATCATGCATGCTTCTGTAGGTGGGGTGTTCCCGGGATAAACAACGTAATAATCGGCGCTGTGCACGTGCTGTGAGCGTGCTGTGCGAAAACGCCCCCTGGGTAGGAGAAACACCCACTGCACACTAAGGTGGCGGGGTTTATGTGGCCATTTCAATGCCTCTCCGCTTTGGGTTATGTAGCCAAATGGGTTCCTCTCCACTTTGGGAGACCCGAGACAGCAACGGTTGTGTGGTGTCTGAGCTGGCAGGGGTTGATGTTGCACTGGGTTGCGTTCAGCGTGCCATGTTTGCCCCCGATGAGGGTTTTGTGTGTGAACGGTTGGGCATTGAAAAGTAAGGCATTGGCGGTGTTGTGGGACAATTGTAGCATTGGAGAGCTCTGATCCTTGATCGCGAGAGATTTCCCGAGTGCCGTCGGGTGAGCACGCTTCGCCAGCTTGCCATGGCCTGATCGACCAAGATCCTTGAAGCTGAGGGCGATCCTGCAATTGTCTCCTGTCTTCCTCTCCCCTCCCCCCTCCCCAGACCAAAGTGACCGGTAGTGGGGAAAACGAAACTTACAATAGGGAAAATCTGATCGGGCAATTGTTGGTACACAGACTTTTGGGTCCCAGACCCCCCCCCCCCGCCCTCCACCCACTCAACAGACGCCCTGGGGAAGGGGGTACATTCATGAGGCAACAAGAGTACACAACGCATGACCGAAGGTGTATTTACCAGGTCGCTTGTGTCGCATACACCCCACCTCTGGTGCTGGGCCTGACCCTTCCTCCATAACAGTGGCACCCCCCTCCTCCACAGCGGTCGCAGGTGCTGTGGCTGCTGTGGGCAGTCGTCCACAACAACTACAGTTTCCGTCCCTGTGCCGTCCCCCACAGCAGCTGTGCTCCCTTCCTACCCCCCCCCCCCCTATGTTGATGTTGGTGTAGCGTGCCTCTGGGGCGGGGGGGGAGAACCGAGTGCCCCCCAGAGATAGCCAGGTACCGACAGCTGGTGGTATGGGTGGGGTTTCCCACCACATCGGAAGCATAGCATACTGGAAGTGCACGGGGGTCTCGTCACGCGGGCGTAGGTTCGATGCCCACCGTGGAGGCGACGGAGGAGGCGGCCCGGTCATCGTTGGGCTGGCCATTTTTCCGCCAGGCCACAATTGACGTATACACCAGCACACACACAGACCGCACATGCAAGCGCCCAGGCGCTGCCCGCACCCCCCTTCCCTGTATGGCTGTATGTTGACCTCCGCAAAAGCCAGTACCCACTGGGGTTTTTAAATCCTAAGGACCTAAATATCCCAGGGCCGGTGGCAGTGGCCCACACGGGTGACCTCTGACCGCCCCACCCCCCATGACCTGGCACACCCGAACTGCGGGTATGTGGCCGAGAGGGGCCAGCTCACGCAAGCATACCAGTGACAACAGGGCGCCAAAGTGGGACACAATCAACGCTACGCCCCGAACTCAGTCCGACGGCGACAATGCCCTGAACCCAGTAGATGCAGCCCGACTCTTGCCCCATCCAGGGAGGAGGGAAAGGAAAGAGCTGCAAGACACTGTCCGCGTGACACGAACAATCTTGGAACTGAGTTGGCAATGAAGGCCGTGAGGCAGGCGCGGCTGGAGCTGAGTGGCGGGTCCACATCTGACCAATTGAAGCCCCCCTATGTTTTTGGGACCTGATACCGGGTTTAGGTACCGAATGAGTTGGGTACCGAACGGTGTGTCCCACGGACACTCCTGTTCGGACCAGGGCTTCTTTAGAATAATTAAAAACCAAGGGGGGGGGGACCCCTCCCCCAAAACCCCCTCCCCCCCTCCCCAGACCAAAGTGACCATAGTGGGAAAAAACGAAATTCACAATAGGGAAAATCTGGTCAGGTCATTGTTGGTACACCAAGTTTTGGGTCCAAAACCCCCTCCCCCCCCTCCCCCCCCCTGCTCAAAAGAAGCCCTGGTTCGGACCGTATTTTTGAGGACTTTATTGTTCGCTGGACAGGGGGGCGGGGGGTACACAACAGTTACAGTCTTTGGGGCCTGTCCGGTGTCTCCTTCACGGTTCCTTCACTTTGTACTGTTTCCTTCGCAGGTCCAATGCTCACAACAACAATGGCCTTTCGCTTCTTATTATTTGCATTTGTGCAGAAGCGCTGCCGGTGTTGTGAGAGGCCTCCCATTGAGCCTGACCACCCAATGATAATGAGCGCTTTGCAGGCCTCGCCCACTTGGCACAGTCAGAGGCAGTCGAAGAAGTGTGCCGGCAACAGCTGGGTCACCACAATCAACAACCATGTGTTGACATTCCGATCGAAAGTGGGACAGATTTGGCAAAAAAGACGCCTGCTGAGGGTTGTGATAAGAACATTGGATGCTCCATTGATTGAGCAGAGTCATGACTGGACCCCAGCTTTGAGGGTGCGGCTGCCTGCAGCGAATGAATTCTTCCGATTTACCATCTGGTACGTGGAGGGCCAGAGGGGGAGGCCAGCGAAGCATTATGAATGGGGTGCCGATGCCATACACAAAAGGGCCTCTTTGAATGGGAAGGACGCGGCAAGTCTCAATCTCAACGTATGGATCTTGATGTTTGATGGGGTGTCTTTGGCGAACTACATGCGGGCCATGCCCATCTCCCGCAGGCTGCTTCGCCAGTACGGCGCTCTGGAGATGACAGGGCACACGGTCAGTGGGTGCAATACGGCTCAGAACGTATGGCCGTTGATAACCGGTTACCGTGCGAACGACGAAAGGTTTAAGTGCGCGTGGAAGCATTCGAATTGTACGACCCAGCGCTACGTCGATGATTTCTCAACGTTGTGGGCGGCATACAAAAGTACATCACCGTCTGGGGCGATGAATGGCCAAGCTTGGACGTCTTTGACGACATTTCCAACGGTTTCCTGAAGCCTCCCACGCACCATTCGATGCGATCGTTGTGGGAGGACATCGACAAGAAGGCCCCTTTCTTTGAGCAGTGCGTGTCCGGTCGGATGAAGGCGCTGCTGTTCTTCCAATACGGCGCCAGCCTGCTGCGGATCGCCCCGGCCCACCGCAAGTTCGTGTTCTTCGACATCCTCTCCCAGACGCACGGCACCCCGGAATTTCTGAACGGTCTGGACCTCCCGCTGGCGCACTTTCTGAAGGAGCACCTGCTGCCCGCCATGAACGACACCATGCTGTGGCTGATGAGTGACCATGGCCCCAAACAAGGGGTCATTCGCCAGAGGGCGGGCTTTCAGGCAGCAGTGGAATTCAGCAACCCCCTGTTGTCCATCGTACTGCCCTCCTGGTTTGCCTCCGACCACCCCCAACTGCACGCAAGCCTCAAGGGCAACCAGCAGTCGCTGACGACCCCGTACGACCTGCACAGCACGCTCCTCCACCTGCAGACGTACCCCCGGGCCCCGCCCCGACACCCGTACGGAAGAAGCCTGTTCGATCCCTTGCCCGAGGACCGGAAGTGCGAGGCGGCCGGGGTGCCCAGCAAGTTCTGCCCCTGCGGCATGACGTTCGCGGTGGAGTCCCGCAGGAGGGCCCGGTACATTGATGCAATGGAGGCCATCATGAAGAGGATCAGAGAACTCCTGGAGCCTGTGGCGGGGCTGTGCTACCCTGTGCAGCACAGCCGCATGCACCAATGTGCCACTCTTGGCTCTCGAAGGCGGGGCATCCTTTTCCAGATACAGACAGTACGCGGGGCCCAGTTTGCGTTCAGCGCCGTGTTCGAGGTGGCCGTGGGTGGCGGCATCGTCCTGCCCGACCTGGCGATGCCGGCGGAGCGCGTTACCAGGTATGGAAGGCAGCCGGCATGCATCTCACGCCACTACCCGGGTCTGCGGCCATACTGCCTGTGCAGAGATTGGAAGCCTTAGGCATTGCCATAAGTAGTTTATGCTTCTCCCCGGCCTTTGCGTTCACATTGAAAGCGTGGCTGATGCCGTGCAGGTTACTATGTAGTGTCGGAAGGAGAAGACAGCGTCCCCTCTCTTTGTGAGGGGTAGGCCCGTATTAAAGACACTACATGACTCTGGCCTCGCGCCAAAATGTAATATACCCCTGCTGACAACTCACCTTCGCAGCTGTCGGACTATATTCACTGGAAGCAAAAAAAAGAGAGCTTAAGCTTTGCCTTGCTCACGGGACTCACTTGTCCTGTGGGACTGTAGTCTGCTCGCAAAAGTTGCACCATGGACAGGGCTGACGAATGTCTTGCTCACACTGCATGAGCCTGCAAGGGCTGGCGAGGCATGTCCCCCTTCTGCACTGTTCTGCATGTCTTCTTGAATCTGGAATTGGTTGTCATCTCAGTGTTGAGTAACGTCGAGACATCACACACCACAGCACAGAGCAACGGCGCACGGCACGGCACGGCACGGCACAGCAAAGCACAGCAAAGCACAGCATGCCGCAGTGCACCACAACACACCGTGGCACGCTGTAGCACAGCACTGCACTGCACCACACAGCACGCCACGGCACGGCACACCACACGGTGCAGCACACCACAGTACACCGCCGAACGGCAGAACAGTAGAATGCAACACAGCATGCAACAGCACGCCACAGCGCAATGCAGCACAAGGCAGCACAAGGCAGCACAGCACAGCACAGCACAGCACAGCACAGCACAGCACAGCACAGCACAGCACAGCACAGCACAGCACAGCACAGCACAGCACAGCACAGCACAGCACAGCACAGCACAGCACAGCATAATGCAGAGCAACACCGCCAGGTGGATCACAGCAGAGCGCAGTTCATCGCGACAGTAGCCAGCACGCACAAAGAAATGCACCCTGAGGCAAGACACCTGTGTCTCGTCATCAGGTGTCCCGATCCTCAAACAGGCAGAAGCAAAGGAAAAGTGGGGACACGATGTTGCAACAATTTCTGTGACATGAGCATGTTTTTGTTCGACGCATTTGGTGGGCTCTTCGCCAAAAGATGTCTGCGGACAGTTGTGGTCGGAAACCTTTTTGGCAAACAGCAATATAAAAAACATATATTGGGCGTCTGCGCGCCCAAAAACACGCCGGTTGTTTTCCCACATTTCATCCGCGGACTCTACACACCTACTCGCGCCCAATGGGGCACTTTTTTCGTGTGCCAAGTAGCACCACCAGGGGAAGTCAGTCCGAGCTTTCCTGCAAAATCTCTGTGGGCAGCAGCGTTCGGCTTTAGAGCTATTTCGCAAGAGGGTGGTCGGGGGCTTTGGTCGGGTCTTGCCACAGGCTGCTGAATCAAATTTGATTTTTCCTGAGCCAAGTTGTGGGTGAAGAAATCGTTTCCAGATTTGATGCTAGTGTGCGGCGGGAGGTTGGGTTTGCGTCTGCCGACGTCCGGCAGGGTGGTGGGCTGGCGTGTGCCAACGTCTGGCAGGTACGTGGGCTGGCGTGTGCCGACGTGTGGCGACTATGAACCGCGAATTTTTTGTCTTCCCCTTGTGTGGTTTTTTGCACCTCACCGGCACTTTTGGAGGTGCCCGACATTTTTCCAGTGGCATGTGACCGGCGTCTGGCGACCACTGGCAAGGGGGTGGTTCTGCGCGTGCCGACGTCTGGCAGGGTAGTGGGCTGGCGTGTGCCGACGTGTGGTTTGCCGCACACTAGCAGCAAGTCTGATCGTTTCTCTCCCACGCTCCAGGTGTAGCGGCTCCCGCCACCCCGGATCGACCATCCATTTCACTCCTTCCTGCCCTTCCCAGTGCTCGCTGTATATATTTGGGCTGCCACCCCCTCCTTGAGGAGATGCACCCGCACTACCACCTCCATCCCCCTAGTGGACGTCACCACCACATTGGGGATCCTCACCTCGACTTTGAACCTGGCCCCTGATGCAGCTCTGCTTCCGCCAACCCTCTCCCCTGCCCCTTCGTGTCCGGCACGATGACGTGTGCCGCTTCCTTGCCTCATCCGCGACTTGCCCCCTCCCCCCCCCTCTTCTTGACCGATGGGAACACCTGCATCGCCTCCTCCTCCCTCGATCCCTCTCTGAAGTAATGTTCCTCCTCACGTTACGTGCCTTCCACTTCCTCTCCACATTGTTGTCTACGTCCCCCTGTCTTCTCTGCACCTCTAACTGTTCTTGCGCTGCCAATGCCACTGCCGTTTTCTTCTCTTCTGGGTGCTGTTTTTCGTTGAGGCTCCCTAAGGCCTACGTTGCATGCGTCCCCCCGGTTTTGCAAAACATTTGTTCCGCGGCCTCCAGCCTCATGTCC
The DNA here is from genome assembly GCA_964036045.1 of Eutreptiella sp. 'Long Island Sound 2002'. Lineage (NCBI taxonomy): Eukaryota > Euglenozoa > Euglenophyceae > Eutreptiales > Eutreptiaceae > Eutreptiella > Eutreptiella sp. 'Long Island Sound 2002'. The sequence continues at coordinate 37,286,825 of OZ038397.1, forward strand.
TGCCCCCACATTACACCAGACTCATAACGTGTATCCCCCCCGGCGGTCACCTCCTCCAGCTGCCGTGCGGGCAGGACCCTGCACCACGCCCCATCTTATTGCTGTGTAACTTCGATATAGGGCACTGCCCACTGTACATAGTGGATTGCAGCTTTATTGTGGAGGACACATGTCATTGGACTGAAGGCTGCAAGTGCCTATGGCGGGTCATACAGTCAATCAGATTCGACCATTGCGCGCGCGCTCTCTCTCTCTCTCTCTCTCTCTCTCTCTCTCTCTCTGTGTGTGTGTGTGTGTGTCTGTCTCTCTGTCTCTCTTATTGCCAAACTGGCGGACGTCAGACACATGTCCAGTCCTCTTTTCCCAGAGGCACACTGCAACACCCCAAACAAAGCCTTTGTGATTGGGGATTGCTGCACGCCCCTCGCCAAGAGGCCACGTTCTTCTATGCCTTGGGCCTGGCATCTGTTGCCACAGCTCTTCGGGCCGGAGGATGATGAAGCGTTGTTTTCCGAGGGGGTTCGGCCCAAAGAGGAGGACATCTCTGCATATGCATACCAGGGCGTGCATGTGTGGAGCGCTTTGTCACCTGCGTGCCCCCCCACCCCCCCGTCCTGTCTACCACGGGCTTGTCCAAACACGGCGACCCTATGTTTCCACACTTTTGGGCTTTTTTTTTGAACCATGGTTTTTGCGGTCCCAAGGTAGCTTGTGACTTGTAGCTTTGTGCAGGCTGCATGAAGGATTAAGGGGGCGCACGTAGCGCAGTGCGCGCGCAGTGCAACGATTTGGGCGTCTAGCCGTACTATAGACCCATACTTTGAGATACTAGGGGCCCCTAGGGGCATCATGGTGACCCCTAGCGGAGGTTTTGACTTCTGATATTGTCCCCCTTTGTTTGGGGATCCCCGAGAATGCAGGGGTGACGTAGCATTTCTGCCCTCTTTTTGGCCCCAACCTTCCGGTGCTACTGAGGAAACCGGGACAATCTCTGAATCCACGCTTTGTTGCGTGGCCCCTCGAGTTGGGGTTAGGGACTCACAATCCACGCTTTGTTGTGTGGCCCCTCAAGTTGGGGTTAGGGACTCACAATCCACGCTTTGTTGCGTGGCCCCTCGAGTTGGGGTTAGGGACTCACAATCCACGCTTTGTTGCGTGGCCCCTCGAGTTGGGGTTAGGGACTCACAATCCACGCTTTGTTGCGTGGCCCCTTGAGTTGGGGTTAGGGACTCACAATCCACGCTTTGTTGCGTGGCCCCTCGAGTTGGGGTTAGGGACTCACAATCCACGCTTTGTTGCGTGGCCCCTCGAGTTGGGGTTAGGGACTCACAATCCACGCTTTGTTGCGTGGACCCTCGAGTTAGGGACTCACAATCAACGCTTTGTTGCGTGGCCCCTTGAGTTGGGGTTAGGGACTCACAATCCACGATTATGAGATTGGCTCCATGGAGGGTGCCTCGCGCGCGGTGCGCGCGCGCGGTGCGACTGTAGCCCGGTTGACTTAGAACGGCGGTACCATAGAATGTTGCCAAAAAGCGGTCATAGGGGCCTTAGTATCACAACTAGGTGGCCAATTGTTGTGTTTGGGTGGAAATATCAATGTCCAGGTGTAGAAGTGGGCAGCAGGGCACCTTGTGCATTAGAAAATATCGGTGTGATTATGTTTTGCCTCCTTTGCTTTCCACGGGACAGATGGCAATGAATGCTGACCTTCTGGCGCCGGTCAGTAAGGTTTTTTACCTGAGAGGCACCACAGGGGAACGTGTGCCTGCCACTGTTGTGGGCCTTTCATCGTTCCCGGAGTGTGTGGCCATCAGCTACGAGCGCTCAGGCCATACGCAGCTCTACAAGGATTGCCCCGTGGAGTGGCTCACCTTCCCCATTGAGCGCGCGGAGTCTCCCGCTTCGGAAGGTTCTCCGTCCCCGCCGCCTACCGCCGCCGTCGAGGCTGAAGCCGTTGCAGCCGACGTTCGGGAGCCCTCTGAGACGGAGACCCTCAACGTTGCGCCGCAAGATGACATCGATGAGGCACCACCTGGGCTGGAGAGTGCCTCCGAGAGTGACAACGAGAACGACTCCGAAAAGAAGGCACATCGCAAAAGGCAGCGTAATTTGCGGAAGCGAGCAAAAACAGTCCAGGTATTCATGCTTTGCGCACGCAAACCCGCAACCCATGCGCACGTGAACCCGCAACACAGGTGGACAAGGAGGACAGGAGCTGGTGTTGGTACTAATACGAATTCAAGATGGTGCCCCCCCCCCCCCAATCCCTCTTTTGTCCCTTCCCACCCAGTCTTCTGGGGATGTTCAAACGAAAATTTGCTCGTTTCCAAAGGCCACACGTGATTTGTATAGGTGGCAAAAGGGCCACCGCCCTTATATCAAACCAATGGCACGTGGGAGTAGAGCTGCACCAGCCCTTGCTCAAGTTGAACAGATCCGCGAAGAACGTCGCCAAAAGGAGGCCAAACAAAAGGGCAAAAGCGTACGCGTAAGGAGGGAACGACAGGGCCGATCACCCGCACCAGCGTTGCAGGCCATGGGCACCCCTCGTCAGCGGCGTTCTAACAGTGCCCCAGCGACAACAACCAACGTGGGCCAGTCAATCCGTGATGCTTTGGACGATTTGGCCACGACTGTCAGTGGCACCATGGCCCATCCATTGAATCCCACCACCTCCGGGACCGAGAAATGGCAAGAGCTTTGTGGCAACACGACGTCAGCACGCCGGCAAATCGCGCGCATAGGTCTGCATCCCCCCCCCCCCTTGCTCCCCCTCCCCATCAGACTAAAAATTAAAAATTCTTGGTACACCAGCAGGGGCCACCGGGTGCAGAATTTGGGACACTGGGACACATGGGAAGCATCAGACTAAAAATTAAAAATTCCTGGTACACCAGCAGGGGCCACCGGGTGCAGAATTTGGGACACTGGGACATATGGGAAGCATCAGACTAAAAATTAAAAATTCCTGGTACACCAGCAGGGGCCACCGGGTGCAGAATTTGGGACACTGGGACATATGGCAAGCATCAGACTAAAAATTGAAAATTCCTGGTACACCAGCAGGGGCCACCGGGTGCAGAATTTGGGACACTGGGACATATGGGAAGCATCAGACTAAAAATTTAAAAATTCCAGGTACACTGTTGCACTCTGACGCATGCATATTGTCTCAGGTCTCGAAGCAAAGACGGCGGAGGAATTGTTCATCAAATACGGACACCCCGGAACGCCGCTTGCCGACCGCAGCCGCCTCTTCAACATGTTGTACATCCTGAAACATAATCCGAGTTGGGACAATGTGTCGTGGGAATGCCACTCGGACAAATCTGATGCCGTGGTGTGGCAGCAATTTTGGGACAATTTGGAGTTTTTCGTGGACAACATGGACGAAATGAATTGGGATGGCCGTCTGAATGATTACAATCACTGTCCCCTATACCCTTTTCTAGTTACCTTAATTGGTGACACTTTTCCTGTAGGGTCCATCGGAGGGTTGCTGAATGACGTGCTTCACCAACCCAAGTACGCCGACGAGGTTTTCAAATTGCTATTGTTGGTGGATCATTTGGGGCAGTACCGATGGGTTGGGGGGCTTGCATGTGGAGTCCGCAGCGATACCAGAATTCTAAAGGAATGTGGCCCAGAAATCAAACAATACAAAAAAGCTGAGACTGCTTTGCTGGATGGGGGATTTCCGGGACGTGCCCATGGTGTGATCCCCTATCCCAAACCGAAAAAGGCAACCCTCCGGAAATGGTGTGCACAGTACAACGACGGTCACAGTTTTATCCGAGGAAGGGGCGAACACCCGTTCACCCAACTCTACACTTGGGGGGTGTGCAGGGAAGTTTTTTAGAAGCGTGGACTTGATTTGGACGACCGCATCCAGCGTCTCCATATGATGGTACATGCGGTAGTCCATATTCAGCAATTCCTGAACAAGCGCAATTTGCGTTATCAGCCTTATGGCCCTTGGGGTCACTTTCCGGAGGAAATTTTTGACCAATCTGAAGTTGAACCTGACACATCTTCGTCAGAAGATTCGTCAACCTCTAGTGATCAGTCAAGTGATGAGGATGACACTAGTTGCTCTGATGATCCTTGTGAGGACAATGCCCAGGCTCCTGATTGTCATTACCATTGGATTGGTGAGTTTCAGTTTCCGTTGATCTAATTGATTTGTACTATTGCAGTGCTATGTTTGTCTTTGGGATTTTCAACAATCAGAAAACAAAGCATTGGGAAACAAACATTGCAGTGGAAACCAAACGTTTTGAGACCGTGTTAAAACAGAGCATTGGGAAACAAACATTGCAGTGGAAACCAAACATTTTGAGACCGTTTCAAAACAAAGCATTGGGAAACAAACATTGCAGTGGAAACCAAACATTTTGAAACCGCTTGAAAACAAAGCATTGGGAACCAAACATTGCAGTGGGAACCAAACATTTTACTGTAGCATTTCACAAAACACCTGTCTGAAAAAGGTGTGCATTTCACCGGTAAGTGACGCGTCTGCCTCAGCGCGCGGTGCGCGCGCGCGGTGCGCTGAGGCACCCTCATGGATGGTGCATACAAGGGGCGCCTCCATGTGGTATGGCCCTCTATGGGTTGAAAGACTTTGACGGAGCGCCAAAAGGAATACAACGATGTGCATAGCTTCTATAGGGCACGGATTGAGCACTTGTTTGCACGCATGTGGCATTGGGGCATTGTAAGGAACATATGGAGGGGATCCGGTAATGATTTGCATGAGTACGTGCGTGTAGTCTTGCATTTGCAGCAAATTTTGATTTGAAGACAAGTACGGTACCCTCCATATGGTCCATGGGAACATGTACCCGCACATGTATGGACCGCCTACACAGGAGGACAATGATGAAGAGGATGTTGTGGGTGATGATGGGGATGTATGTGCCCTTTGTTGCACCAAGTCTAACCTTGAGAAGATGTCCATGTGTGAAAAGTATCAGTTGCAATATTGTACAGATTGCATTGACACGCATACATGTGACAATGTCACGGTGCTTTAATTTAGCAATTGTGTCATGTTGTGCACATATGTTGCTCATCCCGATTTTGTACTTCTTGGACAATTGAACAGAAAGAAGGACATGTGTTGTTGAGAGTGGACATTTGGGGTTGCGACCATCGCTGTTCATGGCTTTCCGCATTTTGCATGATGTCATATGTGGAGGGAAGGTAGCTTGCATTTGTCTTCAACTGCGGTAGTTCGGGTGACCTGAATTTAGGGGCCTTTGGAAGGGGTGGGCCTGGGGTTCTCCTCTAGTGTAAAAGTAGCACGCAGTGCGCGCGCAGTGCAAGGGCTCCTCCTAATATGGGTGGCAAAGGGGGCGCACTTAGCGCAATGCAACTATTTGGGCGTGTGGCCGTACTAGAGACCCATACTTTGTGATGCTAGGGGCATCATTGTTGTTTGAGAGTGGGTTTTGATGCTTCTTACACATTGGGGACATGGCATTTTGGGATTTTCACCTAGATTCACCCATTTCCACCCTTTTCCACACCCTTTTTCTCATTTCCACCACATCTACTCTTTTCTAGGTTGATTTCTCCTCACCATCGGACCTTGAAAAGGTAGACGTGATGTATCCATGTTGTTTTCTCCCCATCATGGGGACCCCGAGCAGGCACGGCTCATGTCGGACCTGAGGATCATGATCAAGGCCGAGTGACAATCCAGCATCCTCTCCAAGTGCTGTATTACGTCCAAGTGCTGTAATCGAAGGTGACCTCACGGGATTGATCAACGCCAAGGATCCTTCGTGCTCGCCAAGATGTACCATGCCGTCATCCCGAGACGGTTGGCAGCGGGGCTATGCTGGACGGCCATACCCACCACCCTCGGGTCCATTCGCCCACCCCCATTTGTGGAAGATGGACCACCACCCGCCTCCACTGAAGGAGGTCTCCCAGGGTTGACACTGGGACCTGCTCGTGAGGCAAGCCTGATATAAGGGCGTTTGGAAGGGGTGTGCTTGGGGGCTCTTCAGGGGGAACCTAGTCTAAAAAGTAGCGCGCAGTGCGCGCACAGTGCAAGGGTACCCCCAAGGTGTTGGTGTAGTTGTACTTGTCGTGTTTTGGGGCGTATGCCGGCTTGTTGCGTTGTATTGTCATGTTTTCAGGGGTAGGGTTGGCTTATGTCTGCAACACGTGTTTGGTGGTGCGTGCTGCGCAATACACTGGCTTGTCCAAACACGGCGACCCCATGTTTCTGCACTTTTGCCCCTTGAACCATAACCTAGCCCGTGTTAGGACAAGGGCGGGGGGGAGGGTTACAGTGGCTTGTATGTTTACACACTCTCGTACCAGCCTTGCATTAATTACTGGCCTAGTCGCTGGGGGAACGTTAGCGCGCAGGGCGCGCGCCGGGCATCTTTTGTGACCCGTGCCCTGCCGGTGGACTGTTGCTGTTGATATGTTGGGTAACTTTATATGGATTTGCCCCTTGGCCCCCGGGACATCAGCAGATGTTTTGATTTGGGATGGGTATGGACCTTCTCGTACCCGAGGTGATTTCTTTGATTTCGAAGTTGGGGGCCATGATGGTGCTTATAAGGGCCGGATTCATGTCATTCTGCCTCTCATTGGAAGAAAAAATGTCACTTTGACAGCCCGCCAACAATGTTACAATGACGTGCACGGGTGGTATAGGGCACGCATTGAGCAGCTGTTTGCTCGGTTGTGGCACGCAAGATGAGGCAGAGGATGAGGCAAAAGTGTGTGTGTTGCGTTGCCAGAACGCTCCACCGTCGCAGTTTGTGATGAGTGTAAGGAGCACTATTGTACTGAATGTATTGACACCCACACTTGTGGGACCAATGTTATGATGCAGCTCGTCCGTGTCCAAGCTACAGTAGGCGTAGGGACCGTATTAATTTGGTACTTTGGCGTAGCTTATACAAGAGGGGGGGGGGTTACAACCACATGTAGCAGAGTTACAGCAGTTTGCGCACTTCCATTGCTAATTCCCGACGCCGCATTATCGCTTGGAGGCGCCAGGGAACTCTCCTTCCTGACTCCTATAACACACTGGTTGAAACGTGTCGCACGAGGAAAGAAAAATTTTGGGTTCAATCCCTGCGTGCTTTGAGGCATCGATCGATGCAGGCATTTACACAAGTTGCCGCTCAGCTGCTAAGGGAAAACTGGTCTATTGTAGGGGACCTATTCCGGGCCGCTGCAGCCACCGTGCATCACCTCACGGCCCTGTGCCCCTAAAAACCCCAACCCAAAAAGACCTGCATGCCCTGCACTCCCCCAAAACCCTCCGAGTCAGAGTCCTGGCGACAGTATAGCCAGACCCCCAGAGAAAAATGACCTAACTCTCCACAGACCTGACACTTGACACTTGAGCCTTACTTTTGTTGGTGGTGTCTGCTGCGCGCCAGTTACTATCTTTTCACCAACCTATTGCAGGTTGACCGTTGTGTGCCCCCCCCCCCCCCTTTTTTCTATCTTTCCCCCACGGGTGTGGAATGCCACTCCTCAGCGCGCCGTAACCTTGCCTGTGTGTGTGTGGGGGGGGTTCCCAAGCGGTCTAGGGCACAACCTGCATATGTAGTTTTCCAGCCTCGGCAGCTCAAAAATGGAATTTTCCGAAACTGATTTTTTGATACCTTCGCCATCCAAAATGATCAAATATCCTATGTAAAGCCTGTTTTAGCCCCTCTTTGTGTGTTTTTCACCCTATTTGGGTGTGTGGGGGGGGGGGCTCCCAAAGGGGCTAGGGCCCAACCTGCTTATGCATTTTTCTAGCCTCGGCAACTCAAGAATGTTCGTCCCTCTCCCCTCTTCGAGGTCCCTTGCCGAAGGCAATCGAATTGATGAACAAGCCAACATAGTGGATATTCGTAGATGGCATGAATAGCAAGAGGTCAATAGAATGATAACGGAGGAAACCACATGGCACTTTGTGATCGGATTCGTGACAACCAGCGGGCGTCCGATCATGCTCAGTGAGCAAGAGATTGTCTCTATTTTGGTCCGATTGTCATGGGATGTGCGAACGATCCTCCACTGTGCAGGGGAGGTCCGATGGATCAGAAAAACACAAACACAGCACCATTTTTTTTTGGGTGGGAGGTCAAAGGGCGGGTGATGCTGGTGGGAGGGGCACGAAACCTGGTCATGGGAGTCAACACCAAGGGGCAGGGACACTCACCCCTCCATCCCCTTGCGTAGAAAGTGTTCCAAGTAGCCACTCTTGGTCTTAGGCCCTTCTCTAGAAAGTGTTCCAAGGAGCCACTCTTGGTCTTAGGCTCTTCCCTTGTGTATCTCTAATCCCATGCCCGCTTCAGGAGCCCACCCCCCTTCGGTTCCCAGTGTGGCTGGGAATACCCAAGCCGATGATACCCTACCCTTTGTTATGGCAAGCGGCGGTGCGAACCGTCGGATACGGCAACATACCCAATTGTTCGGAGGTGCCCCCCCCCCCCCCCAGCCGGCAAAAGCCCCTCCCAGACCCCCCTCCCATCGCCCCTCCCAGAATCCTCCCTAGGGGGCCTGCACGGCCTAAACGGCGGTACGCCTAGGTAGCATGGGCAAGCAGAGGGGGGGGGGGTAAGATGAGGCAGAGAACAAGGGAAGAGAGGGACAGATAGAAACCCGTGGGGGGGGGCGAAAAGGAAGAGAAACCCCCTTGGGAGGGCGAAGAGGAAGATATACCCCCTTGGGAGGGCGAAGAGAAAGAAGCACAGACAGAGAGAGGCCCGTAGAGCGAGAGGTTTGAGACTAACCGGCGCTGTGGGAGGGTGGCGGGAGCGAGCTGACCCAAACAGCCTAAGAACTTTCGATAGCCACCTGGAGTGGCGAACCCAGGTTTAAACACATTTAAATCATAGTTTAAACCACACACCGTACCCCCTCTCTCTCTCTTAGTTAGTTCTTTAGTTTAGACGCATGTCGGCGCACGCCCCACACCCCGCCAGCGCCGCAATCGCGCCAACACCGTAGACGGCGGCAAACGCGCACACGGGACCGGGGCCCAGCGCCGCGGCCACACACACCCCGCAGGGGGCAAGTAGCTCCACCCCCTACGCGGCCCAAGTCGCGCCGGCCGCAAGACCCCCGCCCGCCGCCACCACGCCGACGAGACCGACGCCCACACGAGGAGCACCAGGGGTCCACGCCAGCGGTACACGGGTCGCAGGTGCACGCCAGCCTGCTACCCTACGATACCGTACGCGTCACGGCAGACGACTCTGTCCAAAGCACCCCACAGCGCAACCACAAGGCCGCGAGAACGGGAGCAGCGGAGACCACGGGGCCACAACTCATGGAAGCCACGGGGCTATCGTTCTCACCATCAGCGCTGCGCACCGTGGCACTGCCCCACGCGCACCCACACACAGAGGGTGCGGCCATGGGGCGCCACACGGCAGAACACATGGCAGAGCCAGCCGCGCAACTCGCCACCACCGGAGGGGACCGCATCGCGGCCCGCGCAACCATACACCCAACGGTCACGGCATGGAGATTGTGGACGGAGTCATCGTGGCCACTACTACTCAATATTGAGGGTCAACGCGACAAGCTGGCGGAGGCAGCGGTGCGCTTCATCGAAGAGCTCATCGATCACGGATTCCACCGGGGGGTAGCACCGCAATTTGCCGCGTACGCAGGGATAACCTTGCCACCGGCGGAGATCCTGCCCTGCCTCGCCACGTACCGCGACCGAAAGAACCTCATCCCCAATCTCGAACTCGAACTCTTCGCGCCATACAAGCAGTGGGCGACCACAACGGCGACCACGGCACCCCTACTTCCACCCACCGACAGCCCCAACCCGTTCGCGGCGGACACAGCGTCTGCCACACCCCCACCACCGCTGTCCGGACCCCGCAGGAGCCCAGCACAAGGAGGCACAGCGGCCAGCCCCCTCAACGCGGAGCCGGCGAAAGCCCAGCACATCCACGAGCTCACCAGGATGCTCACGGAGACGCGCATCGAAAACGACAGGCCGCGGCAAAATATCGTACCACCGCTGGTGCCGGTATCGGACACATCCCCCAACATGGCATGGGCCACGGACAGGTTCGCGCTCACGGTGTGGAGAAAACTCCACGAAGCACTGCGATGTAGACGACAGGGCCAGCTGTCTGCACCGGGCGGCCCCATGATCGCGCCAGCGCAGGGGGCAATCCAGGGGCCCATGCCAGGACCCGTCGCCCCGGGGGCTTTCGGTAACCCCATGTTCATGCGCAACGCCCACAAGCCAGGCCACTGTTTCAGGTGCGGAGCGTACGGACACTGGTCGCGCGACTGCCCGAACATGCAGCAGGCTGGACACGTGACTGGATGGCAGCTGGGCCGCACGTCTGGGACATGTCAGGACCGCCGCCGGGGCCCTATAGACGCTGCGGACAATGGCACTGGGCGACGCAGGCCTGCCCCACAGCCCCAGCAGCGAACCAACTGCAGCTGCCCAACGCCGCAAGCGCGCCCACCACAACCACAACCACAGGCCCTGACACTGCGATCGCCGCCGCCCGCCTCCTTGCGCAGGTTGGCGCCGCTCACTGAATCCCCAACACCGACGCCCCCCCCCCCCCCAGCACTTTCTGAGTGTCTATTTTTTTTCGGTGTCTTTTTGTCCATGCTTGCCCGGGCCGCTGGGCCTTGACAAACTGCCGCCGACGTCACCTCCTTGTCCCCTGACCACATGAGTGTCCGGGACACCCGGGCCCGTCTGGCCACGCCAGGCGAGGAGGTCATCGTCCCTGCCGACGCCGGTCAATTGGCGTGTTTGGCAGCCATCGATGACGCAAATTACATCATCCAGGACGAAGTGGTGCTGAAGAGTTGAGTTCCAGAGGCTGCCTCCCTGTCGTACGACCTCTTCAAGGAATGCAACTCGTCCGAAAAACTAGCTGCCGTCCTTTACGGCAGTCGCCCCAACGTTGTGCTCGTTGGGGAAATGACTGAGTATGAAAAAATTCAAAATGCAATTAAGAGGCTGCTTGCTGGTCTGCCCATGCTGGGCCGCTTTGTTGCCATCCTGCTTGAACCTGTCAGCGACGATGATGACAAGCCATCGTTTCTCAATCGGGCACTCGCCCTCAACTCCAACTTGCCATTCGGGTGTGACAAGCTGCAAATGGCAGACAGGTCCCTCATGCACATACGCACACATGGTCGATTTGATGTCTGGATCGCGGGCAGCACAAGGGACCCCAGGAACCTATCGCCGCCCCCAACGTACAAGCTCCTGCGGCTTATGACACCTGGGGCAGAGGTTGACAAGGTGGTGTTCCATGAACCAGATGTGCGGGATAATCAGTACGCCATCCAGGTCCACAATGACCTGATCAACGGGCTGTTGGGGTCTATCGGTTTGAAGTCCGATGAAGTCCATCTCCTTCCGGGAACAGACCCACGGAACTCGAAGCTGTTCTTCACAGGGAGAGAGTGGGAGAGAGACCCACAGAGCAAGAGTCGGGGGCTAACCGGCGCTAAGGGAGGGTGGTGGGTTCGAGCTGACCAGGGTGTATGGGACGCCATGGCAGCAAAGGTCAGTTTAATGGTGAAACAACGGGGCGCCATTGCGCCCCTGGAGCACGGGCGCGACACGTCGTTGCGTGTCGGAAAACCCGAGCATGACAGGGGCAGCGAGAATGCGGCCCATGTGAGGGTATTGGGAGCAAGTAGACATGGAAGCGTGGGCGGCCAGTGCACGCATGGTGTGGTGCTGAAAAGGTATGCGCCACACACAGTACAGCGATGACCTGTCGAGGTGTCCGGCCGCCAAAATTTTTGTTGCAACGTGGAGACGCTTTTGCGCCACCACAGGCGCCTTTGCGCCTCCGAAGTTCGGGTACGACACGTCCTCATGTGCCAGAGAGCAAGTGCAAGACAGGGGCAGCATGAGCACGACCTGCAGGGCAAGGGTTAGAGACTAACCGGCACTGTGGGAGGGTGGTGGGTGCGAGCTGACCTCAGTGTCCAGATGACCAAAGCCAAAGCACAGTTAGCAACCACCTGGTGTGGTACAAAACTGGTCTGCGCTGCAGTGCAGCGAGAAAAACACTGAACAATGTGGTTATGACCATGCGCCTGTGACACGGGGGCGTATGCGAGCCCAGTATCCGTTGCCTCGTGGCCCCCCAGCCCCAGCGGAGCCCAACGACAGCGCGCACAACCCCAACCCCCACACAGCCGCACCCAGCGCGCAAGCCCAGCAACACACAGGGCCCGCCACGGTGCGGGACGCCCGGCATGCAATCGACACCCTGCGCCAAGGCTGGCGCACTGACTATGCATCCTCTTACGCCACAATACTGTGCCGCGGAGTACGCCATGGGTCGGCCAAAACCTACACCCAGGAACTGGCTGCGGCGATACGGGGCCTGCCGGACGACATGCCGCTGGAGCAAGCCCTGCGGCGACGACTTCAACAACTTGCACTCCGACAACGTGGAGGATCGGCAGCACACAACGTCGCGTCAGGTATTGCGAAAAGGTCGGCCTGCCGCGACAAACCATATCGGAGACGCACTGGATGGCGGTCAAAGCAATCGACCGAACCACGGCGCCCAACGCACCGCCCCGAGTGTGGACGACTGCCCGCGACCTGGAAACCCTCGGCTCGGCATGGGGCCACTGGGCGTGGGAGCGATTACTGTTCTGGCAGTCATATACTGCCTCTGGGTCGGCGACCCGGAGTCCCTCTGCTGGGAATGGCTGGGCACGCCGGGCTGGTTCACCTTCCACGACGAGAAGGTCAACGGTCAAACGACATCGTACCCCCTCTCGGACTACATGGAGCAATGGCGCAAGCACCTGTACGCGCAGAGAAGGCCGAACCACCGAGACTTCACGAGACTGTTCCCGGGCGGGCGGAACGCCATCCGCACACTACTGCAAGACTTACTCGCCAATACCCCAGCGGCGGGACTCACCTGGCACCCCTTCAAGCGATGCGGGGCGGCCGCCTTCATCAAAATGGGAGGAGCCATACGAGGACTGGCCGGATGGGCACGCTGGCACTCACAGAAGCAGGCCAGACGCTACGCGGCAGCGCCACCGGCCTGGGTGTGGCCACAGCAGCTGCACCTCCCCACTCCAGACCAGGCGCGTCCCGAGCATACACTAGGCGCCTCGTCCCGGTCCGCGACCTATGGCCGCGGGACGCCTTCAAGCCCAACCCCAGACCATACAAGCCGCCTCCCGCACACCTCGCCATCCATCGTCCCCCTCCTCTCATACAGGAACAAGAACTATCCGACAGCGACCGACCGAGCGGCGACGACGCCGAAGCAGCGGCACACATGGACGTGGACGCCACCAACGGAGACGATCGACCAGCGGCCCCCAGCCGACCCGCGCCGACCCCGCCAACCTCCCGAGCAACCACGGCAGGTACAATGCCCTCTGGCAGACGCCCCCCCCCCCCCCCGGTCATGGCAGCCGGACCACCAAATCGCCGATGACCCACCATACCGGTGGTACTTATCGACTGCGACGCCGACGACGGCAACGGACGTGGGGACAACGCACGACGACGCGGGGCACATACCACAACGACCACCAGCATGCACACCCAGACCGACCCGCTTATGGCTACCCCGGACGCGACAGTGGCTTCCCCGGTCAGCCCCCGGTCCGCCCTAGCACCCACACCACCAGACAGCATGACCCACACCACCGACACCGACACAGCGGCTAGCAGCGCAACCGCAGCGCCCGCACCAGGGCATCGCGAGCGGCACACACCGGGACCCAGAGGAGACACCGCACACAGCGCCCGCGCCCCGCCACACCCACGACCTCGGGCAGCCCCATGCGCCCCCGCGACGCACCCTCACCGCGCTCCCCCGACCGGTCACCCGCCACCAGCGCGGCGCCAGACAGTGCGTACACCACACCCACACGCTCGGCCAGCCCCCTGCGACGCACCAGCCCCAGCCCTTCCACATCAGCCAGCTCCAACCCCGACAGGAGGCGGCGCACAGCGACTGCCCGCCGACTCCCCCGCCACGCAGCCACCGACCCGGAGCGTTCCGACGATTACGCCGACTGCACCAGCACCGAGGACGACACCGACGACCACGCGCACAGCAGCGACGTCATCACCCTCACGGGCCACCCCTCCCAGACAAAGCGCTGCAGGGAGCACAGGCGCGGCCGCGAACGAGCCGCGAAACGCAAGCGCACACCGGCCGGTGCAGTGCCTGCCGGTGAACAGGCCACGGTGCCCGGCAGCGACAACGATGGCGACCCACAACTTGGGTACCTGGTCACGGCGCCTCGGCGCCAGGGGAAATTCCAAAAATGGACACCGATGCAATTGTCACGTGATGCCAGACAACGCGGGCGACGCACAAGTACTCGGCGAAATCATGCAACTCCTGGGACCGGCAAGCCACACGGGCACCCGCGTTGGCGGGTCCCCCACGGAAGTACAGCGGATCCTGCTCGACGTCGTGAACCTGACAATCACCACAGCGGAGCAGCGGGGCAATGCGGGAGCGACATACCGGGCAGTCCGCGACGCGCTGGTATCCACCAGGGACAACCCCAACCCACACTCTGACGTGAGCCCGCCACCCATCAGCCCCAAACGCAGGGAGGCGTCGTCACCACTCACACCGCGTACTGCAGACCGGGGCCTGGGGGCCACAGGGGCAGTGCCCATACCAGCGGAGATGTGGCAGCGGCATGCCCCCACCAATTGGACCTTGGTTGCGGCCAGCACGCCCCCGGTGGGAGCCACCACGGGACAGGCAGTCACAGCGCTGGCACGCAGAATGGCCGCGGACGGCCTCCTCACGAGACTGCTGGCAGGACACGCCCCTAACGCACGGGCGTTCGGGAAACGCAAGTCTGCCACAAAGGGGGCGTTCATCGTCGATGCACGAGTGGTGAACCGCATGTCCACGCCACCGACAGAACGCCCGCGCCTGCCGTCGCTGGAGCAATTGGGAGCCACCATGAGCATCATGCGGCACCTAAAACTGCGCGTGTACTTCACCAAACTGGACATCTCCAACATGTTCTACACATGCCGCACCCCACAGGGGTGCGACTCCGGCATCCGCGTACAGATCGGGAACGACGTGTACGGGTTCCCGGGGTTGCCGTTCGGGTGGGCACACAGCCCAGCGCTGGCGCAGGAATTACTAGGTATGTACCTCAGCGTACAGCACCCGCACAGTCGCCAGGGCGGCAGGGCATGCGCCCCAGCCAACAAGGCCCACCCGACAGTTGCAGACGTTGATTCACAGTGCTGACAGTGCAGTATTTATGCCAGTGTATTTGCAGGGAGGGACGACAGGGGCTACAGGGTGCTGACAGAGGGCGGCGGGGAACGAGCAGCAAGCAGCTGCCACTTTAAACGCAAGGCAACATCCGGCACTCATCTGGTTTGCGCTGCAGTGCAGCAAGGCAAAACATTGAACTGAGTGTGGTGATGACCATGCACCTGTGACACGGGGGCGTATGCGAGCTCAGTATCCATTGCCTCATGGCCCCCCGCCGCCCCCCAGCCACAACGGTTTAAATGCGTGTTCGGCATGTCGGACCATGCATTCAAATGCTTATGTGTTTCCAACTGCCCTTGTTCACCGAAATGACTCCAAACCCCCCTCCCCCCGCAGGGGGTGGTTTTAGGAATTGGGCAGATCCTACCGAGTCAAAACTGTGGAATTTCTGGACAGGCCCTTGCAGAAGATTTATTTCAAGAGTAAAAACATACTTTCCTACGCATTTTCAATGGGGTGATTCCACATTTGATATCATTTTGCAACCAGAAATTTTGATCACATCCATTTCTGGAAGTCCTGCCAATTGACCGTTCATTTGAACGTCCTGAAGGTGTCTCTGAACATCTACAGTGCAGCCAAGGTGAATCTCTGGTGAATCCTTGCTTTAATTTGTTGTTGGAAGGTGTCAAACTTGATTTCATAAAATGATTTCTGAACTCACAGCCACATCTACAATGCTTGACCACCTCAAACAAACATACCATGATCCACAATAAGTGGGAGGCTCAGTCGCTCCACACCAAGACCCTGCAGCATATCTCTTACTGCAGGTTCAGTCCATGGTCTTGGTGCTCCGCTCCCTTACCTCCCTCACTTCCCTCTTCTTGCTCACTTGAGGGAATATGATACAACTTGCTTCCATCATAATATAGTGCCATGTGTCATCTGCATTCCTTGTATTTGCGATCAATCTTCTTGGATTTGGAATTGGTTTTCATACCTCCAAGTTTGTGAAAGCGGGCTATCTTTGCCTTGAAAGGGAAGGTGAGGGAGACACACGAACACAATAACACAATGCCACGTGTGTATGATGCGCTTCCGCGAAGTCTAAAACGTCATTACAACGAATGCTTTTCACCTCCTTGTTGGAGCTGTGTGGAAACAACACAGGGGGGGGAGGGGGGGGATTTTTCACCTCCGTGTTGGCCGGTTGTGCTAACATGCCTTTTGCCCATTTGATGGTACTTGACGGTTTCCTAATGGCAGTTGAAGGTTACTTAACGGCATTTGATGGTGATTGACGGTTTCCTGACGGCAGTTACAGATGATCCCACGGCACGCGATGGCAATTGACTCTTTCCTGACGGCAGTTGAAGGCCGCTTCGCAGCATTTGATGGGAGTTGACGGTTTCTTGATGGCAGTTGAAGGCTACTTAATGGCATTTGATGGCAATTGACACTTTCGTTGCGGCAGGTGACGTTTGTCTGATTGATGCAGGCACCCTGCTCCAATTGTTTGCCTCCAGATCTTCTCTTTTGCCTCAGCAATGCCGCATGAACCTGGGCCAACCCCACTCACACCTCCCGGAGTCGCCTTCTCGGAGGCATACAAGCCCCTTTGGCATTGCTTTGGCTTCCAATCGGATGAGCATGAGGCGCAGTATTGCCAAGGGAATCACCAACTATGGCGTTCCGTTGGCGCGCTCTGGTGTATCTTTCACATTATTATTGCGGTGCTTGGGCTTTCTCGAGGTAACAACAGTCACCTTGCACACGTCCCCAGTGTTGGGGTGGCCCTGCTGACCCTCGTCTTGCTCTTTGTGCCCGGCTTGAAGCGTCACCCAAGGACAATTTGTAGCCTTGCTGCGGTGCTGCTGGCCGCGTGTCAGGGGTGGATCGTGCATAGCCATGCCTCTGTTGCAGAGGCTGATCTTGAGCGACACAGGCTGTGGTTGGTCCTGGACAAGCTCTCTGGCGATACAGCTGCAATGCATCAATTGGATGCATATGTCCAAGAATCCACCGGAACCCATGTTCTTGATGTCCAGCTGATGGTCTGTTTCTCACAGTGCCTGATGCTATTCATCGTGGGCTTTTGCCCCTCTGCCGTGGTGGGCTATCTACTCTTGCCTATCGGCATTTGCATTGTGCCGCTTTTCAGTCCAATCATTCCAGTACAATCCGTCCTTATCCGATTGGGCGTTTCTACATTGGTGGTATTGTTGATGCTGGTGGGTACTGGCAAAGTCACGTTGAGGCGGCGGAGCTTCTTTCTGCTGTTGCGCCACTTTGAGGCATCTCTGCACAAAGCAGTGGTCGCCTCACAAAAGGCGGATAAGGCTCTGAGCCTTACACTCAAGACCGCCATGGCAGACGTGTGCGGTGAAATAGAGCTGTTCCTGACGAACAACGACTGCTGCACCACCGACCAACGCGATGCTCTCACCCACGCCAACGCCCTGCTCAACACCGGCATGCGGCGCAGCCGATACCGGGAGGCGTACGCCCACGTGGCCGCGGGGGACTACGCCGCCTCGCTCCTCCCCTGCAACGTGACCGCGTTCGTCGCCGAGCTGGCGAGAGGGTGCAGGATCGAAGTGCAGTGCCTGACCGACGGCCTCGTCGTCAACTTGGACGAGACGATCTGCGGCCTCATTCTGGACCACGCCATCGACAACGCGTTCCTGCACGGCTACCCCAAGGCCCCGGGGATCCTTCTGACGGTCCTTGGCGGCCCGCAGGCCAACCAGCCCGAAGGCAAGCTCACCTTCCGCGTGACCAACCGCGCCAATCCCGCGCTGCCCGTCCTCACCGACGAGTACATTCGGTCCGTCCTCGCGGAGGACCCGCACGGGCCGTGGGCCTCGGCCATGCCCGACAAGGCCGGCCTCAGGCAGTCGTTCCTGGCCGCCGAAGCCATCGGTGCGCAGCTCTCCCTGCGGCAGACCGGGGACCACGTGGCCTGCGTCCTGGAGCTGTGGGTGACCCGAGGGAAGATGCCCGCGGTAGTGCAAGACCGTCAGCGCCGTGCGGATCTGGCCGCGTTTCCGAGCGACCTCACGATTTGCTGCATCGATGACTCTGCCACCGCCCGGAAGCTGGTGCAGCACCATTTGGTCGAGCGCGCGCAAACAACAGGAGTTCATGTGTACGGGGGCCATCGCGCAGCAGCGGCGGAGTTCATGGAGACCGCCACGTCCCGAGGGGATATCGTCGTTCTGGACCAGCATCTCAAGTACAGCGGTGGCCCAGACCTCCTCGGGACCGACCTTGTGGGGCAGCTCAAGGACCGCGGCTTCCAAGGGCTGATTTGCATGCGCTCCGCAACCAACTCGAAGGAGGACGAGGCCCTGTGCCGGCGGTCTGGCTGCCACTGTGTGTTCGGGAAGGAGGTGCCCATGGCGGACGTGGTCGAGGACATGAAGGTCGCATACGTGCGACTGCTCTGTCGAGAGCGGGACGCCTCTCTTCCCCTCCACAACGTGCCCGGCGATGTGGAGGACCCTGAGCTCGAGCAGCCGGACACCCACTCGCCTGCCATCCCCCGCGCTGGGGCGTCCGCTTCTACCCTCCACAACCCACTCGATGTGGAAGACCCCGCGGGGCATTGCACATCGTCGAGTAGATTGTCCACCGCGCGACGGCCAGAGTGCGAGCGGCAGGAGGTGCCTGATCGTCAGCATCTTCGGGCATCCCGCTCCTCTTCCGTACGGACGGGAAGTTGGGATAGCGTGGTGCCCCTGGGCTATGTCAACGGGTGATGGCCCTATTTTTGCTATCAGGCCCCGGACTGACCGGGGCACGCGCCGGAGTAACCGGGGCACGCCCCGGACCGACCGGGGCACGCCCCGGAGTAACCGGGGCACGTTTGCTGAAGGCTGTGTGTGTTCCTACTCTTCCAGGTGGCGACACCGTCTGCCATCACTCGTTGGGCAGGTGGTACTTCCCTCTGACTCCGGGAAAGATGCGGAGGCTGCTGTTGAGTGGATGGGTTCCTGGGCTGAGTAGATTGAGACACTTGTTCTGGCTGTGGGTGATCGTCATCTGTCAATATTCGAAGGTTTGCAGTATACCGAGCTCTACCACCCCCCGATCACAGAGCACATGGGGCTGTGGGGGTGGGTGGGGCAGCCAAACCCACACCACCCCCGCCGCCCCCAGCCACTCACTTGCGATGCTTGTGATGTACGTTTCGAGAGGTCTCGGTGTGCATATTTGCTTTGAATGTGTTTCGCGGCCCCTCAGTCTCTCTGCACAGCGCTGCTCTGTGCTGCGCGTGTCAGCTCAGGGAATGCCATGCACGCAGTGCGCACGCAGTGCAAAGTTTTGGATGTCGGCAAATACTCGAACCCTAGTTTTGGCCCCTTTTCACAAGTTTTTGGTTCCGTACCAGGGTTTTTGTGGCCTCCCAAGCATTTAGGATGTGGCATATTTGAATTGTCAACCATATCCCCCTAATTTCCTCCCCCGCAAGCTTTTCCGTCAAGTGACCGAACTCATGGTTACCAAGGACGACGAGTTCGTTGGGAACTCTACATCCCCCCCCTTTGCCTTCCTTTCATACCCCTTTCACATGGGCATATCGCTTCCTTAGGGGAAGCGGCTAACAAGGGTGTTTTGGGCCACTTAAGGGTGTCGAAAACCCAAGTCTTTATTGTGCGCAAACGCTACCTTTGTGTACTTGTGAGCATGAACGTAAGTAACTTAACACAATGCTCACAAGACCAAAAGCCAGAACTTGAACATGTGTGCATCTTGCATGCCCTTGCATAGTTGTACTTTATAAGGCTGATTTGCTTGTTCATAACGACACTTGATTACCAAGCTGAAGGCAGTTTTGTTGTTTTGATGTGGGCTTTGCTGCTTCGCCGCGCTAGTAAACAAGTGACAGGTATTCTTGGGTGAGTATCCTAGCCTCTGCGTGCGCAATATGCACGCAGTGCGCACGCAGTGCCCACGCAGTGCGCACGCAGTGCAAACACTTAGCCTCAGTCACTCTACACGGCAATACAGTGCGTGGGTGAGGGGATGTTGTGTTGTCCTGGAAGCCGCGCGCCTGTTTGTGTGTGACCCTTGCCTTCCAGTCGCAAACTGTCCCCATGCTCATGTGTGGGGGCCTTTTTGCCAGTGCAAAGTGTCCCCATGCCCATATTTGGGGGCCTTTTTGCCAGTGCAAAGTGTCCCCATGCCCATATATGGGGGCCTTTTTGCCAGTGCAAAGTGTCCCCATGCCCATATATGGGGGCCTTTTTGCCAGTGCAAAGTGTCGCAATCCACGCGATCCCCTTTTTTTGAACCTGGGCGCCCGGTGTCGGTAGTTGTCCGTGTCGCGCGCAAGCTATGCCCGTGTCCAAGCTACAGTAGGCATAGGGACCGTATTAATTTGGGACCTTGGCATAGCTTATACAAAGGGGGGGGGGTGTACTTCAACAAGTTGTGACTTGATTGGCATTCATTTTAGGTGTTCTTAATCGAAGCTTTTCCATTTGCACACGATCCGCTTGTTGTCAATGCTTCCGATTTCGATGCCGCATGAGATGAGGTGGTGGAGGTTGAGGGGTGGCCCATCACCAACATCACTCCAGTGGTTGACCAGCAAATCTGGGACATCAAATACAGACCCCTCTGTTGTATTGCCCGGGTGGCCGTCGGTTTTAGAATTTTTCAGAGAGAGCTTTGCTGACAACAAAGTTGGTGTCGGACGTTTTGGGGCACTCTCCTCGTTGACGCAACAGCTGCCCAATGTGAAGCTTTCCCAGGCGAAGGGAACCACCCAAACCAGATGAAGGCATGTCATACCTCGTACATGAGGCGGAACAAACGTTGAGAAGGGTACGATGAACCCAAATTAGGCGAAGTAGGAAAATTGCCAGAACAGCAGTGCTACCCTCCTTGGGTCCATATCATCCAATCTGATGTGGCTGTCTCCAGAATAGCGTTTCAGGCCACCTACCGTACCCCATTGTGCCCTGTTCCCTGGGGTCTACAACGTAGTTTGTTGTGGCACAGACACTACCTTCCACTGTCAGGGACGCAGAATGTCCACGGACCTGTTGAATGCTTGGACACTTACCATTGTGTATACGCTCATTCACGATTGGTAGTACCAGACCTGCACAATGGTAGTGCAGCTTTCAGCACATATCAAACACACATCGTATGGTTGGTGGGACGAAGCTTGTGTGGCTGCCAGCAATTGTGCCCATCCACACCTGTGTTTTAGCGCCTAAGCACGCCTTTGTGGTATACTGTGGATAGTAGGGCCTGGACCTCCTTCACATGCCCAGGCAAGCATTGGAAGAGACATCTCAGGGAAGCATCACACCCAAAACAAGTGCCAGAAGACAGATCGAAATTTCAGGCATGACTCGTTCAGGTGTGTAGAACGAAAATTACAGCATGCAAGTTTGAAAAGATGCACCCAGTTGGTGTTCACCACCCACTGTGTGCTTCATTCTTGATCACAGACAATCCAATTTACATTGGTGGTGAAATTGTGCTTTCCTGGGTACTTGGATGACATCTTTGCACAGTTTTTGCAAGCTGTAACAGATGTGTACCCCGCCCCCCCCTTGGATAAGCTACGCCCTTGTCCAAGCTACAGTAGGCGTAGGGACCGTATTAATTTGGGACCTAACTTTAATTCGGTACCAAACGCAGTGCAGCTAGATAAGACATGGGTTTGGTGACAGATTTGCGAGTCACATAGAGTCACGGACACATTTGTTGTCAGTGTTTGCCACTTGAACCCACATAGCTCTGATTGTGGGGATGTTTGTGCATTATATGCCCCTTTCTTGCACTGGCTCACCATGCAATCCTCTCTTTTTGAACCTGGGCGCCCGGTGTTGGTAGTCGTATGTGTCGCGCGCAAGCTATGCCCGTGTCCAAGCGACAGTAGGCGTAGGGACCGTATTAATTTGGGACTATGGCGTCGCTTATACAAGGGGGGGGGTGGGTAGATTGAAATACTGTGTGATTGAATCCTCGATTGCAGATGTTAGGAGAGCTGATGGTCCAATCGTGCATTTGTCATAGATTGATGAGTCAGACTGATTCTTCAGAACGTGCAATGGGAAGGATGTGCGCCCTTGTGGGACAACTGACTCAGCTTGTGCCCACTATGCGATTTGTGCCCATCCCTCTTTGTCCGGAAGGTCTAACCTTTTTACCCATTTCCTAATCCTCTAGGTCATCGGAATCGCTTTAGGAGAACAGCAACGGATTCGGCGAATGCCTCGCTCTAACCCTATACCCACTTCCTACTCCCCAGCATAAAAAATCGAAACTAACAGTAGGTCATCGGAATCGCTTTAGAAACAACGGATTCGGCGAATGCCTCGCTCTAGCCATGGCTGCACTGTCCATCTTCGGCTCATCCAATGCCCCGCATGGATACTGCATGGTGTTCAACTGGCGTCATTTAGTGGCTGACGGACGGCAGGTGGTGTTTGACCCACAGTGGCTGACGTTTGGCCAGCCTTGCCCCGCTTGGATACTGCATTTCCGCAAGGTTTGGCATAATAACTGGTACGATTGGACGGAGTATGCTACCGTATGGGACGACCAGGCAACACACCATGTCCTCGTGCATGTCTCCCGACACTGAGTGCCTCAGTCCTATGTTATGGTGTTGCGTCGTGCTTTGTGCGAACGTGTAGCGTACCTTCAGTACCATTGACTACTGTCTGTTGTGGCGCTCTGTGGCGAGCTGCCCATGCCCTTCTGCCCCCCCCCCCCCCCGGGGGGGGTACACCAATGGCGAAAAACCTGTGGAAAGGCACATTAGTTGCCAGCTCCACCTAGCTCTGACCATATAACCCCCCCCTTCCAGCCCACTTTTGGGTTTGCCATATCCTCCATGTCTGCCACAAGTGATGCCTGGTGTCAGGCGGTTGCTGTTTGCTGATGAAGCACGCGTGAGTGAGGGTGCGTGGATGCGGTACAGGTACCTGTTCGGTGAGCCGGTGGTGGCCCGCAACTAGACTCCGGGGCTGTGCGGCCAAGGGGCCTTTTATGTGGGTGCTGATGCAGCGAGTGATGACCTTGCGGCATGTTTTGGCCGGCGAGTGATGGCCTCGCCAGGCCGGACGGTGGGAGCAGGGGTCCCATAAGGACGCTCACAGTTTTTTTTCCCTAAAGGGAGGCTGTTTTTTTTTGTCCGGGGTCTGGGGTCTGTTTAAGCTATGGTCCCTATGATGCCCCAGCAGTCGTAGGCAGGGATAGATCTAATTTGTGCGCCACTCAGGGGGTGGGGTTGGGGGGGGGGGGGGGGGGCTCTTATGTGGCCACTCGACAGCTGTCACCCTCCGCGCCGCTCACAGAGCACTCACACGTGTTCTAGCACGTACCCCCTATGCAGTGGAACCCAGTCGCAAATGTATCATTTTTCTCGTACCCCACATGCCAGCCTCAAATACCTCCATTGCACAACTAGTTTGTACGTGGCTGCAGAGGTCTGCAAACTGGGACGAATATAATTATGCTTCCTTTCACTCTCCGCACTCTGGTCCCCACAGTGAGTGGTGCGGTGACTGGAGCACAGACTGGATTGTTCTACAGCGCATCGCAAACCTCCCACCACCCGGTGGGGGGTGAGGGGGAGGGGTGGCGCTGGTTCTGACGATCTGTCATTCTTTGCGGTGTGCGTGTGTTGTAGCTGCGTTGACTATGATGTTGCCTCCTCTCTCCCGCACTTGGTCATACTCTCTCAATACAACTTTCCCACAGACCTTTTGCGAAAGGCGCCTAGGGTCGTTTTCGGCCCTTGATAAGCTTTTGCCTCCTTCTTGTGATCTGTGTGTGCTGATTTGTTGCTGACGTCGTCTCAAACAACAACCCACATGTGACAGCTCACACACGTCACCATTCGGGGGTAGTGAATTGTGACACGTCACAATAAATACAATAGGCCATAGTGGGAAAGCTGCATTTCTGAAAATATTGTGACGCCCAAAAGACTCCACGGTTCTTTTCGAGGGCGTGTGCAAACGTTGGCAGATTGTCATGTTTGTGACTGCGACATTTCAGGGGGAGCGTTAGCGCGTAGGGCGCGTGCAGGGTGCGCGTGGGGCAACTTTTTCGGCTATTTCCAATGCCTCCCCGTGTGGGACCCCTCTGATTTTGTCCCCGCGGCTCGTAGGGCGCCAACCCAGCGGCCTATGGTCTACACGTTGGTGCATTTGAAGGGGTTAGTGCCCCTATGAACAGCGCCCCTGTCTGAACAACAATAGGTTTTGTTTCCGTTATTTTTGGAATCCTTGATTTTGGCGTTTCCTTTTTCTGGTTGTCCATGGAGATTTTCCTGTCATTTGGTGCTGGGCATAGTAATCTTTGCCATGCTAGTTACTGTCCTGCCACTTGTTACCACATGTCTGGTTGTCCAGGCGTGCAGGTCATCCTACCCCCGCCCACATGCCCTCCCCTACCCCTTGTCCAACCTGCCCCACTCCCTTTGCACATTTTGCAGCCTCCCTGCTTCTCTGCTCGCGTCCTTGCACAGTCTGTTTGCCCTGGGGTGGTAGGGGACCACCCTGGAGTGGACACAGGGGGCAGTGGGGTGCATGGACTGAGTGTTGAGGTCGTGCCACTGCTTGTGTCTTTTCCGCGTGCTCGTGCAGAACGCCCTTGCCAGGACAACAGAAGACGTTGCTTCCGTCATTTTCAGTGCTTTTACCGTTATTCTTCCAAGAGGGGGAGGGTGTACCTGCATTCACAGAGGAAAAGAGAAACAGTGCCCTGGCTCCGCTGCTACCTTCTGAAATGATAATGAGAGCACGCAGCCTGGTTGCACTAGCAAGCCCACACTTTTCTGCACCGCACTGCGACCAAGAGACAGCAAAAGACTGAGTACTGACTCCAGCTGCCTGGCATGTAAGCACACGCGCACAGCTGAAGTGCATGCACCAGAGTATGGACTGTCTCAGATACATCGGAATAGGGAACTTCATGCACCTTCGCATTGTTGATGTTCTGACTACCCCAAGTGGCTACCCCAAGTGGCTACCCCAAGTGGCTACCCCAAGTGGCGACGGGGGCACTTGGGATGAAACTGCTGCTTGGCTCGGCAGCACAGCTTGGAGGCCGTGCGGCTCCAGCGCATGCGGTTGCTCCGCCGTGCGGCGGAGACGACCGGGGCGGGGGGAAGCACTGGGAAAAGGAGGGGTTGACAATAACTTCCGGTGAGACCAGGGACCCTCCCCCCTGCCTCACGGCCCTGAAATGACATGGCCCGTTTTTCCGTCCCCAGAGCTGGGTGTCCAGCTTGAGCCTTTTTGCTGGTCGTGCGATCAGCCTGAGCCCAGGCACACCGCATCTGTGACGCCGGTGGGCTATGGACAATTCTGCGACCCTGGGCCCCGCCGTGCCGCTGGTGCAGCGGGCGGCAGTACCCCCCAATAGTCCCTGGATTGGTAACGGGACGGAGGCTGACGGCGTCAAGCTGCAGCGCAGCAGCTGCAGCACCTGGACTGCTGCCGTGCGGAAGAGAAAGAGAGTTGCAGTACTTGCAGCAGCTGACAAGGAGTACTGCAGTGCCTGCAGCATCTCAGAAGGGGTGCTGCGGTGCTTGGGCTAAGCCCTGCATTTCTCGTACAGTGGTTGATTGTGTGATCAGCCACAGCTCCAGTGACCCGCATCTGTGAAGTCGTGCGACCATGGATAGCTCTGTGGCCCGGAGCCCCGCCGTGTGGTGGGATAGAATTGCAGGCATTGGGCATGTGCCCATGCGGAATGTATTACTTTAGGCAGGACTGAAGGCAGTGGGCGAGTGCCCATGCAGAATTTATTACTTTTGGCAAAACCGAAGGCATTGGGCGAGTGCCCATGCGGACTATGTTGCTTTTGGCAGAACTGAAGGCATTGGGCGTGTGCCCATGCGGAATTTATTACCTTTGGCAGGACTGAAGGTATTTCGCGTGTACCCCCGGGGGGGCGGCCGGGCCCGGTCCTTGTATGCGACACCCCCCAGCCCCCCCCCCCCCCCCCCTGGGTTTTGAAAGATAGTGGTGCCGGGTCGGCCACCAACAAGTGTCCCTAGAGAAAACTGTCCGGCGCCGAAGGCGCCAATTTTTTTTTTCATACTATGTGTTTATACTCAAAATGCTCAAAATTTTGTAGAGAATTCATATTTGTGTTAAAACAACAAGAAAAAAATTTTGATCTGAAGGAGGGCTACAGGAGGGCTGCAGGCCCTAACAGCAACCCTAGCCCTAACCCTAGCCCTAACCGTAACCCTAACCCTAGGGTTAACCCTAACCCTAGGGCTAACCCTAACCCTAACCTTAACCATAACCCAAATCCCCCCCCCCCCCCTCACCCCTGGCTGGACACCCCCCTGACCCCCGGCCAGACACCCCCCCGACCCTGACTTGACCCCCCCCCCGACCCCCGGCTTGACCCCCCCCCCCCCCCGACCCCCGGCTGGACCCCCCCCCCCCCCCCCAACTGCCCCCCCCCCCCCCCCTCCAAGTTTTGACAGATAGCTGGGGGGGGTGTCGCATCAGGACCGGTTGTAGTCGCCCCCCCGGGCGTGTACCTATGCGGAACTTGTTACTTTTGGCAGAACTGAAGGCATTGGGCGTGTGCCCATGCGGAATATATTATTTTTGGCAGAATTGGCGGCATTGGGCGTGTGCCCATGCCGAATTTATTGCTTTTGGCAGAACTGAAGGCATTGGGCGTGTGCCCATGCGGAATGTGTTTCTTATGGCAGAATTGAAGGCACTGGGCGTGTGCCCATGCAGAATTTATTACCTTTAGCAGGACTGAAGGTATTTGGCGTGTGCCTATGCGGAACTTGTTACTTTTGGCAGAACTGAAGGCATTGGGCGTGTGCCCATGCGGAATATATTATTTTTGGCAGAACTGGCGGCATTGGGCGTGTGCCCATGCCGAATTTATTGCTTTTGGCAGAACTGAAGGCATTGGGCGTGTGCCCATGCGGAATGTGTTTCTTATGGCAGAACTGAAGGCATTGGGCGTGTGCCCATGCAGAATGTATTACTTTTGACAGAACTGGAGGCATTGGGCGTGCGTCCATGTAGATTTTGTTTTGGGTGCAGCGGGCGGCAGTACCCCCCCATAGTCCCTGGATTGGTAACGGGACGGGGGCTGACGGCGTCAAGCTGCAGCGAAGCAGCTGCAGCACCTGGACTGCTGCCGTGCGGAAGAGAAAGAGAGTTGCAGTACTTGCAGCAGCTGACAAGGAGTACTGCAGTGCCTGCAGCATCTCAGAAGGGGTGCTGCGGTGCTTGGGCTAAGCCCTGCATTTCTCGTACAGTAGTTGATCGTGTGATCAGCCACAGCTCCAGTGACCCGCATCTGTGAAGTCGTGCGACCATGGATAGCTCTGTGGCCCGGAGCCCCGCCGTGTGGTGGGATAGAATTGCAGGCATTGGGCGTGTGCCCATGCGGAATGTATTACTTTAGGCAGAACTGAAGGCATTGGCGAGTGCCCATGCGGAATGTATTACTTTTGGCAAAACGCAAGGCATTGGGCGAGTGCCCATGCAGAGCCTGGAGGGACTTCCTGGACCATGCGGACCAGAGCGGAGTGCGAACTGAGGGAGGGGGGGGGCGGCACGAGGGCTGCGCGACAGGGCATTGCACTTGCTGCGCTCTTGTGCTGCTCTGGCCTGGCTGGGACCACAGGCAACCGCTCCTGCGGGGGCGGGACCCGGCTGAAGACACCATGACACCCAAGTGGCTACCCCAAGTGGCTGCCCCATGTGGCTCCTCAAGTGGTGTTCCCAAGTGGCTACCTCAAGTGACTACCCCAAGTGACTACCCCAAGTGGCTACCCCAAGTGGCTACCCCAAGTGGCTACCCCAAGTGGCTACCCCAATTGACTACCCCAAGTGGCTACCCCAAGTGGCTACCCCAAGTGGCTACCCCAAGTGGCTGCCCCATGTGACTACTCCAAATGAGTTGTCATGCTAGCTCACAATTGTGTGGGGCCATAGTGCAGCAGCCCACAAGCAAGTGAATGATTCCTCGTCCGCGTGGGTGTGTTGTGTTTTGATAGCACTTCAAGTGGATGGTGGGACTGTTTGTTTGAATTTCTTTTACTTGTTGTACCATAAGCAGGCAGAGAGAACTGTTCAACCCAGTGAAACATGTGCGGTGCAAGTGCGGTTGGTGCTGTGCGGAGCACCATGCTCCAGCCCCACCACCTCAGACCAATTCACCTCGCTGGGGGTGGGTATTCGTACCAGCCTGACCAGGGGGACGGGCCTGCTCCTGAAAAAGAGGATATCCAAGGGGAAACACCTGCTATCCAGAGTGAGGGGAGCACAAGGGGGCTTCAGCCGGCGAACGCACATCATTGCCACTCTGGTACAAGCCGCAGCCCTATGGGGTACCCCGGGGGCGGAGGTGTCCCGGAGGGATCTACAGAGCCTGGAGACGGCAGTGCTCCACAGTCTGTGGGGCACCTCGAGGCCTGGTAGGGCGAAGGAGATCATCTTCGTGCTGCTAGTACAGGGACACCGAGTGTCTCCTCTCATGAAAATCACGTATGACAGGGTGTGTTGGCTCCTCACGGTGGCGCACACGCCAGGCACTCTTCAGGTTGTGGTGCAGTCGTGCATTGAAGCTCGACAAGAGCAAGTACGACCCACCACATCAGGACCGGTTCAACGGGCCCTCCCGGAGTTGGAGAGTCTTGGCTGGAGGCAGGCTGATCATCAGACCAATTCACCTCAATGTCCTGCCAAGTGGCTCCCTGGTGATTCGGCCGTACCAATGTCAGGCAGGTTCACACACTATGCATGCAATGCAAAGATTGACAAGTGGACCACGTGTAAGGGTGGTAAAAGGCTCAAGAACCGCCCTGAAAGCCTGGCGAAGGCTTGTTCATGTGCGGTATTTTCCTTCACACCTTTCTCAATCGTGATGGGAAAAGGAGGCCATCATGTATGTTGCATGGCACACTGCACCTTGAACACCCAACAATACCTGACACGCAGAGATCGGATACTGGTGTCCCATTGGTCACAGCCCTGTAATCAGGGTCCGGTTGCCTTTATATGTGCATTTGTTGCTGTGGAACAGCACATTCACTCCTGTATCATGCAGAAGCCCTACTTGCCCATGCCGCCTGGATGCAATGATTTCTCTGTCCATGCTGCGTCCTTTTCAGCCTGGTTTGGTTCACTACGCCCCAGGAAAACCCAACCCAACCCGACAGCAAAAAACCTGTGGGAACAGGTCCACTTTTCTCCAAAGCGAAGTGACTCTGACCCAGACACACCCTCCCCAAAACTGGCGCCCAACCCGGCTGGTTACACGCCGGATAAACAAGCTGCTGACCCAACCCCCTACCTCCAAGAATCGGTCCAGAGCCGTCCACTACCTCACACAGCATCCTGGTACACCCTACATAGCAGATCCAAAGGCTTTTGCATCCTCGCACTATGCCCCTTCCCAGGTATGTTTCGCCCTACGCTGGCCTATGCGAATAGCGACCAGCTGTGCCTGAATGTCACCCCCCTGTCCCTCCCTGTCGCTGATAGTGTATGAAATGCAACCCGCTGATTCGTCTTACCCTTCAATCTTCACACCGCTGTCTTTTTCAGCCTACAGCCATTGTGCCTCATGCACACTGGGAAGCCTACGGGCGTGGCAGCCTCCCACTGCATTACCTGGTTTCAGACTCAGGGGGAACGTTAGCGCGCCGGGCGCGCGCCGGGCATCTTTTGTGACCCGTGCCCTACCGGTGGACTGTTGCCGTTGATATGTTGGGCAACATTATGTGGATTTGCCCCTTGGCCCCCGGGACATCAGCAGATGTTTTGATTTGGGATGGGTATGGACCTTCTCGTACCCGAGGTGATTTCTTTGATTTCGAAGTTGGGGGCCATGATGGTGCTTATAAGGGCCGGATTCATGTCATTGTGCCATTCATTGGAAGAAAGAATGTCACTTTGACAGCCCGCCAACAATGTTAGCAGCTCTACTGTTCGCGATACCTCAATAACGCCTATTGCTTCTACTGGAGATCGATGTGGTTGTGCTATCCTAACCCCCCATTCTCCCAACTTGCTAAGATGTTGACCAAGATTGCCCTTAAAGGAGCGAGAGTGGTTTGCAACTTTCTTGAGCCGGGGCAGTTTGGGTCACCTAATTCTAAGGGCGTTTCCAAGGGGTGTGCTTGGGGGCTCTTCGGGGGGAACATAGTCTAAAAGTAGCGCGCCGGGCGCGCGCCGGGCAAACATTCCCCCGCTAGCCAAATGGCAAATTTACGTGTATATGCGTAAAATTTACGAAAACGGCCAGTTTTTGGGCCATGGCGGTGTTTACAAGTGTAAATTCGGTGTAAATTGGTGTATATTGCTATGTTTACACTATTTCATGATGCAATAGACCTTCTTTGTCTTGCAAGTTGTGTGCTTTTTGTCATTTTGTTCACATTGTTGCCTTTCTTACATGGTTGTCAAGGCAACTTTCGCACACCTGGTGGGGTAGGGTAATCTATGCATACGAGAATGGTTGAGAGAGACCCTTAGGAGTAGAACAGGGTTGGTGATAGGGGTGGCCTCCCCCAAACTTGGTGGCACAACAACATTAGTATCAAGGGGTGGGGTAGGGTAATGAACAATGTATGGAAAGAAGAGAAGACACGTTTTAGAGTAAGAAAAGGTCGGTGATAGGGGCGGCCTCTTCCCCAAAACTTGGTGGCACAACAACATTAGTATCAAGGGGTGGGGTAGGGTAATGAACAATGTATGGAAAGAAGAGAAGACACGTTTTAGAGTAAGAAAAGGTCGGTGATAGGGGCGGCCTCTTCCCCAAAACTTGGCGCGTGTGGTGTTGAAACGTATTTTTATATTGCCACACACATACGTTGTGACACATCCGCAATTAGGATATCGTGTGCATTGTTGTGGGCAATGTGGGTGTCCATGCCATTCCGCATGGTGTTGCAAGTGGGGAATCGGGGATAAACAACGCCCATCCAGAGTTGTAAAAAAAAACGCCAACAATGTCCAAATGACAATCAGGAATAAAGAGCACCCATTGAGGGTGGCAAAAAAATAAACAAGGATGTCTAGATCACAACCAGGAATAAACAGCACCCATCCAGAGTTGTAAAAAAAAAACACTAGCGATGTCCGGATCACTATTAGGAATAAGCCGTACGACCGGAGCCGTACGACCTAGCCCCACAGACTCTGTCCTTCGCAGTCAAATAGGGTATACGGGGCCCCGGGAGAGAACATCGCGGCGGGATGGCCGCGCCTCTCAAGAGGCATCCCACTGCAGAGCGGTGCGCACATGGGACCGGCCGCAGTCGTACCACACCAGGTCATGGGCGGTGAAATATTCCGACTAGTGCCTCTGTTCCACCGCCGCAGACCCAGGGGCACAGCAGGTAGCCTCGGCGATGCAATATTTGGCCCAGCCTTGGTTTCTGCATTAGCGTGCCGTTCTCGGGGCCTCACTGCTGGATTCATACCGCGACTTGCTAGATGATGTGGTGCGGCAATCACGGCACTGGCACTCCCTTCTGTGACGTGCTAGAGTGTGGACCACCTCCGCAGACCGGCACTACTAGCGGCATAGCCGAAGGGTTGAGCTCTTTTCGGTGATGAGCCAATTGTGGGCATTTGAGTGCGCCGCCCACCGGGTGGAGTTGCCTCTGCCTGAACACCAGTGCCACACAAGGCCCGGCATCCTGGGCCAACGCCCGCCACTGGACATGGCCCCTGCAAAGCGACGAAAGCTTGTCACCCTTGAGGACCTGTGGGGAATGGCACACACGTGATCCAGCATGTCTTTTCTCCCCCCTTAACTCTTACGCATTATAGGCCTACCATATGGCGTGGCGGTTTTGCCTACCGCATCAGAGAGCCCTCTGGTATGCACATGTGAACTCTGTGGAAAACACAAAAATTTACACCAAAATATACAATCTACTGGCTGCTGGCCAAAAAGCTTCTGGCCAGTGATTATTTTTAGGCTGTCTCGTATTGAAACTCAGCTTTCCTCTGGACGCCGGGTACCAGCCTTCGCACCATTTGTGGAAGCTCGAGTAGTTGATGTAGGCCGAAATCTGGTCGTAATTGCATTTCCCACAGCAGGTTTTCACAGTGCTGAATTGGGACCACTCCATGCAAGGGGCCTGACACCATAGCCGACCACGATCATGGTATAGGCGCCAACAAGAACAACACCAAAGATGTACATATTGCTGCCATGTGATTGTGCATACACTAAGCCGTCAGGCTTCAAACCAAAACTGTTGCAGCTGTGACAATGATTGTACCCCTTATTGCCGAAGCCTGGTGGGCGGTTTCCACCACGCTTGGGGGGGGCGCACCGTGCGCTGTGTGAAAAGTCGGCTCTTTTTCACCACTGGTGGCCACGGGTCCCATGGTCCTGAATTCTACACCCCCGATGCTGTTTTGAATGGATCATGTACGCTTCTGTAGGGGGGAGCGTTAGCGCGCCGGGCATTTTTGACCCTTGCCCCACTGGTGACCTTTTTTTGGGGTGCACTAAGCGCAGTGGGTGCGCAGTGCAACTATTTGGACGTCCAGCCGTCCTAGAACCTCATACTTTGTGATACTATGGTCATTGTGCCATTCATTGGAAAAAAGAATGGCACTTTGACAGCCCACCTGCCTCAGCCCCTATTGACCATGGGAGCATGTCCCGCCTCATGTTTGGACTGACAAAAGCAACTCGGCCACCACGCAAGATGAGGCAGAGGATGAGGCAGAAATGTGTGTGTTGTGTTGTCAGAAGCGTTCCGCCATCACAGTTTGTGGTGAGTGTGAAGAGCATTATTGTGCTGAATGTATTACACCCACACTTGTGGGACCAATGTTGTTTGTTAAGTACAATACAGATGACATTTGGAGTTGTTGAATTCACAGCTATTGCGTGCTTTGTAGGGAAGGTGTGCAGTACAACGTGGTCTACTTGGGGGGCTTCTTCATGGCTAAAGCCGGGATAGTTAATTGAAGAGTAGCGCGCCGGGCGTGCGCCGGGCAAACGTTCCCCCAACAACCAACACAATCAAACCGCTCTTTTCTGTCCAACGACCACGCACTGGCTAAGCAGCGGAACATTGTTAGTCATTGCGCAAACGGGGGGATGGGCTTACTGATGGGTACCTCTTCCTTACAGGTGACATTCTGTCTGCCATTCTCTCTGCGAGCTACTCCATGAGCCTGTCTGCCCCGTTTGTGCCATCGGTCACACTCCAGAGTTTATGCGACAGCGACCATTGCTGGTCGGGCTGTCTGGGGTTCGGCCTTCTCCTGGTGCTCCGCGCCTGTACAAGCCTCTGCTTTGCGTGGGCAGCGCGGTGCTCCCGAAGCACTGCAGGGAGATCAGCACTGGTATTCCTCACAACCACCTCCTTTTGCCTCCATTTGGTCCGACGTGTCCTGCCGTTTGTGCCCGTGGCTGTGCCAGCGTCTGTGATGGCCGCGGCTCAGGTCGCCGACACCGCAGGCATTACGGGCGTCGCATTTCTGGTGACCTCCGGCTCCCCGCTCGGGGGCGTTGCCGGTGCGGTCTTGTCCGTGCTTCTCGAGTTGCTCATCATTTCGGAGCCGGGGGGCACGCGCCATGTGTTTGAGACGTGGTGCAGGCGTTGTCTGCGGGCCTCAGCAGCGGCAGGGCTGCCGTTGATGACGCTCTGGAGGCTGCGCCGCAGGCCATGGAGGGATGTCTGCGGGTACCTTGCACTGGCTCTGCTGGCGGGCGCTGCGTTCCCTGTCATGGTCATCTTCACTGGCAGCACTGGCATTTTGTGGCAGAACACGCTCTGTGCGCTTGTCTGGCATGCGTCTGCAGCACTGCTCGTCCACAGATCTTTACAGATTATGACAAGTGGAACGAAGGTCAAGTCGTGATGTGGCAGCTAGTGAGACACCGCCTATGGGCGACGGAATGCACGAGAGCAGCACCAACGACCAGCACATGGCAGTGCCCAACTGCAATTGCAGGTGTCAGCCACATGGAACATGCATTCGAACGGCGTGGGCTACACAGCCATATGCGCACCCAGAATGGAACAAACAGCTGGTTCAATGGAACCTTTGTTTGGTTTTCGGGGACTGTTTTATTGAACACCTTGAACAGATCAGCATGTCAAGCCATTGTGGGCCATGACATAGCCATGATTCCGCTCCCCGCAAGGGACGACCCCCCCCCAAAAAAAAAACAGTGTACAAGCACTTGCACATGGTGCATAACGCGGCGCACCCGGTGCGCATGTTTCTCTCAACGGCTGGCCAATAATCTCTAGCACTTGGCCCCCAAAACATCAATGGCGCTACATCAACGCCATCTCACTGCCCAGGAACCATCATTTCCGCATGGATCTTGTGGGTTCTTTGCGGCTGCGGTTCGTTCTGATCATTGTCTTCATCTAGACGCCCTACAGTAGCCACAGGACAACCCTATCTACGCCCACTGGTGAGCATGAAATGCAGCCGGCGAATCTTCTAACACAGCTTACACAAGGGGAATGCCGTGCAAGTAGTGCGCATGCAGTGTGCAGGCAGTGGAAAGTTTTGTATGTTGGTGACTACCCGAACCCTAGTTTCGGCCCTTTGGTGGAGGTTTGTTGTTCCATGGCATATTTGAATTGTTATCCATTTTCACCTATTTTCACTGATTTGTACCCATTGTCACCCACTCCCACGCTTCGGTGTGGCCCCTCAAGTTGGGTTGACAATGTACCACAAATCCGAGTTCTACGGACACTGAGGAGTGCTTCGAACCATGGCCCTCATCAAGTGCAACTACATGTGCTCTCGTCCTCGACACTATGTGGAACGCTACATCCTTAGCCGGGATGTGTGCCAAGCTGCCAAGTTGAGGAACACATCAACGGCAAGAAAGCTGCAGCCTCTGCCGATACGCAATACCAAACGGCACAGCGTATGGATCAATTGCGTTCCAGGCCTACCGCCTATGACAAGAGGACATGATGCCATCATGACTGTTGTCGATCGATTCTCAGAAAGAGGAATGTTTATTCCTTGCAAGAGGGATATGACTGCGGACGACCTCATCTGCACAACATTGAGTACATGGTCAATGTGTGTCTTGTTGGCTTTGTTGCTTTGCCGTATTATATAGAGGTGGCATGGGGGGGGGGTTTCACTGCAATGCGCATGCAATGCGCACATAGTGCAAAAACTTGGCCAAGAAGGGTTGAGAGCCCTGCACAAGAAGCCCCTCACCCAGCTGTAGGAAAATGATGTGGCCATCCATCAGCAATACATCGCCAACCCTGGTGCCACCAAGTCTCCCAATGCAAAGAAACGAAAAACCAGCATTGCCCAGGAAACATCAAGAAGCGCATTCCAAAACCTCTACAGTGAACCCTGAGTTTTGGAATACAAGTCCAACTTTGAACAACAGACGTCAGAAACACTTCAAGGACAGCCCGACATCTGCTATTAGCATTGTTTCTTGGCGTGTGGGGATGGGAAGCATCTTCCAAGTTGTCTCATGGCATGGTGTTGGAGAATTACTGTGGCATGGGTGTCCCTCAACTGGTGTTTTTCATTCTCCATTCCTCTCGTTCTCTCTTGACTGAATGATGGTTAACATCTATGCTGTGTGCCGGATGCGCCGCTGCTTTCTTCTGGAAGGAGTACCCACCCAAGCGGTGCCCACCCTTGAATTTCATACGCCACTGGTATCCTGGGGCATTTAGGTCTTTCATTCACATTGCAGGCATGGGTCTGGCGTGGCAGCCTCAGCCTTATTTCCATGTTTGTTGCCCATCCCTCATGTAGGTTAGCGCAGTTGGCTGCCTCTGACGTAAGGCGGAGCTTTGTCAGTTTTCTCTCCCTCGGTTGCAGCTGTCTTGGCTCTTCCCCCCCC
Organism: Eutreptiella sp. 'Long Island Sound 2002'; assembly: GCA_964036045.1. Taxonomy (NCBI): domain Eukaryota; phylum Euglenozoa; class Euglenophyceae; order Eutreptiales; family Eutreptiaceae; genus Eutreptiella; species Eutreptiella sp. 'Long Island Sound 2002'. Next base: position 37,322,908 of record OZ038397.1, read on the forward strand.
ACCCTCCCAGACGTATTTCTGGATGGTTCTGCAGCCATGCTGCATCTTGCGGTGAGCCGCACAGGTCCATCAACAAGCGCCACACAGTCTCCCCTCAGACCTTGATGGGCTTGTAAGGGGCCTTTGTTACCCCCTGTTTGTGAGTATACCGCCATGTGCGTGTCTGGGCCCCACGCCTTAAGCAACACCTTTGTCAGAGCAATAGTGGGTGTTGTTTCCGCAGCTTTTGGAACCGTAGGATTTGGTGGTTCCATTTTCTGGTGGTTTGTGAAGATCACTCTTTTTCGGTGATTTGAGGCTGGGGATGGTATTTTAGGGATATTGGTTGCTGCCCTGCCACCCATTTTCACCGCTTCTTGTCCCTTGGAGGTGGACATTGGGGAATCGCCTGACGACTAGTACATTCATGACGCAGTAGTCACCTCTTGGTTTTTCTCACGGCATGCACAAACAACGCCCTTGTGAGAGCAACAAGAGGTGTTGTTTCCATCAAATTTTGGAACTTAGTGTTGCTCTTGCAAGGGGGGGGGTATACCAGCTGGACTGGCGTTTGACTGTCTTCCTCAACCACAGAAGTGCTGTCTTTGGCTTTTCCTTGCTATGGCCCTTTTTGCATCATTCTTACATCTTAGGCAGCCTGCAGTAGTGGCTACGCATCGTGGTGCCTGGCTTGGTGGGTGGTCAGAATCATCCGGGCTCGACCCCAGAGCACTGTACCATGACGTACAGCATGGCTTCTCTAGTGCACCATGCACACCACAGGATGCGTGAGGCTACAGCCAAGTGACATCAGAAATCATTTGATTTTGAAGAAGAAAAGCCTGCTGCCTAGACTGCAGGGTGGGTCCCTCCTGAACGCAGCTCGTGTGGAGCTTCTGGGAACGGCACCTGTGAACATTGGGCTCAGGAGTGAAGATCTTAATATGCGACAGCAAACAGTGACAGTGACAGTGACAATTCTGATGCCACAGCTGAGGCTTTTTTACATGATGGATGCCCCCGTCCATCATGTCCTCTGTGGGGACCATCATTAGCCATGCAAAGACAAGGGTTAGTGCGTCGACACACCATCTTTCGGCATGCGACTCCCAAAGACAGCCCTCCTGCCATGGACTGCTGAGCTCGTTCAAGGGGCGGGAATGTCCCCTTGTCACACCCAAAAGTGCCTTGAACACCCTCAAGCCCCGAAAGTGATGCAACACGCCATGCCTTGAGCCAAAAGGGCTACTGATGAGTTTGTGTTTGCCCAATACACCACATGCACTTTTGTTGCACGCATTTTCAGCTTCACAAGTTGTTGCTTGATCTTGGGATGTGGGTGCTTTTGCCACGGCGCGCGCGGTGCAAACTTTGGGGAGATTTGGGAACCCACAGGGACCTGTGGCACCCACTAAGGAGGCATTAAACACGTCTTGCTGTGCCCATTTGCTGCAGGTATGCTGTCTAAACATAAGGTGGTGCAGATGCTGAATTCTTGTTGTCTCACAGCTCTGAAACAACATGTCTTGGCTGTGGGGGTTGTCCATGCCGCCAACGTCATCTATCATTCACAGGGGGGGGGGGGGGCGCCAGGACCGGACCCTTTACGCCCACTCCCCCCCCCCCTCCCTCCGGGAATTGGTCCGAGAGTGCCGGACCATGGGCGCCAAAGGCGCCTTCAGCAATTTTTGCTTCATCTGGTAGAGGGTGACAAAATGGGTTTTCACCACATGTTTCTATACTCAAAATACTCGGATTTTTCAGGAGAACTCAATATTGGAGGAAAACCATATTTGATCAAATATGAATACCACCCCCGTGTAGACATTTGTCAGAGTTGGCCCATACCCTAGTGGGTAAACTAGTGCCTCTGAAATTGGGAGGCCATGGGTTCAAACCCCAATGCTGGCAGTATTCAGGGTTTCAAACTAGATGGGGTCCTCAAGGGAAAATGTGCTTTTTGGTTTGTTTTGTGCCTTTTTGTGCTTTGATTTTGTCCCCTTTGGGGGAACGTTAGCGCGCCGGGCGCGCGCCGGGCATCATACCGGTGGACTGTTGCCGTTGATATGTTGGGCAACATTATATGGATTTGCCCCTTGGCCTCCGGGACATCAGCAGACATACCTTTGCTTAAGGGTGGTCCGACTGGACTGGGGGGGGGGGGGGGTGGGTGGGTGGGTCCGTGGCCTGTGGGTGGGTGGGTTAGTTTGGTTTTGGGCAATTTGGCCCAACGTGCCTACTCCCCCCCAGGGGGGGGGGATGGGGTCTGGGTGGGTGGGTGGGTGGGTGGGCAACTGGGTAGGGGCTGGGTAGGGCCTGACTCTCCCAAACTAACCGGGTAGCCAGGATGGACCAGACAGAGATGGCAGCCTGTACAAAGTACTTGAGCACAGCGCTGCTGTAACAGCTGGTGGTCCAGTGGTAAAACCGTGTGCCGCAGACGTGCAGGCGCGGGTTCAAACCTGGCTTCCTGCAATTTTGAACTTTAGGTCCGTGACACTTTCGCAAAATTTATGCAATGGACATATGATGCAGGCTGAACTAACCCCCCCCCCCCGACTGGGGGACCCCCCCCCTACTGGGGGAGTAGGGGGGGTTCTGGGTGGGTGGGTGGGTGGGTCAGCTTGGGTGGGTGGGTGGCTTGGCCAGTCCTGAGGCAGCCCCAAAATGACCCCCCCCCCTCCCCCCCCAGTTGCTAAGCAAAGGTATGTGCAGGTATGCTGTCTAAACATAAGGTGGTGCAGATGCTGAATTCTTGTTGTCTCACAGCTCTGAAACAACATGTCTTGGCTGTGGGGGTTGTCCATGCCGCCAACGTCATCTATCATTCACAGGGGGGGGGGGGGGCGCCAGGACCGGACCCTTTACGCCCACTCCCCCCCCCCCCCCTCCCTCCGGGAATTGGTCCGAGAGTGCCGGACCATGGGCGCCAAAGGCGCCTTCAGCAAATTTTGCTTCATCTGGTAGAGGGTGACAAAATGGGTTTTCACCACATGTTTCTATACTCAAAATACTCGGATTTTTCAGGAGAACTCAATATTGGAGGAAAACCATATTTGATCAAATATGAATACCACCCCCGTGTAGACATTTGTCAGAGTTGGCCCATACCCTAGTGGGTAAACTAGTGCCTCTGAAATTGGGAGGCCATGGGTTCAAACCCCAATGCTGGCAGTATTCGGGGTTTCAAACTAGATGGGGTCCTCAAGGGAAAATGTGCTTTTTGGTTTGTTTTGTGCCTTTTTGTGCTTTGATTTTGTCCCCTTTGGGGGAACGTTAGCGCGCCGGGCGCGCGCCGGGCATCATACCGGTGGACTGTTGCCGTTGATATGTTGGGCAACATTATATGGATTTGCCCCTTGGCCTCCGGGACATCAGCAGATGTTTTGATTTGGGATGGGTATGGACTTTCTCGTACCCGAGGTGATTTCTTTGGTTTCGAAGTTGGGGGCCATGATGGTGCTTATACAGGCCGGATTCATGTCATTGTGCCATTCATTGGAAGAAAGAATGGCACCTTGACAGCCCGCCAACAATGTTACAATGACATGCACGGGTGCTATAGGGCACGCATTGAGCAGCTGTTTGCTCGGTTGTGGCACGCAAGATGAGGCAGAGGATGAGGCAAAAGTGTGTGTGTTGTGTTGCCAGAAGCGCTCCACCGTCGCAGTTTGTGATGAGTGTAAGGAGCACTATTGTACTAAATGTATTGACACCCACACTTGTGGGACCAATGTTGTTTGTTAAGTACAATACAGATGACGGTTGAAGTTGCTGAATTCACAGATATTGCTTTATTCTGCAACGTGCGTTGGAAGATGTGCCATGCAATGTGGTCTACTAGGGGGGCTTCTCCATGAGAGGGTAAATGTGGGGCCGAAGTCGGGATAGTTAATAGAAAAGCAGCGCGCCGGGCGCGCGCCGGGCAAACATTCCCCCTTTATTGGGGATCCCCGAGAATGTTGGGGTGATGTAGCATTTCCATCCTCTTTTGGACCCCCGAGGTTTTGGAACATGCATCAACTCTGCGTTGAAAATAAGCAGGGTTCGGCTTGGGTGGGCCGCCACTAGCAATAGTGGCCGGGAATTGACTCGGGGGTGCTATGCCCTTAAACAAAAGTACCACCTACCATGCTCCCCCCCCCCCCCTTTCAAAAATTTTTTTCCAAAATACATGCCTCGAAGTGAATAGCGTGATGGGGCGGTCATTTTATGCCATATATGTTGGGCTCCGGAGCCTCCCCCCCCCCCCTCTTCCTGGTTACCCCCAGACCCCCCCCCCTAAAAGTGGTGCGAGAGTAGGAAGGAGTCGGCGTATGGCCCGATGCTACGCCCCCCCCCCCCCGTGCTATCATTGTTCAAGTACACTGGAGAGAGTTCTTGCAGTTGTTCTGGGCCCCTCCAAGCTGGACGGCAATTTGTTGAGCATCTAGTACGAGGTGAATGGCAAGACAATTGCGCATATTATGGCAGCTTTGTCAAAAAAGAAAAAAACAATCATGCATAATTGTCCTCTTCACTAGCTAGATTTCTACATCCATAACCCACCACAGCCTGGGAAATGGCAGCCACCATCTAGAGATAATTGCGACCATCCAAGGGCCTCCTAGTGATAACTGCAGCCATCAAGAGCTGCAGCCCGTATGCACACCCTGGCTATGCCGAAATCTGTACTCTGCATCGAACTTGGCCCACAGCGGCCCTTGGCACTTTATGAACTGGCCTATTTGATAAAAAAAAAAAACTGCAGCCATCAAGAGGTGTGCACGAAAGACCAAAAACTACCTAGAAGCCTCCAGGAATTTTTGGCAACCAACAAAAAACCCTCAAAAGACAAGTCTTGTCCTTGCAACTAAGCTTTTACAAGTTCTGTGGGCTGTTGGGGGGGCTGGATCTTGGGATGCTTCACCGGTGTTTGACCACTAATAGTTGCCACGGTGCGGACGCGGTGCTTGCGCGGTGCAACAATCAAGACTTATACTAGGACCGAGCTGGGTGGCACATTGGAGACAATTGGTTGGCACACTTGGTAATCGTTTTGAACTTTCGGGATGATCGTCCTACAAATTGCCTCAAAATAGGCCGAAAACGGCCATTTTCGACACAAAATTGGCCATAGAACGGGCTAGACGGCTTGCACAAAATTGCACAAAACTTGTTACAAATGATGCGCATTTGCTCTGTGGCCGTTTTGAGCTACACGGATGCTGGTTTTGATCCACGGAGTGGGCAAAAAAGTCTTTTTACCCGCTTGCTTGCTGCTTGCTGCTGCTGCTGATGCTGAAATTTGTTGCTCACCTTGGACCCTAAGAAGGGCTATAAAACCTTAATTTATGGATATAAACTATAGTTTAGGATACCAAATGTGGTTTTCAGTTGATTGTCTATGACACATAATGGAGGGGTCTAACAAGAAGGCATGGGAGGGGGTGCAGCCACCCGGCCCAAAGTCCCATGCCTCCTCAGTTGAAATTTTGCCCGAAGCCGAAGGTGAGGACATGCTAACCGAAAAGGTGGACCGAAATCGGGCGGACTAGAAGATATGGGTACTAGGACCATGCACAGTGCTGCTCCTGAGACATACAAAAGAGATGTGCAGGACTGGGAAGTCGGCATGCATGAATTCCTGGCAGAAAAGGATTTCAGTGATGAGGAGCTGCAGCTGTTTATGGAAGCGGTGTGTGGCGAATTCGCCGACAAAGCAGGCATGGTGAAGGCGCCGGGAGTTTACCGAGGGCGGAAACGACTTAGGCTAAGATTCAACAAAAAGATTTTCGTGAAGGATGATGCCAGAGTGTCCACCGAGAGCTCGGAGGAGGACAAGAAGCGCATCACAGAGCTCGAGGCCAAGCTGGCAAATGCAGCACTGGAGATGGAAAAAGCCAAGGCGTAGCTAGTTCCGAAACTCACCACACCAGAGGTGGAGAAGATGATGGCACAACCGCTCCCGTACCAGTGGATGACCAAATTGATTTCGGCGATGGTGGAATTGAAGGGTCGACCCTTGAATGCCCAGGGATGGAGAGAAGACAAGTTTGTGCTTGCTGTATGGAAGGTACTGCATGATGAGGTGCGTGCCAAGAGGCAGGGCCGAATGACGGCGCAACAACACCAGGCTGCATCCCCGCACATGCCGAAGCAAGTAGTGAGCCGCCCCGGAGATGTGTCCGCCACCAAACCAGAAAAGTGCTTTCGTTGTGGCGAGGAGGGCCACTGGGCGGCAGGCTATCCCATGAAAGGAGGAAATGGAGGAGTACATTAGGTTGGAGAGAAAAGGGTCTAGGTCTCCGCGAAGGGTGTGGCATGGGATATGAGCAAACCACCACTGACACCGTGTATAAAATGCGGGCACATGCATTGGTCCAGAGATCCCATCCTAGGTTGCCCGTGGGTGTGGCAAGAAAGCCGGATGGCCATTGAAGAGGTGAGGGGGGCTTGGAGACCCCGTGCGAGCCCCCCACCGTTCACGATGCCAAGGAGGCACTACAAAACCTGTGGTCCCTCGTGGCTGCAGAGGCAGGAGCCGGCACGGCAGCGACAACGATCAAGGATGTGGAGTCAGGATCGGTCGAGACATACTGGAGTGCCCGCCAGGCACTAGACGACAGGCCATCAGAAGAGCCCCTGTTGTGGGTAGTGGAGCGACGCCTTAACGTACTGGCGGCCAGAGGAAAAAGCGGATCGAGTACCAAAGTGTGGGTATCAGGGATCCGACTCCTGGAGAAACTACACATCATCGTGCCGCTCATACACGATGTACACTGGATGCTGACCAGGGCGGTTGCTAAGAGATGGGCAAGACGGGTGCAGCCGAAGCCCGTGGCGACATGGGACCACATTGAGGCCATTACCACAACAGGGGACATTGGGTGTGGGGCCGACTTGTGTTTCTGGCCGTCTGTAGCATTGTCTTTCTTTGGCGAGTGGGTGATGCAACCAGCGTTATGTGGGAATGTATTTCAGTGCCTGGATTCGTCACTTTTGGGGACGAAAAGCGGAATAAGAAGGTCACCACATACCCCCTCTAAAAATTCCTCAAAGTGTGGAGAGCGTACTTGTGGAAGCACAGATCACGTTGTGTCCAGCTCCGACCGCCACTGGTGCCTGGAGGACGAGGGGTGCTCCAAGAAATTCTCCAGCAGGTGGTCCAGAAACACGACCTAGTCAAAGTGGCGTGGCACGGCTATGGTGCAACCAGCTTGCCCTCAACGTCTCTCGCGATCCATCCACTGTCCCCCACTGGCCGGGGGACGTGTACTTATGATGCCAGGGACCATCTTGGTGGTGTCTTCCAATAATGTTGGCTCCGCCAGTGTCCCCAAACCTGCAGGCCTCGTAACTTGCCTCCTTGGTGTCCCTAGGACACCGTACCCAGTTTCTTGTAGTGGGTCGGGTGGCTACATAACCCCTGCCGCCTGGGAAGTCCCCAACGCTTCACAGCGGGGGGCAGAATCATAAGTGGCCCATAAGTGGGCCAAGTGGCTACATAACCCCTGTTGCCTGGAGGGCCCCCAACGCATCAGAGCGGGGAAAAGTGTCGGAAGCGGCCCACAAGTGGGCGAGGTGGCTACATAACCCCTGCCGCCTAGGAGGTCCCCAATGCTTGAGAGCCGAAGACACGGTGGCCCAAGGACACATGGGCACCAGTGCCGTCAGTACCAAACCCCCATGTTTAAGTGCGGGGACAGAGATGACATGGAGCCAGGGGTGTCTAGATCCGACACATCTAGTGTGGCAACGTCCGATGATGAAGAGGAGGGCAAGGCGCCGACCGATGGAGATCTGGGCCCAGTGGAGTTACTGGGGGCCTTTTGAAGCGGTCGCAAAAGGACAGGAGAACTAGGAGAAGGTTGAGAGTATGGAGGCTGAGGCAGCCACCCCTGCCGTGGGTGTGCCAGCTGGCTTGGTTGACGACAGCCAGGTGGGTGTGCCTTCGCTTGCTACACAGCCTGAGTGCATTGTGGTGGATGACAGTGATGGTGAGACTTATGATGCACCTGGTCAAGTGCCCCGAGACCGAAGGACGACGAACTGCTTGCGTGTCCTTGCTGACGGAATCAAGAGGGCGAGCGAGGATGACGACCACTCCGACCGAAAAAACGGTGCACCAAGGACAACCAGTCCGAGGATGATGAGAGTGTGAGGGACAGGCTAGGGATAGTTTTTAGAAACACACCAGGGATAGACACGGCCCGTAGATAGAGGCGGCCCGTAGTTACCGGCCCATCAGCGTAGCCACGGGGATGTACTCCATTCTTGCCCGCCTCATATTGGAAACCTTGCGAGGGCCCATCGACGCGGCGCTCTCCGACCCCCAAGCAGGATGTAGGCGAGGCTATACCACATCACAACAAGCCCTCCGCATGTCGATGCTTTTGCACCAATACGGGGACGGAGCGTTGGTATGCCTCTTGGACATCGCAAAAGCTTACCCCAGCATGCCCCATGAGTGTCTCACCTACGGACTCCAGCTGATTGGAACACCGGCCCGCATCTACAACATGGTGGCCAGCATCTACGCGCACAGCACGGGGGTGTACGGAGACGTCCGTTTTCCGTTGCGCCGTGGCATCAAGGAGGGGTGCCCCGTGTCCCCAGCCCTTTTTGTTCTGGTGTATGAGGCCTTCCACCAGACTCTCACTCGGGAATTTCCCAACAGCACCATACTGGCCTATGTCGACGACATCGCCATCATCTCCCCGAACCAACGGGAGATGCAGCACGTCCTGGAGCGCGTCACTCAGTTGTCTGCCATACTGGGCCTCAAGACGAACCCTTCAAAGACACAGGTGTACCGTTGGGCCCCGCCCTCCCGCCGTCAGGGTGTGGCACGAAGAGAGTCCCCGACCAGGGACGCCATCACTTGGGGCGATGCGCGATTGCTGCTGCAGCCCCCTATCTTCCACTACCTTGGTCACCTCCTGGCACATCCGACCTGGGAACAAAAGGCGCGTGATGACTTCGTGGGGACGGCCGCAGCTGATGTGGCGCGATACCAATACTTGCCATTGAACGCTTTCGAGCGGGTGCAGCTGCTGAACACCGTCCTGATCCCACGATGGACGTACCGCACCTTGTTTCTCCCCAACGGCTCAATGTTCAAAACCATGGACTCCATGTGCTTGCGGTTTGTGCTTATGGCGGAGGGCATGGAACTCAATAAGGTGGACGTACACAAATCATACAACGTCCTCCATGTCACTTCCCCTCACCGCCTGGGCGGAATGGGGTTACACCAACTGTTTTGGGCCCACAGAGCACGCTTCACCACAATGGTACAGAACACATTACGCTCACGTCCGGGATCCATTGGCTGCGACCTTAGCAAAGAACTGCCCTCCCGAGCGGTACCTATTCGCAACTACCTGGCTATACTCACCCAGCTGGGTGCTCGCACCGCACTTCACATAGCACTTCCGCCGCGGCTGGCCGGGGGGCCCAACCTCATCGACAGCGAAAGCTCCGATGACGGCGTCCTCCGGTCAGCCCGCAAAGAGCAGGTGGGGGATGCCCTCCACACGCGCCACTACATTGCCCCACACCGGTACCACGAAGACCCCTCGGCGGGCACGGTGCCTGCGGGATACCGCCCTGTCACCATCGCGGGTATACCGTGCTACTCAAACCAGCAACCGCCAACCGGAACGTCCCTGTACTCCGATGGCAGCCTTCAAACAGTTCAGATTGCGGGCTCGGAATACCAGGCGGCGGGCGCAGCAGTGACAAAAGGGCCTCTTCGCATCCTTGCCCGGGTGGCGGGCCCACAGCAGTCCTACAGGGCTGAAATGTACGGAGCAGCCATTGGCGCAGCCATCGCATCTGACGGTGACACTTAATATATCGACAACATGGCCGTCACCAAATGCGCACACCGCCGACCCACGCACGAATGTTCCGACACTGACATCCGCCACAAAGTGTGCGACGGGGTGGAACACAAACACGTCGCCGCGGAATGGATCCCCAGCCACCGCCTTGAGACGGAGGCCCGTAACGCGCAGGAACGCGCACAAATTCGGCGCAATGTGGAAGTAGACCTGCTCGCCAAGATGGCCACGCGCCTACCCGTGCCGGATTACGACCCCCCGGCGCCCCGAAGATATTGCAATGTGCGGCGGGCCCGCCCCCACTCCGGCGCGGAAATGGATCCTCCAGCGGAGGCGAGTTTTCACTTTCGACGGTGCGCACTGGGTATCTTGGCTGCCGATGCACGGGGACCGACGTATGCTGTGGGTTAAATGGCTCTGGGCCAGGTACGATGGGATGGGACGGGCGCGCCGTGGGACCATACCACCCCCAAATGCCCCATATGTCCCCTCCATCACGGTACCACTGTCCACAAGCGCCTCATCCACTGCATGCGTTGGAAGGTCGCATTTCGCAACATGTGGCTTAGCACCTGGGGACCATGGCAAGATACGGTAACGGAGTGGTGGAACAGGGCGTCGGCGGCGGACCTACACCATGTTTCCTGCCTTCGCATACCACAGTCCCTATGGGACCACATCCCCGAACACTGCGGGTAGACCTCAGGGAGCGTGTGGCCTGGCACCAGTACCACGCCCTACATGGCGTGTGCCAACTGCGCGGCCAACTCACCATGCCCCCCCGCGACCCACAGGTGTCGCCCACGCTATCCACAGCGGTGCCGGCATGGTACACAAAGCTGCGCCCAAGAGCTGTACGACCGAACCCCACGGACTCTGTCCTCCGCAATCAAGTAGGGTACACAGGGCCCCGGGAGAGAACATCGCGGCGGGATGGCCGCGTCTCTCAAGAGACGTCCCACCGTAGAGCGGTGCGCACATGGGACCGGCCGCAGTCGTACCATACCGGGTCATGGGCGGTGAAATATCTCGACCAGTGCCTCTGTCCCAGTACCGCAGACCCAGGGGCACAACAGGTAGCTTCGGCAATGCAGTATCTGGCCCAACCTTGGTTTCTGCATCAGCGTGCCGTTCTCGGGGCCTCACTGATGGATTCATACCGCGGCGTGCTAGATGATCTGGTGCGGCAATCACGGCACTGGCACACCCTTCTGCGACGTGCTAGAGTGTGGACCACCTCCGCAGACCAGCACCACCAGCGGCATAACCGAAGGATTCAGCTCTTTTCGGTGATGAGCCAATTGTGGGCATCTGAGCGCGCCGCCCACCGGGTGGAGTCGCCTCTGCCTAAACGTCAGTGCCGCAAAAGGCCCGGCATCCTGGGCCAACGCCCGCCACCGGTCATGGCCCCTGCAAAGCGACGAAAGCTTGTCTCTCTTGAGGACCTGTGGGGAATGGCACACACGTGATCCAGCATGTCTTAACCTCCTTAAAACTTATGCATTATAGGCTTGCCATATGGCGTGGCGGTTTTGCCTACCGCATCAGAGAGCCCTCTGGTATACGCATGTGAACCCTGGGTCTTTGCCATGTGCCCCGCTTTGCGGGGATCCAGTGTATCATATGCTGGAGACGCCCACTTTGCCAAGCACAGTCTTGAGTACTCTTTGAACTTCTGGAGTCAGCCAAAAAAAAAAAACACACACCAGGGATAGACACTTGATGGTTTGGCCGAAAGGGTGCCAGCATTCCGCACAACCACAAGGGAAGCCTCCACCCCCAGTATGTGTATGCACGCCCACCAGGGCGGACAAAACAAAGGACCAACACAACGCCAAATGAGAGAGGGAGGTGTCAATGACTTATTGAGTACCTACGCAATGTACATACAAATGAGCCAGATGTACATAGCAGAGATGTTTGGAAGCGTTGACTCTAACGGGGCTGAGCATCTACGGTGCGAGAACGCTATTGCCCTGCTGTAGACCCGCTCTTTGTTGTTGAATGTGTTTGCGGCCCCGGGGTCCCCAAGCAATAGCCTGCCAGTAGCTTGCCATGTGGGCGAGACGTGCAATTGCTTGTGCACCGCATACACATCACGCATTGCTTGGGCAACCAGTATGTGCTGCGCACATGGCACAATAACAACACTCTTCAGTGGACTCCGACCACCTCGAAGTTGCAAGTGTCGACAAGGTTTCCAACCTCTCGCAGTTAATATCAGCGACCATTTCAATTTGTTATGCTCTTGTATCTGTCTTCGATGTTGTCCACTCTCCCCTACATTTTCAGCCCCTAATTATGAAGAGTCAAACCCTTTTGAGCCTCTTTGGTGTGGTGGCTCTGGCCACTGTGGCGTACGCTCACAGCGGAGTTGAGCCACGAGACTTCTTCTGGATTGTCATATGTGAGACTATCATGACTGCGATCACTGCCTGGGGTATTGGTGCCAATGACGTGGCCAACTGCTTTGGGACCTCTGTGGGTTCCAAGTCGCTCACACTGTGGCAGGCTGTCATTGTGGCCAGTATTTTCGAGTTCCTTGGTGCATTTGTCTTGGGTTCGAATGTCACAGACACTGTACGTAAGAAGATCGTGGAACCTTGTGCGTTTGAGAAGAACCCAGAGTTCCTGATGCTTGGAATGTTCTGCGCTGACGTCGCCACAGGTCTGCCACGGACCGTACAAAGTGCTTGCAAGGTGCTGTCCGGAACGCGAACGTGGGATTTTACAACCAACCCCTTTTCACGTACAGGTCTCTGGCTGGCCGTCGCAACCTACCTGCGCTTCCCCGTCTCCACAACGCACAGTGTCATCGGTGCCATCATCGGTTTCGGTCTGGGTGCCTATGGTCCAAGTGTTGTGCTGTGGGACAAGGTGGGAATGGTGGTCCTCTCCTGGGTAACGGCCCCTCTGTCTTCGTGCGTTGCTGCAGCCATTATCTTCTTCCTGGTATTTTCCTCCTCTAGCACACATGCCCACACACAGCTCTAGTTTGACCGCGTCCACTCCAACGTCGTATGTCTACAGGTGAGATTTTTCATCCTGCGACACGAAAACTCCTACGAGCGAGCATTGAAGTTTTACCCTATTCTGCTGTGCTTCACCCTTTGGATTAACCTTTTCTTCATGGCTTACAAGGGTATGCATTTCTCATTTCGCTTGTCTAATTCTGTGTCTACAAATGCACAAGAAGACGTTTAGCTGAAACGGACAAAGCCAGGGACAGGGCCTGGGCGCATCCACGACCGATGCATATTTCTGTCAAGTGATTGGTCTCTTTCCGCGATCACTGATGGTGAATCCACCGCTGGCCACCTTCGTAGGTGCTGCTGGCATCAAGAAAGCGCTGGCCGCGGTGCTGCCGGCTTATGTTGGCCTCTGGGTCTGCCTAGGTGTTGCTCTGGTTATTGCTGTCCCTGTGGGTTGTATCATCGTTCCCTTCATGCGCAAGCGCATCGACAGACAGGTTGCAGCTGAGGAGGTATCCACAACTGTGCACGGGGCGGTGTGAGCGCTGCCCTTATCTTGGGGTGCACTATTCGCAAGGTTGCCGGGAGTGCTGTGTGCGCGCGCAACGTTTTTTCATGTTTTTTCTTGCATTACGGTCCGTGACCCCTGTTTTGTTGCCTGCCCCCGTTCCATGACACAATTTTACGGCTGAAGCGCCGTAAAATGTTTACCTATGCAGGCACAAACAACGCGGCAGCGGTAGGCAATTCCAAGACTTGAAACAGGTATGCTTGTGTGTGTGTGCGTGGGTTAATGGCACAGGAAATGTAAAAAGTCGGTGCCGGGCATCAGGCACTGTTGAATGGTGACCTACAGCTACATACGTGGCATAAGCATTGTCCTAAAGGACTGTGCAAGTATGTCAGTTGTTTACTGCTACTATCGTTGTCGTTTACGGCGCTTCAGCCGTAAAATTTTTATGGCGCTACCGCCGTAGATATTTTACGGCTGAAGCGCCGTAAAATGTGTTTATCGTCTTTTTCCCGTCTCCACTGGATTCTAGATCGGCGTCCAGATGCTGTGTGTCACCAGGGGGCCCAGAATGGGACTCCTGTTCGGTGTGACTGTCAAGGGACGCCGTGTACAGTGTTGTACCCAAGTCTGAGGCCCTTCCGTCACCAGCAGCACTGTCTTCTTCGTTTTGAGGTTGTTCGTGTGCTGCTGCTGGCGGGGCCCGTTTACCACCACGCGGTGCCATTTTGTGCTACTTTTGTGTCTGCAACAGGGTGGAGGGTGCAATTTCACCCTCGGTGCACCAAGTTGCAGCACCTCTGTAACCCCTTCTGGCAGGTTGCGGTGCACACCCTATTCGGGGGAGAAAACGGGCATGCATGGCGGTTTGCTCCCCGTCTAGCACTCGTGGCCACATTCGCATCTACACGGAGTGGCACACTGCCAGTGAACAGACCCCTCTGTCAAGGTCCTGGGAACAAAGTGCAACTACAAACGGTGGTATTTTCCTACAAAATAGTGCATACCTGTAACAAATAAAAATTGGCAAGAATGCACACAGCTGAAATGCGACACGAACGAAGCCACAATTGTCTGTGTTCCATGTTGGTGAGCCAAGATGGTTTCTGGCGCCAGTGTCAAACCGCCGGTAACTGCCAGGTTAGTGTGTGTTGTAAATGCGAATAAAACACATTTCATGTCCCCAGATGGGGTTTTGGCATACCACCTGAAAAATGGGTTTTTCGACTGTCTAATGGTAACCGATTATACCCTTCTACAGGTGTCTGTGTCACATTTGCATTCTTGCCACTACGGACATCAATGCCTGATGATGGGCTGAAAGACAAAACACCGGACTATGATCAAATTTATGGCGCTTCAGCCGTAAAATTTTACGGCGGAGGCGCCGTAAAACGGCGACGGACGACAAGCGCTACCACGCTACGTGGTGCTGGTTGGATACTGCAAAACCCCTGTAAGCACAGGGCTCTGCACATCAATGCTTAGCAAGGGTCTTTGTCACCCCCTTTTCACGTATGTATTTTCTGTTGCATTGTGACATACCTTGGGGCACGTTTCTTTTGCGGTGCATTTTTTTACGGCGCCGGCGCCGTAAGTTTTCCCAAACAAGGGAATCTGCTGCAAACCCCCATGTTTGAACGATGTGCTCGCGTTTTCGTACGTTTTTTTGAGATTTACGGCGCCTGCATTTTGGGGGGGACTCCCGGCAACCTTGCGAATAGTGCACCCCAAGCTTATGGACTGCCTGATTTCCTCACTCTTTGCAACGAAGCATCTGACACGTTTTGTTCTGCAGGAAGAAGAGCAGGCAGCCGGTACTACTTCCGTCCCTGTTCACGGCAAGGATGATGAAAAGGTTCTAGATAACGGAGAGGAGGCCCAGCACGAAAAGAAGCACATTTATGACAGAGATTTGCACGGCGATGCCTTGGATCGAGGTGGATTTTTTGGTGCCAAGGGCAAGGTATCTATGTATTTCATCAGCCATGCAACCTCCCTTCTCTGTTCGCAATTTGTGGACGTACTACCAGGCGTTGGCAGTCTGGGCACCCCCTTTGATGCCTTAGAAGTCTACGAAGCAGCCGCAACTGGACAGACTTTACGTGGAGGGATTTCTCCAAACACCACAGCCAGACGTACATCAGGGGCGTGGATAATTTTGGCAGGGGTCCTGGGTCCGTACTACTTGAGGTGGTCCATGCACCAGTTTTAGCTGTTTTTGACCTGTATTGGCCCAGGTGGGTTCCCGAAAACCACTTGAAAAGCGGCCATTTTGGGACCAAAAAAGATTCTCAAAATACTGTTGGAAGATGTCAATTCCAGACTGCTGCTGAAACCGTCACAACCAATATGCCGAAATACTGCCCACATTGTTCTCCGCAGAAAATCCCCCAGTCTGTGGAAAAATTCAGTGAGGCCATGCTGTGCAAACTGAGCAGGGTTGACGTGTTTTTTTTGCCACCTCTGGTTGTGTGCAACAAGCAAATGCAAAGATTGCTACATTTTTGGGGACGTGGCCACCTCCAGGGGTCTGCACGATCTCTCTGTACGGCATGTGCAAGAGCAATGTCTTTTCACTTTGTAGCCTGCCGACTCCCGTTTCTCTCATTGTTGAAAACTATTTGACTCTTTTATGGACGCGATTTGGGGTGGGACGAGGTTCGTGTGCGCAGTGGGTGCTTTCATTGTTTCCCCCAAGGCAATTCATGAGGCTGCTGAAGTGTTTGACGTTAAGACCGAGTACACTTTCAACTGGATCCAAGTCATCACTGCATGCTTTGACTCTTTCGCCCACGGTGCTAATGACGTTGCAAATGCTGTCAGTACTTTGGCCGCCACCGTCATGGTGTACAATGAGAACGATATTCCCGGGTGCAACGGATCGAAAGCTGGAAAATCTGACGTGCCGCTGTGGATTCTGGCTCTGGGAGGAGTATGCATTGGTGTCGGTGTTGCCACCTGGGGCTACAAGATCATCGAGACCATCGGTTTGTCTGCTTTGTTTGAACTACTCTACTTTTCCACACCCATGGCATGGGGCCACATTCTCGGGCATCTCCGCAAGAATTTAGAGTGGGAAACAGGATAATTTGATGTGCTATTCTTCAAACCTTTTTCGGAGCTTGTTTGTTGTGACTGTAGAGAGGTTGTTAGATCATGGGCAGGGGTGAGTCCCATTGCACCCCCATTTATTGGGGGTGAATTACCCCAGAATACCCCAGTGTATGGCATTGGATGTTTAATTATCTCCTCATAAAGTGATGATTTTGGGAGACAACACTATCCCCCCCTGGATCCTGGGTTCAATCTCTGGGTACACAGGATCGGCTCACATACTTTCTGCTGAGGACCGCTGTCAGGGCGGTATTTGTTGGCTGAAACGATTGCTTTTTCTGGTGACTGCTGACAGAACCCTCTGACTCTTGGGCCAGGTTGGCGCAATCACCCCTGCTGTCTCGCGTTGTCGCAAGAGCGAAGAAAACTCTGTTGGGCTTCTGAAGCAGGAAAAACGCTACATAACCGTTGGATTTGCAAGTGGGAAATGCTGAAACATGTGGGCTGGCTGGCTCTGTGCTCCGCTCTTTTCATTCTTTGTTATTCCACTATGCAGGTATCCAGATGGTCAGAATCACGCCCTCTCGCGGCTTCTGCATCGAGCTTGCATCATCTCTCACTGTGATCACCAGCAGCATCCTTGGTGCCCCTGTTTCCACCACTCAAGTGCAGGTGGGAGCGACCATCGGCTGTGGTTTGGTTGATGGCAAGGTTGGTGGTGTGAATTGGTGGCTGTTTGGCAAAGTTTTTGCTGGCTGGGCTTTGACTCTCGTGGTTGCTGGTGCATTTTCTGCTGCGCTTGTGGGAGCTATGTTGTGGAGTCCTTCTATGGTTTACCTTCCTCAATATCATAACATGACCGAGCACAACGCAACCCTTGCCTCTTGGTTGGCCATGGGCCATGCATAGGCTTGTGATGTTCATGTTCACGCGATTGCCTCTTCCTCGGTCATCTAGCGAGGTTTTCGGTTTGTGACTTTTTTCTTTGACAGGGAGTGTGCATTGAGACATGCAAATTGCTGTGTTTGAAAGGGCTGAGTTGGTTTGCCCACGCATCTGTCACCAGAAGGTGCAGTGTTGGAAAGGAATCCCCAATAGCTCACAAAGACAAAGCACATTTCTACATGAAATCCCCCTTTTGTCTACAGCTATTTCCTGACGCTTTGTCTAGTCCGGCTGGTTTTCCTGACCATTCCAAGGATTCACTGCCCAGTTTTTTGAATCTTGTCTGTCTCAGTGTCAAAACAGAGCTGCCCTTGTTGCGAAAAGCTCACCATCGGCCCTTGTGAGAGACCAGTGCTCTCTCTGCTATTGCAACATTTGTGGAACACCACCACTTTTACCTTTCAGACGTACAGCACTCATTGATAAACATCACAGATTGCACGAAATGATGGCAAACCAAGGACTCGCTGGTGTGATGATCCCTAACGGCCCTCGGGCGAGTTTGCTGTGGTGCATTTTGGTTCCAAGGTGCCTGAATTCTGTTCTTCTCCACTGTTCTCTGCATTCATTGTGTTCATGTTCAAGCCCAAAGGCGACTCTGGATCTTCCACACCCCATGCTGCATGATGGTGCTGTTCTTAACAAAGTACGTCACTTGCTGTGGCGCCACCCACGCCACCGCATTCTCAAGCTTCACTGTCTTCGGGTGCTCATGCATTTGTCTCTGTTTGCGTTCTGTGCTGCCAATGTTTGGTTGCCTTTGATTGTAAGTTTGCGATCAAGCAGCTCTTGTCTTCTCCAAAAAGGCATGCTGCACTTAGGTCACAGGATATTGTCCACTGGCCTGGTTCAGCTATAAGACCTCGAGCTGGGAGGCGGAGGGCAAGTATGAGAACACAAAAAACTCTGTGGCACAATGCTGCACCATACCACACCACACCATTGTTCGTTTGTCTTCATTTGTGCCATCACAAGACGCACGCATTCTTTTGTTCATCTGTTGTGTGCTGCGTGCCAGTGGCAGCTCTTTCTTCTGTATGTGTTGTGCTGTTTTCCCCAGTGTGTGCACACTGTTGCCAGCACGGAAAGTTCGCCAAAGCCAGGTATGCTACGCTCTGAGGGTTTATATGACGAGGACGAAGATGTCCTGTCATATCTCAGTGCGCTTCTGTAAGGCAGCCAGAACAACGTCACAGCACATCTTTGGAACTTTGCACTTTGCATGTTTTCTTGTGTTTTGGCGTTCAGCTGTAAGACCTTGGAGGTTTGGATTTTGGACCAACATTTGTGAAAAGTATGGAATGGAGGAGATGGAATATGGTGCAAGTGGCTTCAGTGCGTGCCAAGGGAGATTGCTGTGGGCCTGCCGTCCCCAGGTGAAGGCTGCTGTTTCTGGAGGGTTTTGTTCGAAAAAAAATCTGTTCGGAGCTGGGAAATTCATATTCACAGACACTGTTTCCTGAGGGCAGGACTGCACAAAGTGAGTGTTGCAGTCTGCATTCAACGCGACAAAAGGTTGACTGGCACATCAAGTGGTTTTACATTTCTCAAGGAAGGAAGGAAGGAAGGAAGATTGTGCAAGGTGCAAAAAGGTGGATGAGCAAAATCAAGTGGTTTTAAATTTCTGAAGAAAGGTTGTGAAGGAAGGTGTTTTCATGCATGAGGGTGCATGAGTGATGTGGATTTGCAATTTTGTGCCAATTTTTTGTCACATGGGGGCAACGATAGTATGATGGAAAATTGCATGATTGGCACCAGAGTGCTCGAAGAAAGATTGAAAAATGGTTTGGGACATTTTTCTGCATTTCAGACCCTTCCCCGCCAGGCTAGGTCTAACAGAAGTGTAGAAACACGCGGTTGCAGTTTGTTTGGGCATCAGATGTTTTTGAATGGCCAGGGTTATGTATGTATCCGATCAAAGTGCCCATTTGCGTCGGTCAACTATGGTTTGCGTGTCTTTTCGATGTCGGTGAATATTATATGGGCCCAATGAGGTTTTGAGGTGCTGGGATTCCAATGACAGTAAATAAAGCAAGGAGCAAAGGGAGTGGAGTGGAGGCTCGGGAAACTGGAAAATCAGTACAAATTTCATGGAAATGTCGCCAATACCCAAAGATTCGCGCATGGGTTCCTGGGAAGCTCAAAGAATGTCCTAAAGCGAATCCAAACCACACCAAAGTGCAAGGAAATTATTTTGAGTTGACCATTTTTTGTTTTGAATGCACTGCATTGTTCTCTGTTTCTTTTTTCATTGCCTGGTCAAATTAATCTTTTTGTTTTCTTTATTGCCTCCCCCATTGCTGTAGCTGTAAAACACGTGTAATGCAACATGTGGAATACCAACCCCCCACCCCTATTTCCAAACTCCCCGAAAAGTCGGTCACTTTCCGCTGACCTCAGTTGGGAGCCTGAATCCGATTGAGCCCCACACTTTGGGTATGTGGTCACGGCGCCTTGGCGTGGTCCCCAGTACTAGCTGTGGAGACGTGTGCAAATGCGTCGAGCTGGAGTCCATGTAGTGCACCGAGTGCGACGCAAGGGTGCTAGGCCACCGGTTGGAGGCGGCGAGGAAGCTGGCAACAACTCTGCAAATTTGGGAGGAGACGATACGGGTTCTGCTCAAGGAATAGGTGTTGACTTCATTGTCCCGCTGGAGTCCAGATGTGGAGGAGACGAGGAGGCACTTGGCGAAGGTGATGCATGAGCTAGCCACAAATGCGGAGCATGCATCACATATATTGCCGCCGGACTTGAGCCCCAGACAGTACATCCGTTGGATTTAGCTCACCCTTGACCCACATAAGTTCTACCACAATTCTTGACCATCGGAGGGTATGTTGCGGCCGATTTTGTGCACTGCACATCGTGGCTGCCCTATGATGGACATTAGAGAGCAGTGAGGACAGGTTATCGCCATACAGTCAGAGGTACCCATGGCCCCTACAAGCACACAATTTTACCGTGTCCACCACACCCCCAGGCTTGGCCGCATGCTGAGTAACCACCCACTCCGGCGGCCGTTTTATACGCATTCCTCGCTCGTCCCCCCACTGACCGGCATAGTACACGCTCCATTGGCGTGCCGCATCGCAAAAAACTGTAGCTACCGAGGGCAGAGATTCATGGGGTCTCCATGGGACCAAGGCACGACCAATTCCTTCTAGGACGCCCCTCTTCCAGCAAACTTTATACACATGGACACACACCCCAAGCCCACAGGTGGCGATTGAAATTGCCCCCGATGCAAGTTTCACAACTAAGCGCGACACACACGGTGTCTCCATTGTGACCATCCAAAGCACCGCAAACGGCGATCGAAGCACCGCAAATTGTGATACCCCTTTTGTGGCCGACATAACCGACCCAACCGAGACCGATGTCACTGGTGTAAAACTCCAGCTCCAGTGTCTGTGGCGCCACCTTGTCGGAGCAATTTTCACCGCCAACACTGCAAGAGCAAGTCACCAGGTCACCAGCAGGGCACAACCAAAGCGGCCGCGTGGACCACCTGCGGGATCCAGGACGTGCAGTTGTGGAAATGTGAACTATCCATCTTGAGTTGTCTGCAACTGGAAAGGATGCAACCTAAGCTGACCTGTGGCCAACCCACTGTCATCGTTGATCAAGCAAGGAGGCTTGTCTGTGATGCCACCCATGCCCCCACCAATGCATCTCACGCGTGCGACACCGTGACCATGGGCACAACCTGCCCCCGTGGGAGGGGTCCATCCCAATGCCGCCGGCGCTGGCCGAGTAGTTCCCCACCACACAACGGTCAAGTGTCATCCTAATCATCCGAGGTGATGTACACACATAGTGATGACACGACGAGACGAGTCGCCCCTACCCCCGCCCCCACCTTGTAATAGCTACGCCCTTGTAATAGCTACAGTAGGCGTAGGGACCGTATTAATTTGGTACCTTATTTTAATTCGGCACAAATGTAGTGCAGCCGCATAACACATGGGTTTGGTGACAAATTTGCTAGCTACATAGGGTCATGGGCATGTTTGTTGTGAGTGTTTGCCCAATTGAACCCACATAGCTCTGATTTGGGGGACATTTGTGTACTATATCCCCCTTTCTTGCACCAGCTCACCATGCAATCTTCTCTTTTTCAACCTGGGTGTCCAGTGATTTTCACACGTTCCACCAGTGAGCGTGTGGATGCCACAATGAAGGGGCCATCGGAGAAGGGGGACCTGTTTGAGCCCCCCACCAAGTACCGGTGCGTGGAGGCCACTAGCACCTCCGCCTCTTCGTCCGTTTCCATGGACTGCACCAACGTGAAGTCCACACGGCGGCGCGCAAAGGCGGAGGTTGCTGCTGCCCCCATCCGAACATTTGCAGGCTTCTCATGCTTCATAGCTTGTGAGAACATGGGTGTGAACCTGAATTTCCATGTCTCAAACACTTTCTTGTGTTTGCATGCCTTTGGGAACGTGGGCGGAGGTTAAGGTGCACTCATACCATGCATTCTCTCACGTGTATGTCGGTAGTTGTATGTGTCGTGCGCAAGCCACGCCCTTGTAATAGCTACAGTAGGCGTAGGGACCGTATTAATTCCGTACTTTGGCGTAGCTATTGCAAAGGGGGGGGGGGGTACAATCCATTGTGCAAAGGCGGCATGGGAGACCTAGCAGGGAGGAGTAACAGCTGCGGCCCTGGTGCAGCGGATCCTACTGGCATTTGTCCAGGGGGGCACATATGCTCTCGCTGCAGCCTTCTTCTAGCCCAAGTTCCTGCAGGGGGCCCTCACACCGTGGACACATGGATGGCCCGGAGCTCCCGGAGGAGCTCATCTGTCAACAGGACGGATGGGGGCTGGGTGGGGCGGTAAGGGTGGACTCGCTCGGGTGCACAGGTGGACCATCTCGTCTCCTTTCCAGGCGTCAGGTGCGTAACTGCCCAATGATACGGGTCCCCAGAGTAGTGAGCCGCTCCGGTCTCCAGAGGCCCGGCCACACACAAGGAGCCCACCAGTAAGTTCCCCGACCTAACTAAAGCCACTGTGCTCACCCTCACGACTCTCAGTTCATTGGCCCTTGGGACATATGAATGACACACACATGCGGCGCGACGCATGTGCCGTGTTGGGTTTTGCTTGTACAAGGACCTGTGTACAAGGGGGGGGGGGTTTCGCCAGGGGAGAATTTCGTGGGGAAAATTTCGCCGTTAAGAAAGGTGGCGAAATTTTCCCGTGGCGAACTTTTGGCGTAACAGTTCCATACTTCGCCACAGCTGCAGGCATTGTGTTTCCTGAGCAGGGCCAGGCGCGATTACGAACGCGCTTGTGCCAACCATTTGCTGCGCAGATGCATGAATCTGACGATCAAGTTGCAGTTTTGGACCCTCTGTGTAGTGCATGTGTTGTCGTTTTGTGACCATTGGAGACTACTTCAGGCAGGGTTTGTTTGTGCATGAAAAACCAATCTCATCGGATTCACAAGTGCTGGACAGATGAAACACATTGCATCACGGTATTTGAACCAGCGCCTGTGCAATTAGAGACAAGTGCACGTACCACTGGAGTAATGACCACATTTGACATCCATGTCCTCAAGGGGCATATACAGACGGAGAGACAAAATTTTTTTCGAAAATTGACAGACATTTTGCGAGACACATGCTTGCTTGGGGCTTTGGGGATTTCAAGGGTGGCGAAATTTTCCCCTGCCGAAATTATCCCCTGCGAAATTGTCCCCGGGCGAAACCCCCCCCCCCCTGTATGCACTTAGAGTCGAATGATCCTGACACAGTACACACGTCACATCCACTAAAAACGAATGCCTCCCAGGCGTGGCACAGCGTCTGCACTACTGCATGAAGGAATCACACATGTTATGCCAGCATGATACATGGACCTCCGGTCAACTCGGCTTCTGAGTGCGCCTATACTGTACATAAATGGACTTTTAGCTTTCCAGAGTTCTCTTGAGTACACTCAATGACACCTTGAGCGCCAGGAACTTAAAAAAAAAGGCAATACGTTCTAGCAGGCCCCTCAGGCCCCTCGGGCCCCGGTCCAAGAATGAAGAGGAGCTGTCTGGGTTTGATGCAGCACCGAAGGAACACATGAAAACCCAGCAGAAAGTGAACACTGAATTGCTTCAGCATAAGACCACGTTAACAACTTTCGACAAGGCTCTCATCGCAGCAAAAATTATCCCGCGCTCTGCAATGCACGCCACAGTGACTGTTGAAGATGCCACGGATGTCGACATGTTAGCACAACGCAGTACTCCACCACGAAACAAGAGGGACGGAGCTTTGAGCTCAAGTGCTGTTCCATCACCAGATGTAGGCCCCCGGAAAAAACGACCTGGCTCGGCTGATGCTGATTGGTACATGGCACTACAACCGGCCGTTGGTACTAAAGCCGGGGAATTATGGCCAGATGCATTGATGGATGATTTGCTGGTAGACTAGACGGCACATCAGTTCGAATAGCTGGAGAACTGGCTGAAATAATGGTCGATGGAAGAAATGCTGCAGACCATGTTGAGCCTGAAGTCAGGGGTTTCTCGTAACACGCGCAACAAAGGAATTAATACCATCCTTCGCGGCACACGCATCCCCCCAAAGTGTTTTGCCTTGCGACCAACAACATTGGCTTGAATGCGATTGATGATGGACTTCGCTTGTTGCAAGTAAGACTTCGGTCTGCACAAACGAAATGGTCACCTGCAAAGCATTTGTTGAATGCCACAACACAGATGCCCACAAATGCATGAAAATATGATTATGTTCAACCTCATCCTCACCGCATTCACATGATACTCTGTTGAGACATGAATTTGGTCTGGATACATCCGGGATAAGTGTGTGGTGTTTAATTCAGGCTACAGAGCAAGGAGACAGATGGTTATCTGATGCCACGGTAGTACGTTAAAATTTGATTAAAGCATTTGCCGAAAAGCCCCCACTGTGGTTGCGAGTAAGTCACAAACTGTTTAGGAATAGTCCCCGTGTACCCCCCATGTGGGCGCGCAGATTTGCCATGCTCACACTACATACCACAACGTTTGGCACCACCCAAAGGCACTGTGCCACACAAATCACTTGGCACTGGATATGCACCAGAGAGACGTCAGCACGTGTCCACAGCCTGCTGCAGTTGATTATGTACTCCCTGACCACGGGCGGGCCGTCTCCTCGGTTCGAGTACGCGACCCCCCCCCCACCCCCCTGCCCCCCCCCCCCCTGCCCTCCGGGCCTACTTAGTTACCAAGGGTCAATAGCTACTGGCCATACATATGGTGGCGCCCGTAAATTTTTTTTCCATTCCCCTTGCCCACGTAGCATCCCTCCCCGCCCAGGCGGTGGAGCACCCCAACGCTATACTTGAACCCAACCTTGACTCCAACGCCCACCCCAACCCTCAGCCTGCTCCTAACCCTACACCTAACCCTACCCATGACCCTAACCCTAATCAAGATATTGGGACCGAGCTGGTGCGGGAGGGAACATCAGCTATGATTGGTGAGGGACATCAAGAATGATTCACACATTGATGGCTCTTGACAAAGTGAAATCAGCTTGCAAGTGAACCCCATCGCCACGAGGCCCACTTTCAAGGCTTTTGTTGGACTTCTCAGGGGCCAAAATGCCCCAAAATGGGCTCAAAATGGGCTCATTTCACCCGTTTGTGCACCCCAAATGGTCTAGGATGAGGTTTGGGAAAATGCGTTTTTGACCCATTTTTGACCCATTTTTGGTCCCAAAACAACCCATTTTCCAGGCATTATGGGATTTTTGGAGGACCAAAATGGGCCACCACAAGCTCAAAACGGTCCAAAAACACTTGTTTTAGCGTCGCACATGGTCTAGGATCATTTTTTGAGAAAAGTCATTTTTTTGCCCCTACTGGACCCTGTTGACCCATTTGGGCACCCACTTGTTTGGGCTTGAGCTTGAAGCTTGCCGCGGCCTGGTGGGCCTAGGTATTGGGGTCTAGGCGTCCGTTTGGGCAATTTTGAGGGGTGGAAACCACAAAAAGTGGGTTGTTTGAGCACCCCAAGTGGTCTAGGAACGAATTTGGAAAAAACGATTTTGGATCATTTTTGGACCCACAGATGACCCATGTAACCCTACCCTAGCACGTGCATGGTGCGCGCTCAACACCACTCTGTTGTGCCAAAATGGGGCATCGAAGGGTGATGACAATATGGAAAAATGCTTCAAAGTGATCCCATTCATTGTTATTTAGCACCATAAGGGTGCCCAATGCAATTCATGGCTAAAAAACACGTTACGAGAACGTGCAACTTGAAAAAATATGCAAAAAGGGTGCTTTTCAAGGCCGATTTTGCGGTATTTTGCACCCATAAACAGGTCGTTGGACGCACTACTTGGGTGTAAAACCCACTAGACAGCGACCAAAGGTGATTGTTCATCATGTGTATATCAATCTCCCTGCCAATGCCCCTCTCCAAGGACCTAATAGGCACCCATAAATGCCAAAAAATGGCATTTTTTGGCCATTTTTGACAGATTTTGAAACCTGGGTCCGCCACTTGCGAATCGCGTTCCCGGCCGCCACCGTTGAGTTTCTTGCTCAAACTCTGTGTGATTGTACTTCACGCCCATAGGTATCATATACCAAAATTTCAGCCGAATCCGAAGCACCACGACAGAGTTCTGATTTCCCCCCATGTTGCATGTGCCGCTGCTGCTTGCTGCTGCTTGCTGCTGCTAAACCTAAAGCCCATTTTCAAGGTTTTTTTGGGAATTTTGGAGGGTCAAAACGGGCCACCATGGGCTCAAAACGGGCTAAAAACACTTGTTTGAGCACCCCAAGTGGTCTAGGAACAAATTTGGAAAAAATAATTTTGGATCATTTTTGGACCCACAGATGACCCCCGTGACCCTACCCTAGCACGTGCATGGTGCGCGCTCCACTCTGTTGTGCCAAAATGGGGCATTGAAGGGTGATGACAATGTGGAAAAGGCTTCAAAATGATCCCATTCATCGTTATTAATCATCACAAGGGTGCCCAATGCAATCCATGGCTATAAAACACGGCACGAGAAGGTGTGATTTGAAAAGGTATGCAAAACGGGTGCTTTTCAGGCTGATTTTGCGGTATTTTGGGCCCAAAAAGAGGTCGATGAGGCCCCTAATTGGGTACACAACACACCAAACGATGATGAAAGATGTTTGTTTATCATTTAGGTTAGTTCCAATGCAGATGGACCCCTTCACGCATATCCTAGACACCCAAACTGCCCCCCCAAAAAGGCATTTTCTGGCCATTTTTGACAGATTTTGAAACGGAGGTCCGCCACTTGCGAATCCTGTTGCCGGTCGCCACCGTCGAGTTTCTCGCTCAAACTTTGTGTGATTGTACTTCACACCCATAGGTATCATGCACCAAAATTTCAGCCAAATCCAAAGCACCACGACGGAGATCTGATTTTAACCCATTTCGCGCGTGCTGCTGCTTGCCTGCTGCTGCTGCTGCTAAACCTGGTAGGTCCACCCTAGACACTAAAAAGGGTTATAAAACCAAGACTGGTTCCACCAGCTCGGTGACCCCAACCCTAACCCTAATCAAGACTGAATATTGGGACCGAGCTGGTGGGGGACGGAACATCAGCTATGACTGGTGAGGGACATCCAGAATGATTCACACATTGATGGCTCCTGACACCGTGAAATCAGCTTGCAAGTGAACCCCATCACCACGAGGCCCATTTTCAAGGCTTTTTGGACTTCTGAGGGGCCAAAATGCCCCAAAATGGGCTCAAAATGGGCCCATTGCACCCGTTGGTGCACCCCAAATGGTCTAGGATGAGGTTTGGAAAAATGCGTTTTTGACCCATTTTTGACCCATGTTTGGTCCCAAAACAGCCCATTTTCAAGGCATTTTGGGATTTTCGGAGGACCAAAATGGGCCACCACAAGCTCAAAACGGTCCAAAAACACCTGTTTTAGCGTCGCACATGGTCTAGGATCATTTTTGAGAAAAGTCATCTTTTTGCCCCTACTGGACCCTGTTGACCCATTTGGGCACCCACCTGTTTGGGCTTGAGCTTGCAGCATGCCGCAGCCTAGTGGGCCTAGGTATTGGGGTCTAGGCGTCCGTTTGGGCAATTTTGAGGGGTGGAAACCACAAAAAGTGGGGGGTTGCGGGTGGAGTAGGTGCCCTCGGAATCGCATTTTGAGCCATGTAGCCAAGATATGGCCTATTCTTGGTTTGTGGTTGTCGGCATTTGGAGCTTCCCGGGGCCTTTTTGGGCCGTTTCCGGGACATATGATGGAGTTAGAGGGCCGCAAAGAGCTCGTTGACACGGGGAAGTCAAGCCGCACGTGGAGTGTACCCACCGTTTCCCTTCGTATGGCCGTTTTGAGTGTGCTCCGGGGCTTTTTTGGCCTAAAAATGGCTGTTTTTGGCCCTAAAGTGCAGTTCTTGAAACTGAGGTTCGCCACTTGCGAATCCCGTTCCCGGCCGCCACCGTTGAGTTTCTTGCTCAAACTTTGTGTGATTGTACTTCACACCCATAGGTATCATGCACCAAAATTTCAACCGAATCTGAAGCACCACGACGGAGTTCCGATTTTTACCCATTTCGCGCGTGCTGCTGCTTGCTGCTTGCTGCTGCTTGCTGCTGCTGCTGCTAAACCTGGTAGGTCCACCCTAGACACTAAAAAGGGTTATAAAACCAAGACTGGTTCCACCAGCTCGGTGACCCTAGCCCTAATCAAGACTGAATATTGGGACCGAGCTGGTGGGGGAAGGAACATTAGATATGAATGGTGAGGGACACCAATGAGTCACACATTGACGGCCGTTGACAAAGTGGAATCAGCTTGCAAGTGATCCCCTTCACCACAAGGCCCACTTTCAAGGCTTTTGTGGACTTGTGAGGGGCCAAAATGCCCCAAAATGGCCTCAACATGGGCTCATTTCACCCGTTTGGCCACCCCAAACGGTGTAGGATGAGTTTTGGAAAAATGCGTTTTTGACCCATTATTGACCCATTTTTGGTCCCAAAATAGCGCATCTTCAAGGCATTTTGGGATTTTCGGAGGACCAAAATGGCCCACCACAAGCTCAAAACGGTCCAAAAACACTTGTTTTAGCATCACACATGGTCTACGATCATTTTTGAGAAAAGTCATCTTTTTGCCCCTATTGGACCATAGTGACCCATTTGGGCACCCACTTGTTTGGGCTTGAGCTTGCAGCATGCCGCAGTCTAGTGGACCTAGGTACGGGGGTCTAGGCGTCCATTTGGGCAATTCTGAGGGGTGGAAACCACAAAACACGGGGGGTTGCGGGTGGAGTAGGTGCCCTCAGAATCGCATTTTGAGCCATGTAGCCAAAGATATGGCCTATTCTTGGTTTGTGGCTGCCGCCAGCCAATCTGCACAAAATTTGGGGCTTCTGGGGGCCTTTTTGGCCGTTTCCGGTACATATGGTGGAGTTAGAGGGCCGCAAAAGACTCGTTGACATGGAAAGTCAAGCCGCACATGGAGTGTACCCACCGTTTCCCTTCGTTTGGCCGTTTTGAAAGGGTTCTAGGGCTGTTTTGGCCCAAAAATGGCTGTTTTTGACCCTAAATTGCAGTTTTTGAAACTGAGGTCCGCCACTTGCGACACCCGTTCCTGGCCGCCACCGTTGAGTTTCTGACTCATACTTGGTGTGGTTGTCCCTCACACCCAAAGGTATCATCCACCAAAATTTCAGCCGAATCCGAAGCACCACGACGGAGTTCTGATTTTTACCCATTTCGCGCGTGCTGCTTGCTGCTTGCTGCTTGCTGCTTGCTGCTGCTGCTGCTGCTGCTGCTGCTGCTAAACCTGGTAGGTCCACCCTAGACCCTAAAAAGGGTTATAAAACCAAGACTGGTTCCACCAGCTCGGTGACCCTAGCCCTAGCTCTCACCCCAGAGGGAGGGCAAGGGGAGGTAACGGGAGCCTGTGCCCCCCCCCCCCCACCACCACCCCAAATCGCCCCACCTGGACCCCCCCCCCAACCGACCCTCCCGACCCCCCCCCCCATTGCCCCTCCCTGAACCCCCCCCTCCAATGCCCCCCCCCCCCCCCCTGGGGGCCTTTGGCCCATTTCTACTGGGGGGGGTCGCGTACAAAAGCGAGGAGACGGCCCACCCGTGTCCCTGATGCCCCCGATTGGATTCCAGAGTGCACTGCCCAATGGGTATGGTCACTGCATGACAGTCCACCACAACCACATCTACAATCGGTGGGTTCCGCTGCATATTCTGGTGTATTGTGGTATCTACATGCATCTGAAACTGCAGTTGCTGATTTGACACCCCTACAGTGTCTACGCCTGCATTCACATTTCAAACGTCAGCACAAGGGTCGTAGCTCATTGTGGGCAGCGTCAGAATACCAGCGGGTACTCTGCAATGGATACACTCGAGCCATAGAAATGGCTGATAACAAAAGCAACTTAGGGTGTTGGGCTGAATTGTTGGAATACCGCGTCCCCCACCTACCCTTCAACAAAAACCCCCTACTCTGGATGATCCGCGCGTGCATCACACATACACAACTGGTCGTTGTCTACACCGGTACATGGACACATGATCTATGTAGTGTTTCACGTACACCTGTTCTGCTTGTATATCGGGAAGACGGAGGGACCACTCATCACCAGACTGAGAAAGCATTGGACCACAGCACGATCTGGGGCTGAAGAGAGCCCATTTTACAATATGCTGTGTAGGACGGGAATACACCACTGGACCATTGCACCACTACAGTGGACTGGTTGTGGCATCACAGCATGTTTCTTGGAAAGGGCGCGGTGGTTTAAGTGGAAAAAATGGGCGCTCAATGCGTGCGCACCAGCCATCCCCTCTGCAGGTGATGTCAGTTCCCCCGGCCACAGCACACAAAACACTTAGCCACTGTATTACGCCGCCTATACTGCGCGCGCATCGACAAAGACTACACAAGTGTATTTCCTGCAGAAAGAAACAGCAGCGATATGTTCAGGTCTGAACATTCCATACGTGCCTGCACCTGTAGTAAAAGTGCCTGATCTCACTAGAGAACAGCGAAAGGCAGTGAATACTGTGGTTAGTGGAATGGTTAAGTCTGTGTTCGTTCGAAGGTGGCAGCGCCAGGCGATTCGAGCTTGTATAAGAGTCGTACACACTGTGCCTAACATGCTACGGAAGGTCGTTGAGAAATTTGAAAACACCGCAGCGTGGAGTGACACACAACGTGAGTGCTGTCGTACTGAACAATACAGATTGGTGTGGGGCGATGCGGCACATGCCATGATGCATATGTGCCCTGACGCCAAATGGCCTCCCTCCTCAGCCATTGCTGCAGAAGCAGCGATGTTGCCTGCGGTGTTGTAGGCAGATGGCGCGATTACAAAATTGCCCACTCTTTGGAAGCATCCACACACCATGGTGTCCTATTGCAGCTCTTATGAATTGCTTTCTTCATTGCTCGTAACACTGCAGTGTTGGGATGTTGACAAGCATGTCATGTCATGTCATGGAGCGCTAGAGCCATCGTCCGCTGGCCCGCCCAGTGGGCGTCCATCAGCAGAACGTCTAGCCGTCACACACACACGCACTCCGATGGAATGGGCCCCAGGTGAGGGGGGGCCGAGAGCATTATGCATGGCGTGAAGGAGAGAGGTGCCCGGACCAAGCTAGGCCCACCACGGGCATGCGAGTGGACGCTCAGAGACACCAGTCCCGTCGACAGGCCCCGGCTTTCTGGGAACTGGTGGGTTTCACCTTAGATGGAATGGGCCCCAGGTGAGGGGGGGCCGAGAGCACCATGCATGGCGCGAAGGAGAGAGGTGCATGGACGAAGCTAGGCCCACCACGGGCATGCGAGCGGACGCTCAAGAAACACCAGTCCCGCCGACAGGCCCCGGCTTTCTGGGAACTAGTGGGTCTCACCTTAGACGGTCAACGCGCGCACTCGAGGCACACTTGGTGAGGCAGTGGTGCGTCTGCCCCTCACAGGCTGTACCGCTGACCCCGGGGGGCGTCCAGGGTGGGTGGCGGCGTCGTCGGCCGGCCTGACTTGGATGTTGACAAGCCACAGCTAGCTGCATCCACGCTGAAATACTAATGAGAAACCAGGCCCAAGAAAACTGGAAGGGCAGCGCATTGATCAGTGACCCAGTGCATATATTAGCCAAACTGCCTGTACACATTGCCCACGGGCTGTGCAGACTGGGACCCCACTTTAATTCCCAGCGATCGTTCAAAGCTGACGGTGTGGAGTACCACATCACAGAACCGTGTACATGTATTGTCACACCCAAAATACGCAACTCCTGTCGCATACAACCACTTGTACACTACAATCCTTTACTCAAACAGTCACAGTGTACGGGGAGATCCCAATAGTTGGACGTTGGACAGTACTTGGCAGATGCGACGCATCTCACTTTTTGCTGTTAGCCCCTTCCTAGCGACGTTGACATTGTCACGGATTTGTGATAATGAAACAGTATTACCTGCTGGTGTTTTCCACACTGGGAATGGTGCTGCCTGTACCAACTCTCCAAATACAATAAGAGACGCTGGGGTGCAGGCAGTATAGTATGGAGTGTCCACCGTGACTGCAAAGGGCTTGATAGAGCGGGTCGAGCAGCTTCAAGTTCGTTTTGGCATATATCGCATGACGAGTTAGTTCAAATGGTACAGTTCTCACTCCAAGAGGACAACCATGTATGGAGTGCCGGCTCCCTCTGGAGACGAGACGATGCCATCCCTATGGGTGGGTCTTTTCGTGCGCAGTGCGCCGACCTGCACAGCTTGTGGACGTTGCGTTTCTTCGACGGTGGTAGACGGCTTTATCCTACCAAACTGCTCTTTGCAGTCAGCTTCTCCAATACAAGTGGCTCCCCACTAGCTTAGGACCTAGGGTGCAATATCGCTTACTTTCAGCACTAAAATGGATGCGGTGATGTCTTCGCTCGGACAATGCAAAAAACAGGTGAACGCTCGCGAAGCAATACGTAGAGTCTGCCGGCTTATTAACGGACGACTGACTGCGGCTATGGGTCGCCACAACATATCAGGTAGTCGTAGTGCTTTGGCTTTGCCCAACAGATACATTGATACATCGGTGGGATGCGGGGCTTCACACCTGCTTTCCATGAATGCTCCACAACTCGTTCTTTCAGTTTCTGCTCAATGTCTTTGGTTGTGTCAGTCACTTTGATATAACCCTCATCTGTGGCAAACTGAACATGCTGATCCTAGGCCCATTGTCTACAGAAAGCCCACATGGCTGCACTATGTTTATCTACAATTCTGATATAAGCAATAGTGCACAGCCGCTCCATCATTACTAGGACAACGATTTCCATGTTCTACACAGTATATGAGTGCACTGCGCGCTGGCCCCAAATGGTGCTGGGGAGGGGGTAGTGGTCGCTGAGTTTCCCGAGATATGACATATATTGTGTTTATAAGGTGTCTGCATTGCATATCTGTCATGTGCTTGGCGGCTGTGAATACCGCTGCTGTGACATTGGGTTGTACCTCGGGTGGCACAGAGTTGTTGCCTTTCGCTGTGGCTTTTAATGAGGAGACCACGGTGTCATTGGACACTGTCTTCTCTATAGGTCCAACAAATCAACGCTGCTGCAGCTTAGTACCCGGGAGCAGTTATGCATCCTCTGCAACTCTTCTTCCGGACTGAGAGGCGCCTATGGTACCACTGATGAGGCTTTTGTTGTGCTGACTTGTGCCTGACTGTTGACTAGCACACCACAAGACTCCATACGGGGGGGGGGGGGGTGCATTTCGCTGCTGGGGGTCCAAGAAGAAGCCCCCGGTATGCTCCTGCTCGAAACGGCAGCACTCCCCTGCCTGCCTGCATGCCCACTGGAGTTTTCCGAGCATGCGGCGCAAGGCCTTGGCGGAGTATCCTATTGTTGCCAGGCGCAGCCAGCAGCAGATTAAATGGGCTTGCAGGGGGGGATTCTCCATGCTGCCACCCTGCCCCCCCCCCCCCCCCCCACCACTTTCCCCATCCACCACGTGGTTAGGCTCGGCTCCAACTTTGATTTTGGGCTCACCACCCAATCCGCATGCTCGAGACTGGTCTTGGTGGCCGCCGCTTGGTCTCTGACCTGATCTGGACACCTGCCTGCAACCAGTACATCACCTGCATACTGGATCACCACCACGGAACCCGGGTAGCGCTCCACTAGGTATGCAGCCAATATGGCATGCGCCATGGACGGGCTGTGTTTCCACCCGAAAGAGAGTGCCTGTAGGGCATAGATCTTGCCCCCCACTCCAATCCAGATGTTGTCCCTTGCTTCCTAAGGCAGCCCACAGCTCCAAAAATGATTACTGATATCAAGGGTACAATAGAACAACTGTTCTTTCCTCGGCATTGTGGCCTGCAATAGTTGGGCAAGCCCATCCAGCGTAGGCAGCCGGAACAGCAGGGGTTCAGTGCACCTAGCATTAAGATCAAGCATGGGCTAAATCAGGGAGCTCTTCTGCGCATTTTATGCTGAGCATACGCCCTGGCATTGGGGGGTCGTTGGGAAGGTGACAGCGCCACAAGCTGCTGTTCCAGCAGGGTGTGAATCAGTGCCACCAATGGGGGATCTGTTGAAGAAGGCTCGGGGGGGGGGGGGGGGGGGGCTCTGTGGCTCACCGAAAATTCGCTGGGGACATGCCGTCCGAAATGTGTGTTGGTATGTTGATTTCCCCCGTTGAACCCAGTCCTTTAGCTGCCACCTCCACGGGCACTTTCAGCCGGTTCCCTGGTCTCTCGGTCCGGTATCTCACTAGATGACATGTTGTTTGATGTGCTACATACAAAAACCAGAGTGGACGCAGAGACGGTGCACACTCCATTGCCAGTGGGTACCATGTGCTACAGGGGCTGAAGGGGGGGGGGGGGGAAGCCGCACAGCGTAATCACTGGGTAGGAGCATGGACCCTGATCCCCTGAGAATGAAAGAGAAGAACCCAAATGAGTGCAGTGCATGCTTTGTGTTGAAGGGACACTACCTAAACCTTAGTTTATGGATATAAACTTTCGTTTAGGATACCGACTGTGTTTTTTAGTTGATTGTCTGTGACACATAATGGAGCCCCCCCACCCCCCCCCAACCTGGCCCTGGGCACTTGACCCCACCCACCCACCCTTATCACATGCCTGTGATTGTGCTTTGCGCCCCGCCCACCCACCCCATGCTGCGACATCGACGCCGGCGTGGCACAGGCCGCTGCCAGTTCTCTGCCTGTACATTGTCTGTTGGAAGCAGCCTGACTGGCTGCACATGCACTGGCCCTGGCCCTGCCCGGGTAGGAGCATGCACCCTGATCCCCTGAGAATGAAAGAGAAAAACCCAAATGAGTACAGTGCATGCTTTGTGTTGAAGGGACACTACATAAACCTTGACAGGGTAGACCCAGCTCGGTAACAACCTCCTACCTTCCCCCCCCCGTGTCCATCCCCCCCCCCGTGTCCATCCCCCCCCCCAGGGGGGGAACCGTCACTTGGCCCATGAACAATAAGAAATCAATAGGAAATCACAGGCGCCGAAGAAAATTTTTAGTTGGGTTATACTAGAATTGGCTGGTCGGGAGTGGTGTACGGCCCCCCCCCCCCCCCCCCAGGGGGGGAACCGTCACTTGGTGACGGTTCCCCCCGGGTTGGAGGGGAACCGTCGTCCCTCGGGGGGGGATGGACATGGGGGGGGGGAAGGTACTGAGCTGGGATTTCTGTGGCCGTGCCTGTTGCCTCCCTCCACAGGCAGGCTGTCTCTTGGTACACGGCAACGATGGCTACAGTGCCTTCTGCTGGTTTGCCTCGTGGCCACCTGCCGCGCAACCGCCAGCCCAAAGCCGGGCCTTGAGGATCCCGTCGCCCGGGACTCCGCCTGCAGCTCCTTCGCGGACCGCCCCTCGCTGGCCTTCCTGGTCCGGGCCGCTGTGGACCACGTGTACGAGAAATGGTACCTGTCCCTCGTGGAGTCGCTGGCCTCCTTCGCCCGGTCGATCCCGCTGGTGGTGGTGCTGGACGCCGAGGGCAGCGCGCCCCTGCACGCGCAGCTGCTTGCCCAGCGGTACCCGTACCCGTCGGTGCTGCTGGAGGCGATGCCCGGTGACGGTGGAGCGTGGCTGCGGACCAAGGGCAACCATCGCATGCAGTCCCTGGGGTACAACCGGATGCAGTTCTCCAACTTCTTCGCGGACCTCCAGACAGACGCGGAGGTGATCGGGATCATCGACACCGACGTGCTCGTGACGGCGCAGGTGACGCCGCAGGACATCTGGACCAGCGATGGCCGGATCATCGTCGGGCTGAAGGTCGGGAGTGACCGGTTCTGCGAGCCCACGGCGCACGCCATCGGCCGCCCGTGCCCGGGCGACGCGCTCGGATGGTGGGAGCCGCCCATCTTCTTCCACCGTGACACGTTCCGGAATTTCCGGGCGTACGTCATTCGGCGGCTGCAGGTGTGTGTTATGGTGTGCAGGGGCCTGTAGGCCCACCCCCGCCCGCCCGCGCCCCCGTGGACAGCCCCCCCCCCCCCCAACCCCCTGCACAGTCTCCGAACTCCCCACGCCCAAGACATGACGGCAAGCACAGTGAGTTCGCCGATGACGTGCCAGCCAGAAGGTCACAACACCCGGTGACAAGTAGTATGTAGGCTAGCCTTTTAGGCCGGCAAAAGGCGGCAAAGTAAAGGTGCCGCTGAGGGCCCAGTTGACAGATTGTACATACAACTAACTCCATTGGCGGGTGTATGAAATCGAACTGCCGAACAATGCTCCATCTGCATACCAGGCCGTGCATGTGTTGGGGGTCGTGGCGCCAATCACATATCAGTGAAGAGATTTTTCTCTGCATTCTGCATTTCTCTGCTGCGTATTCTTCATCCCTTGACGCCCCCCCGGTTCAGGGTTGTGCGCACGCGGCGGTTTCCCATAGCAGGGCCGGGGTCCAGAGGGAAGGGCGACATGGAATAGGGCCTGGGTCCAGATCAAAGCAGACCGGCCGCACGCTGTTGTTGCATCGCGTGGGAGCGGGAGGCAGTGTAGACATGTGGCGCCACGATGTGTCATGCGGGCGCGGTTGTGCCAGGCAGTGCGCGCGTGTGCGTCGCCACTTCCGGGTGTGTGTTGCAGTGTGCTGCCGTGTGCGTTCGTGGGTCAAAGCGTGTGCAGCTGTGTGCTGCAGAACGAGAAAAACATCATGGAGTTAGGGGAGATGACTAGGCAAAATTCTGTGGTGGGCAATCAAGAAAGAGGTGTCTGCTGCGTCACACGCAGACACACGCATGCACGCACGCACGCACACGGCTCGTGTAGCTAAGGAGAGGAAGCTGTGAATCAGTGTGCTAGGGGCTTCTGCAGGGCCCCCTTGGACTACAAACTGATGGTTCTGCAGCGCAGTAGGATGGTAGGAATGTTGAACCTCGCAGTTTGAGCATGATTGAAATGGATGCCTTGGCACAGAGACACTCACACACGCACGCATGGTCGCACACAAGCACGTACACACATCACATCCAGGGATTTTATTCTCAGAGTGTTCTGGCGCAAGCTGCCTGTGGCTGAGCGTATGTTTAGGTTCTAAATGGTTCTTTCTCCGGGCTGTTCCCTGTGCGGCCTGCCCGAGGATCATTCCCACGCACTTAAAAAGTGTCCTTACTTGTCTCTCCCCTTCTCCATCATTCGACGGATTTGGAGGGCAGTGGTGTGAGATAATGACTGGATTGAGCCGTCACGGATGTGTCTGGAACACCGGACAGACTCCTTAACCTCGGTACAGGGATGGCTTAGTTGGGCGGCTATATGTGCAAGGTGGCCAATTGGGTGCGAATACATCACGTTCCAGCGGGTGGATGTCACCACATCAAGACTTGGGGGTCCTTTTTAGGGGGGGGGGGGGGGGCTGCAGGCCAGCACAATAACAACCACTCTGACAGCTATTTCTCAGTTTGTTTAGACACAACAGGAAGGGGGCTGTGCAATCGGCAACCCCGCAACAGAGGTTCTTCCGAGTGGGTTTTTTGGATCCACACTAGGGCCTCAAACGGAATCGGGGACATCAATTGATGAAGTCCACGCAACCTCACTTTGTCACGGTAAGTACATCAACAGATTGTACAGCAGCAGGACCGGTACAGCAGCAGGACCGGTTGTGGCAGGGGCTGATTTGGAAAAGGCGGACGGGGTAGTTTTCATCGGGTATTCCCTGTGGGCGTCTCCCTGCTTCAAGGGGAAAGTGCAGTGGTGGTGCAAGTGTTGTGAGATATGCCGCCAGACATCAACGTCCATTTCTGCCGCAAACATGGGGAGCTGGGGGAGCAGGTGGCAGCCTGGCCCAAGGAAGAAATGCCCCCTCGAATTCGGGAGTTTATGATGCTTGGCCCCTGATTAGGCATGTGGCCACGCTTTTGACCCAGCGAGATGCGCCCATCACATGGGCGCAAGGAACAACGGCGGCCAGTGAAGGGTTGAGAAAGCTTTTTCGCACCATCAGCTCACAAGAAGAGATGCCAACACGACACAACTGCCCCGACCCCCCCCCCCCCCCCCGGGCCCTCTCAGAGCCACAGTCGCCAGCAGGCCAGGGGCTATTGCTGCCAACCCCCTCCGGCTTCCCCTCTCTGCTTCAGTGAGGCATCCACAGTCAGCCAGGGTGGATCCACAGACGTCTCCTCGGTATACTCCCCGCCGATTGTCACAGAGGACTACCTGCTCCGCACACCGCCTGAACTGTGGGATAACACCTCTCCCATGCCATTCAAAGACGCCAGTCTTCAGTCCACTACCGTACACTCCTCTCAGCAGTGCAGAAGCCCAGCGATTGTTGAAAAGGTCACGGACCTCCGGACCCACGGCCAGGCAACCTTTTCAGGATTGATGCCTTCCCAGCCCCTCCACTCCCTCCCACGAGGGCTCCAGCAGAACCCGTGGGTAGCAGCCCCCTGCGACGGCGTTCAGCACGGTGGACTCGCTCAGAGGGGCCTCCACGCAGGGAAGTACGGGCGCACGGAAACGGGATGCGGGAAGCGGTAGGAGCAAAGACGCCACCCCCTCTTGTTGCATGTTGCGTGTGATCTTAACCCAGTTCCTGCAGCCCAGAACACAAGAACGACCAGAACACAAGGACTTATGGTTTGATTGCATAGTTGTTGAACCTCGCAGTTTGAGCATGATTTGACAGATTTGGGCGTCACACATCCAGGGACACGGACCCAGGGAGCAGGCCTTTGGGGGTGGGGGCGACCCGCTCCCCTCGGCTGCAGTGTTCAGCAGAACCCACTTGCTGGTCAGCTGACACTTACCGAGCCCCACCCTTTGGCCACTGGGAACCAGCCGGGCCAGGGCCACTCCCTAGAAACCAGCTCCAAACACCCCAACCCCCCAGAGCAGAGGCCTGACACAAACAAGACCGGCGTGTGGCGCAGCGCGGCCGTCTGCAGGTGACCACCCTGAAGGAGGCCTTCCTCAACTGGACGGCTGTCAACGTGGCGTTCTCCCAGTTTTCGATGCTCGCCGCGTACGCATACTACTTCGAGCGCGACCGCTACCACTTCGTCGGGAACCACGCGCATGCGGCGATCCCGGTGGACGAGGTCACGCCGTACCCGCGCCCCTGGCTCCACATCAAGTACACCATCATGTACTGCCGCGGCGGCCGCAACCTCAAGGACCGCACCGACCACGCCATTTGGATGGGGCACTGCTTCGCCACGGATCTGAAGGCTGAGAACTGCAGCCGCCTGCAGGGGCACGTGAACCAAAACCTGTTCCAGCCGTGCCAGCGGTTCAAGCCCACGCCGCGGCAGCGGGCGCTGTTCGAGGAGCACATGGCCCGCGTCCGCCACCTCTGCCCCGCGGACCGGGCCACGTTCGAGTCCCGGGTGTGCGGGATGGCCGCGGCGCTGTCGGGGCGGCAGTGGACGGAGCCGATGTGCCGGGGCGCGGGGGCGGCCCGGGGCGCACGGGCGCCCGTGGAGTTCACACTGCCTGCAGCCTGAGGGGGACGTTTCTTAAGGACATCCACACTTTGTTTTGTTCTTTTTGTTGAGGAACACAGCAGGGCTGTCCTGGAGAACTCTTTTTTTCAAGGACAGCCCCCAAGGACAGCCCCTAAGGACCACCAACCGCCACCACCGCCAACTGCCAACCGCCAACCGCTAACAACCGCCAGCCGCCAACGGCCAACCGTATTGTGTCTTGTCCATGTCTTGACCATGAAGCAGAGACCGTCCCCGTGAAGGTTCGTATCCGTTGGCGTCACGAACCCCCTTTTTTACCCCCTTAAGGACAGCCGTGGAACGCAGACACCCTGGGCTAGCGGAGACAGGCCGATTGTTGGTGGTTACCGGCCAACCGCTTCGGCCAACCGCCAACCGCCGGCGGTTAGCGGTTGGCGGCCAACTTTCATCAGTTGTGCCCAGGTCCTGCCCTGTTTGAGGCCCCCCAGAGATGGATGCCCGGGGCCTGTTCTGTTTTTTCGGGCCAGGGAACTTGCTGAGCCTGAGTGGGACGTGGGACGTGCCGTCGTCCTGATGGGCAGATGGACGCATGGATTGCGCTGACGGACCATGAGCGATAGGCGCCTGGGCAGTGGACGACGAGGGCCGTGGTGTGGCAGGCGCGGCTGGAGTCTGATGCAGCCCCGCCATCCAAAGCGCCCGACACACGGGGACCGGGGCAGGATCGTGTGCTTGATTTGCAGGCGCTTGGCAGGAGATGCGAGCAGACATTCGACGCCAGCAGCGCACTCTACTCTGCGAGCGCAGTCAATGTAGAAGCAGACGGAGACTCGATGGGCCGTGAGCAGGGGTGCACTCGGAGGGAAGGGACCTCAGAGGCGGCCCCAGAAGCGGCTAGGCGGGCAGTTGGAGGAGGTTGCCAAAATGGGTGGGGGCGGTTGCTGTCGATTACAAATCCCATTGAAGCCGGCACTTGCCATCAGGGAGACAGTGGAGAGTGTGGGAGGTACCTCCCCCCCCTTCCAATGTAACCCTGGCCGCACAGGCCGCGAGCAGCAGAGATACACTGCATCAGCCGTCAACAGCCTGGAGGCACGCCTCTGCAAAGCACCACGAAGTGCACAGGGCTTGAAGGCCCAGCTGCCATTGACGATGGGTGACACGTGGCACGTGGTGATGCGGAACCTCCCGGCCCCGAGTGTCAAATCCCCCATTGTATGAGGGGGAGGGGAGCGCCCTCCGACTTTTACGATCCTGGGAATGGCTGCATGCACCAGGGATGGATATGATCGTGACCGATCTACTTTGGTGGTGGTGGGGGGGGGTCTGAGGGGCCCGAGATGATGAAATGACGAGTACGCAATTACTTGTCCCTCTTGTGGCAAAGGGTAAACTTTGCTGCCGAAGCCGCCGAATTTTTTTCTGAGGTGCCAAAAGTGGTCCAAAACCTCGAAAAAATTGCTTTTCAAAAAGGGTCATGAGGGGCCCAAAATCCCTTTTTTTCAAGGGTTAAAAGTGGTGAAAATTGGCCAAAATTGGCGGGCCAAATTTCGTCATTGTCATTTTGTCTTCGAGTGGGGGCGGGGGGGGGGGGGGGGATACCCCCCTCCCTCCCCCAACTATATCCAGCCCTGGCATGCACCGCCTGCTCCTCCACTCTCAACAGGCACATGCCTTGATGAACAAGCAGGTCACACTAAAGGCATGGCACCAGCCTGCCCTGAAAGGAGAGAGGGGCCACAGGGTAGTGCAACGGACGCTTGTAAAATAGGTTGGGGAGCAGGAGGCAGCGGTTACAATACCGTAGCAGCCGCAGTTGGAGTTGAACGGACACGGCTGGAGTGGAATGCCTGTCGGCGCAAGGCGGGGGGGAGTCTGCAACTTCCTGTTCCAGCGCAGGCGTGAGTGGATGTGCCAACTTCTGGTGGTGATGTGGAACAGTTTTTCTCACAGTGCGGCACAGTTTCCGAGCGTCAGCACACATTGGATGGTGACAACCGCCGCCTTCGTGTCATGCTTCAATTCCCTGGTGATATTGAGGGCTGCCTCTTGTAAGTGTAATGCCTTTTGGACCGAGTTGTACGATGTAAAGAAAAAATGTTGGCCGACTGTCTAGAAGTGTCGTTTCCTGAAGGTTGAGGACGGTTGCATGTGCCATTGCAATTTTTCGGTAATTTTCATGCAATTTGCATTTGGATTGGACGGCCCATGACTGCATCCCCCCCCCTTCCTCCCCCAGGGGCCAGTAAATTGCAAAGGTGTGTGACCAGCTGCACACTGTGCGCACACGCATATCTGGAGCTATCATCACATGTATTGCAATGGGGGGGGCGTACCGTGCGCTGTGCGAAAAGTTGGCTGTTCTCCACCACCGGGAATTCGGTAAGTTCAGAAGATTGAAAGGACGTCATTGAATGGCTGCTGCAGTGGACAGGGCTATAGGGGGCAGAATTTAGGTCCCTGGGACCCATGGCAAGCATCAGATGTTTGAATTTTTGAGTTTTGAATTGATTGTGCATGATTCCGCAGGTGGGTGGTTTTCAGGGTTGTTACCTGGATAATCACCGTAATAATTGGCGCTGTGCCGGCGCTGTGCCCGCGCTGTGCCCTCGCTGTGCGAAAACGCCCCCGGGGAACACCATCCATGACGCTGGTGGATGTGGCGAAATCGAAGCATGAAACCTGCACGTTTTTTGCAGCAATTGCTGAATCGAAGAAGTTGGCCAATGCTATGCCGCATACCCCTGGTCGTGTCCTGTCCTTGAGCATGCAGCTTTGCGTAATGACTGTCAAGGGCTAATGGGATGGGTGTGTGAGGGTGGGCGGTGGATTGGGATGGATGCCTCGGAAACGGTGCAAAGCAGGGAGGGCCCAAAGGGAATCCGGTGCGCGGGCAGGGCGCTAGACTGACTGGTCTGACCTGGGCCCCAGGATGCTTCGCAACACCCGGCATACCTTACATGCACAGCACTCCTTCCAAGGACTGAAAGAGAGGAGATGCGGCGTGTCTTTGTACGGTATCAACTCATGGTTTTTGGGGGTGGTCTGACATCACGGAGGAACGGTGGAATGGCGCGACTGCGGCTGACGAGTACTACATGGCCAAATTGCGCTTTCCGACAACCCTCGTTGATAGCATTCCCACCAAACTGCGCCACCACATACCCCGCATGATGGCACAATTCTAGGACAAAAGCATG
This sequence comes from Eutreptiella sp. 'Long Island Sound 2002', assembly GCA_964036045.1. NCBI lineage: Eukaryota > Euglenozoa > Euglenophyceae > Eutreptiales > Eutreptiaceae > Eutreptiella > Eutreptiella sp. 'Long Island Sound 2002'. Next base: position 37,365,337 of record OZ038397.1, read on the forward strand.
TTCGTGATCCCGCAGATCCGATCCACCATGCCCATGCCAAGGACTCCCAGGGCCAAAAGGGCAAGCGGAAATTGGGCGCGTGGTACCAACACTACAGAGCAGCGTGCGGTGACACCGCACATTACTGAGAGGGAGCTGAAATCCCATGCGTACTACAAGCCACAGCGCGTCGTGCAAAGCACAAAGGTCGCCCACCTGCAGCAAACGATACAAACCGTCTGCATAAAAGACACCCTATTCCAACATCCCTGCTGTGCGCGCAGCAAAGTGGCCGAGCTACATCCGGCCTTGAGTAGACTGGAAGCGACCACCAGACGGATGGCACATTCATACGCACGTAGGCAGTTGTCTCATACAGCTAGTGCATTACCTCTGCCAGGCGAGGCAATAGAATGTCAACTAATACCAGGTAATGCAAACAAGGTGGATGCTTGAATGTGAAAGATTCGCCATTCATGATGGGCTTGGCGCAATGGGGTGACCATCCAGGAACTCGTGGCACGTTCAGTCCCGTGTTGTTGGAGCGCAGTGGTGGGCGCCACTAGTCAGAACCATAACATCATCAATCATCTATCTATGCAGTCCATCATTCATCTATTCAGTCTATCACTCATCTTTGCATTCAGTTTATCAGTCATCTATTCAGTTTAGCATGCCTCTATGTATGCAGCCCATCATTCATGTTTCTATTCACTCTATTATTCATCTGCATTCTATTCACTCTATCATTCATCTGCATATTCAGTCTATCATTCATCCTTCTATTCAGTCTACCATTCATTTTTCGATTCAGTCTATCATCCATCTATCTATTCAGTCTATCGTCCATCTATCTCTTCAGTTGATCGTTCATCTCTCCATTCAGTCTATCATTACTGTCCATTATGGTGCCTCCCTCAACCTTGTCACATGACCCCAACCCCCGAACATGACCTCAAACCCCCACTATGGTCCCAGTTTTCTGCGAGTTCCCAAATGGGGGAAATCAAGGTGACTTTTGGAACAGCCGAATGCAGGCGCCTCAGGCCTCTTCTGGCCACTGCTTGGGGAGTCGCTGGTTGGTCAGAGCATGGTTGGAATTCGAGTTGCGGCCTTTTGATGTCACGTGTGTCCCGTATATCACGCGTGTCGCTTGTGCGGATTGGCAACACGGGCTCTGCACGTCTCCTTCTCTTTCCCGTTGCCCAGTGTCGGTCTTCATGGTGCACTGCTGTGTGCATGAGCGCGCTGACGCACCCCTGGCCGCCCCGCACGCGCCCCGTGCCCTGGGACTCAGCGATGAGGTATGGCGGACCATCTACGCCCACGTCGACTCGCACGCCCTACGGACAGTGTGCTCCCGCCTGCGCTCTCTGTTCCCACGCCCCCGGCCGTGGGCTTTGCGACTGAGCAACGACTGCTGGCGGGTGATCGACGGCTTCGCGCAATCCGAGGCGTTGCGACGCTCGTGCTCGCGCCTGCACCGCGTCATCCCATGGCGAGCGGTGTCGTGCTATGTTGACCCCCTTGCCGGCAGCGTGTACCCATTGTTCATTTTCCTGAAGAGGAAGCCCACCGTCCGGACTCTGACCGTCACCGGCACCCACTTTGATGCGCAAACTGCCAGCCAACTGTCGCTGATCAACACCATCCCCTCGCTCACCTCCGTGACTCTCAACCTGCCCCGGAACCAGCTGCGGGACTTCGGGTGCCGCGCGCTCTCGGACCTCGCGACGCTCCCCGCCCTGACAAGCCTCACAGTCGACCTCCGATGGAATGACATCACGAGCGGAGTTGCATATTTGGGGGCCCTCTCCAACGCCCCCGCTCTGCAGACCCTTCGGCTCTATCTTGGGGGCAACTGCAGCGGGCACCCCAGAGTTTCTCAGGGGCTGGCCACACTGAGGGACGCCCCCGCGCTGACCGACCTCACCATCGACCTGGAGCAGGAGCACATTGCGAACCACCAGCGGCTCAGGTCGCCGCTCGGGGTGAGCGCGCGGCACCTGGCGCCGCTGCTCAGCGACAGCCGCGCGCTCACCGCCCAGACCCTGAACCTCGCGGGCAACAACATCCAGAATGCCGGGGCCGGTGGGCTCGCCGGGCTGCAGATCGCCCCGACCCTCCGGACCCTGACGCTGGACCTGCGGCGGAACCGGATTTCGGAGGCGGGGGTGCACGCGCTGGTGGTCGCGCTGAAGGCGGCCCCGGCCCTGCAGGCGCTGCACCTGGAGCTCGGGGACAACGACGTACAGGACGCGGGGACGGGCGCGCTCGCCGATCTGCGCCGCTCCCGGTCCCTGACGGACGTGCAGCTCGGGCTCTCGCACAACGGAATCGGGGACGGCGGTGCAGTGGCACTGGCGGGCCTGGGCACCGCCGCCGCTCTGCAGGCGCTGCGGCTCGATCTCAGGGGGAACGCGATCGGGGGCGTGGGGAGGGCGGCGCTGGGCTGCATCCTGGCGTCCGTCTGCACGACGCTGCACTTCTACGACCCATCTCCTCCTGCGGAGCCGCGACGGGATTGTGCCGCTTCCTCCACGTCCAGCGCAAGCCCCCCCGATACCGCCTGCCGCGGGCCGGGTCATCTGGCGAGCGTTGCCGTCCCAGTGCACGGCAGGTTCTTCTTGCACTGCATCGCGGCTGTGGCACTACTCGCAGTGTACCACGTACTCCAACCTCAAAAGTGACCACCGCCACGGCCTGTATATTCTTGTATATAAATCCTCGTCACAGTCAGAGTTGTCGCATGTACGAGTTTCGTGATCCTGCCACGTTTCTAGGACAGCCATTGAAGGCTGGTGCCTTGCTTGGTGCCCCCTCATTTTCGGAACGAGGGCACTTTAGCTCTCACAGCCCATGACGCCCGAACAGGCCCCCCTTTTTACGACGTGCTCAATGCGACCGGCGGGGGCCCCCTTGGGAAAGCAGCGAAGCCCCGTCCCGAGGGATGCGGACTTTTGCTGTTGCCCAGGGGGCAAGCCAACCTGCATTTTTGGCAGGACAGAAAACTTGAAAAATGTACCGGCTGGGAATTACTGATTCCCAGAAACACCGAGTTCGAATCCCAGAAGGTGCAAAAGTCCTCCCCGCTAGGGTGTCCTCGGAAGCGGAAGGGCCGAACACAGGCTCAGTGGTCCCCCGAGAACCCTCGGCTATTCTCCCCAACCTCTACTTACCTCTCGGGCTGGCAGGCAACGCGGGGGCGGACGTGTTGGGGGAGGGGGAGGCGGCGACAGCATCCCAATAAGGCGTGTCGAATACCCAAAGGGCCGAGTGCTTGAGCGGGAGTTTTGTGGTGGGCTGGGGGCTGGGGAGGCTTTGGCATCATCGACCATCCCCTAAGGGCCGGTCTTGGCCGGGCCAAAGGCTGCCGGAAGCAGTAATTCCCCCCTCCCCCCCTCGTTCAGGTGAATGCTGTACGTTTAGAAGAGCTCACTGTACATAAGATTGATGTTAGCATGGACTCTAACGGGACTGAGCATCTACGGTTCGAGAACGCTATTGCCCTGCTGTAGACCCGCTCTATGTTGTTGAATGTGTTTGCGGCCCCCTATATATATATGTATGTATAAGCTACGGCCTTCAGTACAGATGTGAGTGATCCCCGAAACAGACGGCGCAGGGAAGGGCGGCAGAGAGCCGAAGCCTGACCCGTGATTGGAGCTGTGGGAGTGTCAGGCACTGCAGGACACTTTGTGTAGGCCCCTGATGGCGCCTTGCTGAACTGCACGGACAATGTGTTTTGGCTTCACCGCGTGATACATGAAGTGCTGTTGAGAATGCCAGAGTGATTCTGGAGGCTGACGACTATTGTCGATTAATAAGCTACGGCCTTGTGCAAGCTACAGTAGGCGTGGGGACCGTGTGAGTTTGGTACCTAATTTGATTCGGTACAAATGTAGTGCAGCCACATAAGACATGGGTTTGGTGACAAATTTGCCAGGTACCAAGAGTCATGGACATAGTTGTTGTGAGTGTTTGCCCACTTGAACCCACATAACTCTGATTTTGGGGATATTTGTGCATTAATATTCCCCTTTCTTGCACAAGCTCATCATGCCATTTTCTCTTTCTGAACCTGGGTGTCTACAGCCTTGTCCAAGCTACAGGTGACGTAGGGGCCATATTAATTTTGGTACCTTGCCGTAGCTTACACAGGGGGGGGGGGGTCCAATTCTCAGAAAGAGGTCACCCACTATGGCTCACACCCACGGGAAAGGCAATTGCATTATCGAAGTTTCGAGACAACGTGATGGTTGCAGCACGGGGACCCACATCGAAATCCACCATGAAACACGTCACAGACACACTCACAGAAATCTGGGATCTACCAGTCCTATGCCCATGCATCACAGACACCGTACACACCTGCACTGAAAAATGCATGACCACCAGCGTCACTGCCATGGGCATCACAGTTCATCTTCACAACACACACCCACCACTCATGCACACACGGCCATCTGGTCTTACGAACACCTGCTGCCTCAAGTACTCGGTCACGATGCAAAGCCCATGGGCCCGTGACTATAAACACATTGCCAGCATCATTGTCAGCGTTGTCCTCAATGTACAACCATTTTTGCACTCCTGGCTTGGGATTCTGATCGGCATCAAAGCGTGGTGCCAAATCTCACTGCCCTCAGGCTACCCACGGTCGGCCGTTCTGTGCGCGCTGCACTCCGCCGTGCCCCGCATTGTAAGCCGTACACCGTGGGACGTCGAAGCCAAACAAGCTTGGGCAGTGCATATTTTATATTCTCTCCCATCAACACGTGATACTATTTTTTATCGGCTACGTAAGTGGATGCAGAGTCATGGTATTTGGTCCAGTTCGGCGTATGCGTCATGGCATGTACCACACAGAGGACCCTGCAGTGAAACGTGCGCCGATTGGTGCTACAATTTTCCTATACTATCGGCACACACGCCCCGCAGAGATCCTTCACAACCCATTCCAGTGGGGCCACCGACCCGGGGGGAGGGGGTCTTTGCATTTCCATTGCTTTCATCACATACCTGAACTCTTGATGATATATGGCAGATCCAGGGGTCAGTGCATAGCGAGAGCATCTGGTTGCATACCGCTGCATAACCCCCGCACACTTGTCGGTGTCCCACCCACAGGTTGTCTTCGTGTTGCACTCTTTGTAACAGAAAGGTACCTATGGTCTTTTAGGCCACTGGCGAGGCATTTTCTTCCTGCGCTTTTTGTGCTGATCGCCTCTTGTGCGCACGTGCAATAGCACAGGCTTCCTCCGGGGGGTATGAGCGGCATGTTTGTCAATACTTTATCCTATCGCGTTCCATGAAAACCCCCATGGCACTGGAAGAAATGTAGGGGGGTCCCTCTGCTATGACCATTCCTTGGCGCCACCTTTGACTCCAAGGGGTCATGCTTCTACGCTGGGGTGCCGCACATTCCGGTGGTCATGAGCACTTTTTTGTGCCCCAGGCAGAAGGGCAGGCTCCCCTATTCAGTGGCCCACCCCCCACCCCACCCCCCAGTCATATTTGCATCGCTGGTCATCAGCCACATTGTAAAGTATCAGATTTGCGAGGTCGAGAACCGGTGCTCCACAGAGATCTGCTGGGGTGTGGTGTCTCAACTTCCATTACCACACCAGCCTGGAATCTGGCGAATGTTTGGTATGTGTTGCCCCAGATGCAATCCAAAGTTGTTTAAAGCAGAGCAGGTACCCCAGGTGAGGCTGGGTCACATGATGCATGTGGAGTCCTCGTTTGTACTAAATGCCCTACTTCTTGACCCAGGCTGTTGCCTGAGAGTTCATACTGTACTCATCGGAACTGTTGAACCTGTTGAGCCGAGAGGAAAAAAAAAGTTGGTTAAAGTCCACACATGATGTGCCCCAAAATTTCTTCAAGAACCGTGATTTCTTCAAGAACCCACCTTGTTCCTTGGTGGCCTGAAAATTGCTTTGCGGGGGGGGGGGGGGGGGATGGCATGGGCGCCCGGCGAAGAAGGGGGGGGGGGTTCCAGAAATGGGCTTCTGTGCCGGGCCCTTTGTTTTGTGTAAGGACGGTTGTTGCCAACAAAGGCGCCGGAACACAAATTTTGGCGCGGAAAATTTTTTTTCACTCAAAAAATTTCCCCCACATATGTGTAGTCAAAATGAGCAGCGCGACGTGGGGATCATTTTGAGCCATGTATGTTGGGGTCGGACCCCCCCCCCCCCCCCCGGCACGGCAGGAAGGGCAGCCCCAGCCCAAACCCCCCTCCCGGCACGGCGACCAAGGAGGGGGAGGGGGGGGTTGGGCAAATGGGCTTCCGTGCCATCCCCCCCCCGCAAAGCAATTTTCTTCCCGCCCTTCATACTTGAACACCTGAAGGGAAATCCATTACACTGCCAGTTGATATCAGAGATGTGGTGCCGACACTATGGCGAACGCTGGCACGCATCACTGGACAATGTTAACCACCACGTTTTGCACCGTTCAGCCCCAGTCATTTGACCGATCACCCTTCCATGAAGTGTACGCTGTAAAAGGCAAAGGCACTGTCAGACTTCTGACAGTGCCTGACTCGACCACCTCCGGTACATGGTGTCTGCGACTCACCCCTATTACAGTGGGTGCAATAGAGACACATCTTTGTATGTCGTTTTTTCCATGCTGCATGTTGTCTATGCATGTCGTGTTTTCCATGACATGTATTGCGTGTTGTGTGTGGCACGTTGCGTGTTCCATGTAGTGTATTGCATATGGTGTATTACATGTTGTGTGTTGTGTGTTGTGTGGTGCATATAGTGTGTTCTAGGCTGTGTGTGAAGTGTTCTCTGATGCATGGTGTGTGTTGCAGAACCATTTGGGGATAACCTGAAAACCCTGTCAAAATTCTGACAGCAATAATGGAGTGGTGGAAACCCATGTTTGTGGGCAGTGTGTCTTTGGGATGCAACACAAACCCCCTCACGGGCCAAATTTTGGCATCTTTTGGCCCATTTATTGTCTGGCAAAAAACACGCAAAAACGGCAGTTTGAGGCGATTTTGACACCCAAGTTGCAGGCGCGCTGAAAAAGGGGTTGCGTGGGCCAAGGTTGTGTACCAGTGTTTGCAGAAGGGTGGCAAAGGGGGCAGTCACCTAACTAGGGTCCCAGGGACAATTTCATACAGGGAGGGAAAAATACTGTTAGACAGCAAAATTCTGACAGTTGTTTTCCTGCAAACCCTTATTTCATGACCAAATATAGTGAAACATAGTAAAATGGGTGCGGCTAGAGGACGCAAGTTGGACACTCTGCATGAAAGGGACGGGCCTGAGAAAGATATTCAAGGCGGTAATTGTTGTATGCAGATTCTCATAGTACTGAACTGTATCGCCTTGTGGTGTACTGGGATGGCACTCTTTTTTTAAGACAATATGTGCCTAACCCTTGGGACCTCGAACGAGGTTGTCAAAATAGATAGCTTGTCAGAATAGATAGCGCCTGTAAGTACATACAGTATCCTTGAACCTCTCAAAAGTACTCTGTGTATAGTCCTCTGTGTCTTTGAATCCAATGGGTCACTAGCTTCAATGGCTGACGGGACATGTTGGATGTCTCCAAGCTCCTTCAAGTCATCATCATCAACTAGGCGAGGCACCTCACACACAATGCTCACAAACCGAAGAATCTGCACCACACTCAATTCTGCCATCGGGGATTCAGGACAACGGAATCACACTTTCACTGCACTGACACCTGGTAGTCACTGTGTTTGTCCATGGGAATTCTCCTTGGCCCAACAGCCCTCAACAGTTGAAATCGAGAGAATTTCAGGGTAGCACAAAATAGCGTCCGCTGCAATGTTAGCCTCGCAAAAAGGAGGGACCAATTCTTCACTTCTAGGCCTGCCAGGCAACAACTCAAGTCTCTCAAACTGATTAGCCACCTCACATGAGATCATTTGACCCTGGTTGCAGGGACGCACATTTCTGATCATGGCCGCCACCAAGCATCTACTTGTGGGCCATGCCTGATCAGGAAATCGCTGACTGAATCCCTGAATCCCTGTGTCATAAAGACCGGGCCAACACCTTGTGCCATTTGAGGGAGCGTTAGCGCGTAGGGTGCGCGCAGGGCAACTTTTTCGGCTATTTCCGATTTGAATGCCGGTTCCAGTTCCAATTCTCCTATGCCAACGGAGGCCAGTTTAAGTTCCAATTCTGCCTTTATTTCTCAACCCAAAGCTGCACCCAAGCCTAATGCAAAGCCCAAACCTAAGCCCAAACCTGCAGCCCCCAAAAGAGAATTCACAAAGGAGGAGTGCGAGAAAGAGAACAAGAAAACGGAGCAACAAATTCTCCAGTATTTGTTAGTAGTCAGTGGTAAAATGGCCCACCCTTTGCAAACCCTTTTCAAAAGAAGGTGTAATTCAATTTGAGTGAACAAATTTGGTGGAACAAAGTTGTAAGGTAGCTGTTATGTAGCCAATCTGCCCATTTTTGGGCCCTCCAGAAGGCAAGGGTTAGGTAGCTAGGTCGGCACACGCAACACCAACGAGTCATCATGGAGTAGATCCCCAGTCACCGCCAAGAGTTTGAGGCCCGCAGTGCACAGGAACATGAGCAAATCCGGTGCAATGGGGAGGTGTACTTGCTTGCCAAAATGGCCACACGGCTACCAGTCCCAGACTACAATCCCATACGTCCGGAGGATATAGCAGTCCGGCGGTATGTTCGATGTTGTGCACGAATGGTTTGTTGCTTCATTTGGTTGGCAAGAGGCAGTTGTTGGTCTACCCGGGGGCTTCATACGGTAATGGTAAACTCGGGGACTCAATTTGGGAAAGTCATCATAAAAGTAGCGCGCAGGGCGTGCACAGGGCAAACACTCCCCCTCTGAATCAGTACCCATATCTCTCGGGGACGGTGCTGATTATGCCAACTTTGCGGGTTTTCGGGGTCGGCGCCATTGTTGCCCCATTTGTGCCCACGGAGTGTTCCGGGGTTGGGGGTATGCGGGGTATATTCAGAAAGCCCTTGAAAAGGGCGATTTGGAACACCCGGGTCTGCATGCTGTACTGACGACATGTTTGAGACTTTTGTCCGTTTCGGACGGTGCATGTGTTGCTTGCTGCCTCTTTTTTTCAACAGGCAGCCGCCATGTCTTCATAAAAATTCACGCCACGGGCTGTTGCTTCTCCGGACGCACCACAAAAGCCGTTGGCGCGCAAAAGGGCTCGCTCTGGGGTGTAAAGTGGGTGCAAGTGACTCGGCATGAGCGTGGTAGCCACTCCCGCTCACAGCCACCTGCATGCTCCCACAAGGAACAAAACGTGGACCTCACAACCAATGGCCTGTGGGCCATGCCCCTTAGCGAAGGTTGGGTGCCAGTGAAGGCACGGAGGTTGCAAGATTGGCAAAAATCGAAGAAATATGTCCCTGTCCACAAACAGGGGGATGTCTACCCTAATGGGGTCCCAGCCCTGCCTGAAGAAGGGAATGCTGACAATGACAGTGATTCAGAATAAAAATGGATGAATGGTGCAATGCCATGTTTGTGCGCACCGTCCAATGTGTTGTGCTACGCTGAAAAATGTGACCCCCCCCCCAACCCATACATTTCTGAAATGGCGATTTCTTGCAGATTTCAAAAATTATACACCCCCCCCCCCGCCTTTGACATGTTTGCACATGGAAGCAAAACTTGTAGAAAATGCCGAAAAGTGCCAAAACTCACAAAGTTGGCATATTCTGAATGTCCCCGAGAGATATACCAAATACACAAAATTTCAGGAATGCCATTCATTCAGTGGTTTTGTCTCTTCTCTGTGTTTCAATGTGCACAGATTTTGGGCTTGTTGGGGCCTTTTGGGGGTGTTCCTTGGACATGTCATGGGGTTAGAGAGCACCAAAGGGGTTTTTGACACATGCAAGTCAAGCCGCATATGAAGTGTACCAAACCGTTTTGCTTCCTTTGGCCGTTTTGAACGGGTCTAGGGCCTTTTTCACAAAAAAGGCCTTTTTTTTTGTCCAAAAGAGCCCACATTTTGGATGGCACCGTGTGACTTGGCGCTTGCATCCCATGGTGCCATCGGTGAGTTTTTGGCTCAAAACTTGGATCCGGCAAGGACCCGCCTAGGTTCTAGGATGGGTAGAGTAGAGTAGACCACAGAGTACCGGGAAGGAGTAAATGCCAACACAGAATGATGATGTGATTGTTGCTTGCTTGTTGCTTGCTCATTGCTAGCTTGATTTTACGAGCTAGGAGTGTAGTAATATATATCTACGGTGGCTAGAGTAGAGTGGAGCTCGAAGCATTGGGACGAAGTAATGGCCAAAACAGAATGATGACGTGCTTGTTTGCTTGCTAGCTAGATTTAAGGAGAGAGGGGTGCGGTAATATCTCTCGGCATTGTGAATGATTGTGCCGACTTTGTACATTTTAGGGGGGGACAGCCCTTGTTGCCTCATTTGTGCCCCATAAGTGTCCCGTAGGGGGGGGGGGGGGGGGGGCATGGGGTGTAGATGGAAAGCCCTTGAAAAGGGCTTTTTCGGAGAAGTAGAGGTAGGGGGGTGTCCGGAACCATAAATTGGCTGTTCCCGTTTGGTTTTTTTTTTTGCATGCTCTGGTCAGGTTTCAGACACACTGCACTGCACCCTTACTCCCATTGCCAGATGCACTTTTGGGGGTAGGGGTATCCCCCCCGCCCCATTTTTGGGCTAAGAAATTCAAAAAATCATGTTTCGGAGAAGGTTGGGAGAGCTGTACAAGGGCAAAATTATGAAAAAATGGGGTCACATTTGACTCTAGGTCTGTAGGGGTTGTCACCAGTGTGGTAGTAAACCTTGGGGCAGTAATTGGGGAAATTCTCTGACATATTGTTGTTATTGAGCCAACAGTTTTGCAATTTTGGATTCAGCACATCAAAACACACAAAATTCCATCCCTTTTTTCGTCATCCGAATAAAATTTTGGAGCACTGGGCCGAGCACCGTGAGAACCATGCATGCAATGCAGACCGAGCTTTACGGGGAGATGCTGAAACGCCCAAGTTCGGGGGCCCGGGACGAAAAAAATTGGTCCCCGGTGCCCCACCACCAAGCCATACATTGTAACATCTGTAACAGCCTTTTCTTACAGATTTCAAAAAGTATACACATAGGGGGCGCCTCAAGCGCAGTGCGCGCGCAGTGCAACTATTTGGGCGTCTGGCCGTACTAGAGACCCATACTTTGAGATACTAGGGGCCCCGAGGGGCATCATGGTGACCCCTAGCGTAGACTTTGACTTCTGATTTTGTTCCCTTTGTTGGGGACCCCCGAGAATGCAGGGGTGGGCCTTGGGCCTTGTAGGTTAAGCCTAGTGGTCTCCCACCTTAGGACCCCTATACTCAATTGTTTTACCTACTTATTGCGGGCCTACCTTTTAACTGATTCTGAATTCAGTTGCTTGGCCATGCTGGCCAAGCCATATCTTGTGTCTGGCCCAACCTACTTGCCCCAGATTCCTAACCAACTTCATTGCATGTCAAAGTGTGCACACGAAGTGCTTGGGACTATCCTTGAGGCCAGACCGATGCCAGTTTTCATTATAATATCAATTGCAACTTGCAGTTTGGGTCACTTAATTCTAAGGGCATTTCCAAGGGGTGTGCTTGGGGGCTCTTCGGGGAGAACATAGTCTAAAAGTAGCGCGCAGTGCGCGCGCAGTGCAAAGACTCCCCCATACCCCCCCCCCCGCCCTGCCTACGTAGTGACACGTGGCTATGTGGGAGGCTATGGCATATATGCCCCAGGCTTGCATGCCATTGGCGCCCACCTCCCCCCAGGTCTGCGACAGACCAACAATACAGCTGAACTCTTCGCAGCTATTCAAGCTATCAAACTCTTCCCCTCGGGGAAAATTGCAATTTGCACGGACTCTTCTCTTGTTTTTCTCGGGGCAACAGGGAAAGCCAGAAAATTGGAGCTAAACAACTGGATTGGCTCTAATGGCCCACTTAGCAATGTGGAGCTCTGGAAACAGCTCCTTGCAGAGCTTGACTCCCCCGGTCGGGAGATACAGTGGATTAAAGTCCCGTCACATGTCGGGATCGTAGGTAATGAAGAGGCAGATGCACTGGCTGAGACAGGTCGCCTGTCCAGCCCATTACTCACGCAATCTCTGATGCCCACAGTCCGCCACATCCGGCGCTCTGTGCCTCCACAGCGCACAACAGTGTGGTGCTCCAATGAACCCACTGGGCAAGATCACAACCCCATCGTTGTCTCTGATTCTGACTCCGATATCGATGCGGAGGACATTGAATTTTCTCCACCGCCAGTACTCTTTGATACATTTGCCCCTGATCATACCCGTCACTCCTGCCACACCCGTTATGCCACAACGTGACCCCCAACCCTCACCCACACGCTCCCCTGGAGTGATCCCTTTGGGTGCCAGTCCAGCCACGCAATTGCTCACTGCGCTGGACCTGCAACTCTTGCACACCCCTCGTGATAGGTCCCTCCCCGAAGGTTTTGCCACCCCTGCAGGCTCTGAAACGAGTGTCCTCCCATTGAATTTTGATTCAGATGCGGAGACTATTTCTATGGCAGCGATTTGGATTCTTCCGCGAGCACAGAGGTGTCCGTTCCCAGAAAGAAACACACAACACTAGCCTATATATCTGCCACCACATTACAGCCTTGTACTACTAGACATAGCGAGATCTCACTGGCATCACGACACAGCAACAACAATCGATCACACTGACACACATAGGACTACCACATAGGACTACCACAGCGACTGAGAGCCGAAGGAGTGCTTGATTACAGTAGCAGTGGATGGTAGGACACACGGTATGTCGCATGCAGGCAGAACTTGCCGAACAAAAAGTCATCAATCATACACGCTCGAACTCTGGAGTTTGATTGTAGATATGGATGCAGTTTTAATGACGGATGGATACCTTGTGTTTCATCTAGATTGTCCATAGCATATCTCTTCGAACACAAGAACTGATGCAGTTTGAATGATGATTGCGCCCTACGTGGTGACATGTTAGCACATCGGAGCAAGCTTGTAAGAAGTCCCCAAAAGTGGCAAAACATACAAAGTTGGCACATTATGAATGGGGGCGAGAGAGAGAGAGAGAGAGAGAGAGAGAGAGAGAGATAGAGAGAGAGAGAGAGAGAGAGAGATAGAGAGAGAGAGAGAGAGATAACCCACCGTGTATCCAATTCAGCACCCCGGAAGCTCTGCTGTTGCATTGTTTTTTGGGGGGGGGGGGGGGGCATTGAACAGTTGGGGATGGGCAACAAATGCCGAATCCTTCCAAAGAGTGCCTTCACCCAAATCCATGTCCACGAGATAGGTTATGCCCAAACAAATATGTGCGGACACCTGCTGCAGCATGGTCATGTGCACGTGTGAAGGAACAGCAGATTTAGACCAGAACCGGGAACATAGTAACCTCTGGCAATGAATTAGAGCAAGGTCTGGTATGGGGAGAGTAAAGAACCAATGTTTGCGGTGCAGGATATGGTGCATAAAATTGCGGATTCTATGGCACTGGCCTGTACCGGTGTGTTGTTTGGATTTTTGCTTGATCGTTACGGTATTTTGGGTGGCTTGGGGCTTGGGCTGCCTGTACTGTACCGCAGTCTGCGGAGGCGTTGCGTGCTGACGCACTGCAAAGGGCAGCATTGCCTGAGCAGGTAGTGCAGATGCTTCAATGGGCAATCTGCATGCGACGTTCTGTTCTTGCTGTTTGTGGTCCCCCGTGTCTCTCCAGCTGCTGTCACCATAGATGCTCTAAAGCTCCCCAAGCTACGGCATCCATCAGCCGCCGTGGCACACTCCCAGGACGCGGGGCCCAGCGGCGGCGACCGGGCGGCGCAGCAGGCCCGGGAGTGGGCCCTGAAACGCCAGGAGCAGATCCAGAGGGCCAATCAACTCCGTGAGGAGCGTCGGAAGCAGCAGCAGCAGCAGCAGCTACAGGAGCAAGCCGAGGTGCTGCTGAGGCTTGAGGCACAGGGAGGCCGTGAGGGAGGGAGTAGTGCAGGATCGCCATCCAATGATGTGTGTCTGCACTCAAAGACCATAAGGGGGCGCACCGTGCGCTGTGCCTGCGCTGTGCGAAAAGTTGGCTATTTTCGACCTGTTTCCTCCGATGGCCAAGGTGACCGCAATCACCACTCTGTTCCCATACACAGGACCGCTCGGATTCTGACTCAGTCCAAAAACCCACAGACCGCTTCTCTCTTTATACCTCCGGATAGGTTTTGGCCATCAGGCCTGCCGCGCTAGAGAGTGCACGTATATGAGCTATGGGTCAGCGCCCTGTGCCCTGTGTACCAGGGATCCAGTGTATCATGTACTTGAGTCGCCCAATTTCCAAGAACTATCTTGAGTACTCGTGAACACTTCGAGTCAGCCCACCCCAAAGAATACTGAAAATGCCGGATTGCTGTCTAAATCTGCTGTTTTTGCCCTGCGGGCGTATGCTTGCCTATCGGTGGGTGGTTTGCAGGGTGGTCACGGAAAACCTAACTTACCAATGGGCGCTGTGTGCGCGGTGTGCAGAAACGCCCCCTGGATGCTCAGCGCAGGCCTGTTGCAAAAAAAAAAGAAACACCCCCTGGATGCGCAGTGGTCCCAACACGCTGGAGACGATCATTGTGTGATCTGCCAAAGGCTGTGGTGGCCGTTGCCCGGGACACTGCACTGGTGACGGTGCTGATTATTGTTCTTATCCTTCTGTGGGGCCTTGCTGCGCACGTGGTGTCGATGGTGTTGCATGCAAGCTTTGCCATTCTGCATGCCATTGCATCCTAAGTGCCTCGCAGACCAGGAAAAAAGTGACTGCTGCAATTATTGTTATTCTTCCTGCTGCCACTGCCGCTGTATCTGTTGCTGCTGCAGCTGTTTCTATTGCTGTTGCTGCTGCTGCTGCTGCTACTGCTGTTGCCTCTGATGAGCGACAGTTGCTGCTTGTAGATGCTTTCCACCAGACTGTCTTAAAAGGGAGGGCCACAGTGTTTTTCAGGCACTAGCGCCTCAGGATTGCACAATCTCTTTTCCTGAAATGCCCCCCCTCTCCATCGGAGATAGTTTCAATGGGAATTTGCCACGGGGCCCAGGGGAAGTCGGGTGGGCGCCGCTGACGCGCAAACGGCACACCATGCCACATTCAGCACAGCCCCAACACACCAATTACTGGGCTCCGCGAACGCGGAAACGACACCTGCAAGAGCACCGGCCGCAGCGGCCGACAGAAAGCAGGAACCCGACGCAACATGCGAAGGGAAGAACGGGTGACTGTCCAGGGCCCCGTAAAGAAACAACAACCAGACGGAATGTCACACAGGGGGCGGGTCAATAGAGCCCCCCCAACCTGGCGGCGTTCCGGAAAACGGCTCAGTTGACAGGACCATTAATCAGTTGTTCCGAACTCTGGCACCGAAGTAGTGACTTCCTTCCTCGGTATTACTTTTTCTGTGCATGGCACACCTCTGTTTTCCTCAGCCTTCAGTCTTTGTGCTCCACTGCATTTCCTGGTATCGGAGTCAGCTTATCCTCACTGCGTGTCATGTCCGCTGCCACATTGCCTTGTGGGACAATCGTAGCATCAGACAGCTCTGATCCTTGATTCCGAGAGATTTTTCGAGTGCCTTCTGGCAAGCGGGCTTCGCCAGGTTGCCATGGCCTGAACCCCCCCCCCCCCCAAAGAAATTATGAACTCTGGTGCCAATTTTCTGAGCATTGCAAATTGCAAGTCAATTATTTTTTCCACCACTGTTCTGAACCCCCTCAACACGCTGATTCCAAAATTTTTTTCATTTTTTTCGTGGATTTGGGGTCCAGGTCACCTCTAGGGCCCCGGGGGTCAGTCTCAATAGGATTTTGTGGGGCCCGTCAATTCAATCCTTTGGGGGGGGGTCTAGCCAGAGGGCTGTATCGACCCTGCCCTGCCCAGTTGAAAGCCTGCTCACCCCAGACGAAAGGAATCTCTCATGCTCTCAGGCTGGGGTATCACCCGTCCGCGACGACTGCCATCTGCCCACATGTCGATGCCCTTTGTGCACTAACCCATCCCCAGCTCCGATGGACCAGCCACAGCCACCTGCAGCCCCACAACAGTGGTATGACATGTGTTGGGCTGTGGGATTCAGGACTTGTGCTTGCGCCGCTAAAGCTCCTCCCGCCCCCAGGGCAAGGACCACAAACAAAAAAAGTGCGAAGGAAACACCGACGTTTCAGTCCGCAGTACGACAGAGTCCCCGGACCAAAGTTGATCAGTCGAGGTACCAAGTGGTTCATTTTCCTTCACCGTTATGCTTCACCCCCTCCCCCCAAAGGGGATAAAGGGGGCGCATCGTGTGCTGTGCTATTTTGCGGAAGGTCTCCGTCGCAGTGGATAATTTGGTTAACATTTTGTGTGTATGCGCGGTCTTACCCGGTACGGGTGCCGATGTTAAGATATGGGACAAGTATGGGCCACGATGCACCAAAGGATGTTCCACGGAGTTTGAGATGGGTATACATGATGATGCATAAAGGGAAGATTGCATTCCCACGTTCCTTTCATTGGCTGCAAGACATTGACTGTCTGGCAAAAGACCGATGATGATATTCATGGGTATTACAGAGCATTTGCTAGCTGGCCTTTGGTGTTGGAGGGTTGTGCGTGACATTTGGCTGGGGTCCTATGAGGATTTTGTCTGTTTTTGCCATGTGCACGTGTGCTTCCCCAGAGGTGGGTCGATTTCAGGGTGGTCACAGGAACGTTAAATTAATATATTGGCACTGTGCGGGCACCGTGCAGAAACACCCCCAAAGAGGGAACATTAGCGCGCCGGGCAAAGTTTCAACGGTCACCACCCCACCTACAACCCTTCGGGGGCATGTTTCTGTATGGGATTTGCTGACCTAGCCTAGCACAAGGGGATCTGGGCATTTCTTCTGGTGCCCAAGAGAGCAAGCAATGATGATATTGTCATTACACTCCTCGCCACCACTTCTTCCAATCATGCATGAATGACTTGTGCTTTTGCAATTGTGAAAAGAGCACCCCAAGCTCGGTATGACGGGGGTAAAGCATTGGGATAAATGGCCGGAACATTGATTTGGATGCCGGGTGCGCGCCGGGCAAACATTCCCTCAAAGGGCAGCAAAGGCAACACCATGGCAGACACTGTATCCTTTCAACTCCCCCCCAAGAAAAGGAAGCCGACGTATTTTGCACGCCCCACAACACCCCCACCACCCCACAAGCGTGCCAGAATGCGAGGGCATGTCAAAGAAACTTGATTTTTCTGTTGCCTCTCCTTTTGCTATTCCCCTTGAGTCAGCCAGAGCTAATGCAGCCTGTCTTCGATCAATTTGGAATTTCTGGCAGACTCCAATGCAGCATGCTTGAGTGATAAGACTGTCTCAAGTGACTCTAATGCCGACACGGCATCAAGTGCTTCATGTGCTGTCAGCTCTGATGGTTTCGCACAGATGTCAGTGAGACATGCATGCTCTACGACTGTGGCTAGCGAGCTGATTGTTTGCAGGAGTGTGGGATACCTCGATATGTCTTGTTCTATTTTGGGTACGTGTCCACCGCCTCCCCACCCGCCCCCGAATCAAGCGCTGCTGGACTGCCAGAGAACGGAGCTGTTGGCCCGTGTCCCGGGTGTCGCCCCCGAATTCTTGCACCATCCATCCATCCCCCCCCCCCCCCCCCAAGTCAGTAAGCCATGGCCCGGTCCCCACCCCTCCCCGGTGCCCTGTTCATTGTGCGCTGTGCGTAGAGAGTGCCCAGCAGTTGCACCGCTTCGACAACGGGTGGCGACCCGGAATACAGAGCCGCATCCGTCCCCTTGCTCCAGTGCTCATTTGCTGTGCAGGCGTGGAAGCATGGAAGGGGGAGGGAATGCGTGGTTCGGTGACGGGTTTGGAGAACAGCCACCCACCCCACCCCACGACACGGGTGGCAAGCGTCCCGCCTGGAGCAACGACTACACAGAGGAATCCAAGCATGGGTTCGACGAGCTCCACAGGTCTGCGTCCCTCACCCGTCTTGCGGTTGTGTGAGGCAGACAGTGGCGCATTGCGGACGTGCGGGACACGCAGTCGTGCACGGTGGTTGTGTGCGGCAACGGACGGCGCCTTGTTGTTGTCTGTGGGCCCCAACATCCCCAGTCTCGCCGGCGAGACTGGCCTCAAGCAGCCTCTCCTGTCTCGGGATGGCCAGAGTTTTGCTTAACAACTCAGCATCTCCTGGGGGGGGGGGGGCTAACACCCCCCCCCCCCTTCGGACCCCCCCCTCCACCCGCCCCCCCCCCCCCCCCAAGTGATTGGGCCATTGGGTAACACTGACGGTCAGGGATGGCAATAAGTATCGCGGGTGGACATGGGAGATGGGAGTGGGTTCAGGCCTTAGTTCCCTGTCTGCCCTGTCCTGCCCCCCCCCCCCCCCCCCCTGTACGCACAGCACAGATTTTCGAAAAAGGCTTGGAACTCCCATTCTGCAATGGAGTATGGCATTTGTTGGTGCACTGGCACAAGGGAGTTTCAGTCACAAAAACTCAGGGTCTCCTGGGGGGTCCCCCCACACAGCCCCTTGGACCCCCCCCCCCCCCACTCCCTCTGGGTATGGCCCCAAACTTCTGGTCTCGCCGGCGAGACTGCCCTCCAATGGCCTGTCCCGTCACGACATGGGCGCACTCCGGTACGATATCGGAATGCGATCGCCGCCCTGACACCACGTCGCTTCTCGTCCGACCGTCCCCCGACTCGCCCGCCGGCCATCCGCCCGCACTCCGCCCGGCCCGTTGCCTTTGGCACACGCACACCTGCCCCCCCCCCCCTGACAGCATCGCCATCGCATCCCAGGCGCCGGCAGCTCGAGCAGCGACGCCGCGAACGGAAACTTCAGAAGCAGCAGCAGCAGCAGCAGCAAGAACAGCAACGGCAGCAGGAACTCGCGTATCAGCAGCAGCATCAGCAGCAGCAGCAGTACTACCACCAGATGGAGGCCGAGGAACAGCAGCGGGCCCAGCAGTACTACCAGCAGCAGCAGCAGCAGCAGTATCAGGCAGAAGAGGCGCATTACCAGCAACAGCCAGATTACCACCAACCGCCTCAGATGCAGCCGACCAGCCCCCCGGTGACTCAGCCGCAGTACTACCCCCAGCAGTACAGCCCCCAATACGAGAACGCGCAGCCCGTCCGGACCCGACGGAGCTCCATCAGCGAAGGCGTGGTGAGGCAAAGCAAGAGTTCGTGGCCCATGCAGCCGCTGGAGGGGCCGGAGCCGTCCAAGGCGCCGTCGTCGGCACCGCATGCCAAGCGGGAGCCCAAAGCGGAGGTGCGCTTGGCTGAATGGGGGCCCCTCCCCCACGGCAGACCTGCCTCTTCTCAAACTGGGCGCATTGCACGGGGATGCCGCTACTTTTCTGCCGAACTACGGGGGGGGGGGGGGGTTAGGAACAGGCAACATTTGGAATGGCATAATTTGGCACAGCAAAAGTTATGCCGCGGTATTTGAAGGTCCGAAGCCATCTTTTTAGATGTCATTGTTAACTCTGTCGGCATGACTATTTCCATTGTGCCCAACAGCCTCCAGGAAATAAGAGCAACCATCCAAGCAGCCATCCAGAAGCTAGAGAAAGAGCTAAAGAATTAACAGCCACCACCCAAAGGCCCATAGGAAATATCAACCACCATTGACGGTCGATGCTTGGTCTTGTGCCACAATCTGGGAATTTCGTACCAAACTTCCCCAGTAGTATTTAAGAATTGGCCTCAAATTTTCTCCACATCAAATATCGCCATTCCGATTTGCGCACGTTCCTAATCCCCCCCCCCCCCGGTAGGACCGAGGCCCACATGGTGCGTGTGGGGCCGCTGTGCAGACGGCGGCCAGATGGGGGGCGTGTGGGCTGCGCTCCAAGTGTGACCGACATCCCAATCCACCGGCACAGGCTCAGTCCCCAGGCCTCGCAGTTGCGTTGAATTCCCCTTCCCGGTTCTTTGGCATTGCTTTTTGCCCCCCCCCCCCCCGACAGGGGGCTTGCGTGCTGCAGTCAGGCTGTGCCGATGTGATTTGGCCCAGCGTTGTTTTGAGTCGTGAGCCATTTCCTTCCGTAGTTTTCCATTGAGCCTGACGATTTGGGGGGGTACCGGGCACCCGCTGATGGTTGGCGGTTTCCCGACGACAGTTGGCGGTTGCCCGACGATGGTTCGCGGTTACACGCCGATGGTTGGCGGTTACACGCCGATGGTTCGCGGTTACCCGCCGATGGTTGGCGGTTACACGCCCATGGTTGGCATTTTCCCGACGATGGTTGGCGGGTACACGCCGATGGTTGGCGGTTACCCGACGATGGTTGGCGGTTACGTGACGATGGTTGGCGGTTACCCGACCATGGTTGGCATTTTCCCGACGATGGTTGGCGGTTACACGCCCATGGTTGGCGGTTACCCAGTGGTTGGTGCTCATTCAACTGGGTGCTCTGCTGAGTACCAGGCGGACTGGAGTCTCACGAGTTTTTTCCAGGAAATATGGAGCAGGGCCCGTGCAGTGGCCGGTGCACGCCCAGTCTCCTCACAGAACCCGTGCGAGGGCTGAACTCATTCGCCCCCGCCAGCGCCGTTGGCCATCTCCACTGGGCGGCCAATGCCCTGCACTCGCTGTCGGTCGCGGTGCCACTGCCAGGATGGGGGTGGGGTATGCCGCAGCTGTGGAAGGTGCGCCGCCCCCAAGCCCCTCTCGGAGATGCTCCCGCCTGCCCAAGCCCGATCCTCCGCCACCGTTGCCGTCCCTGTTCTGCAGCAGAAGGCCCCACGTATGCGGCAAGCAAAGGCGGCCGAGGTATGGCCATGACCTGCCTCTGACGTTTTGGTGCTGACGTGGCTGCATGACAGTTTGTGTGCACATTGTACGAGCCAAACCCCTCAGCCATGACCAAACAGCCTTTCGAGAACCCCTTTCCCACTCTGACGTGCCTCTCACTGCTTGATGCTGTTGCCTCTCACTGCGTGGCGATGCTGTGCCTGTTTCAAGGGCGGGGGGGGGGGGGGGGGTTCGCCACGGGAGAATTTCGCCGGGAAAATTTCCCGGTCAAGGAGGGTGGCGAAATTTTCCCCTGCCGAACTTTTGGCGGAACAGTTCCATACTTCGCCACAGCTGCAGGGATTGTGTCTTCTGAGAGCTTTGGGGATTTCAAGGATGGCGACATTTTCCCCTGGCGAAATCCCCCCCCCCCCTGTATTGCACAGTGCTCCTGCCTCTCACTCTATGGTGGTGTTGCCTGTTGCTGCCTGTTGGTGCCCGATGCCTTCGAATGTCGAGTGTGGCTGCCTATCACGACTGGGTGCTGATGCCTCCCACTGCCTTCTCTCACTGCCCAGTGCGTGCACCCCTCAGTGCCCGGTGCTGGCTGCCTCTCGCACCTCGTGCTACTGTTATTGCAAGTGCTGCTGCTGCTGCTGGTGCTGCTGCTGCTGGTGCTGCTGCTGCTGGTGCTGCTGCTCAGTGCCTCGTTCTGTTGTCGCTTACTACTTTCTTTTGCTGTGCTTGGCGCTGCGGTGCGTCTCACTGGTTGGTGCTGCGGCCTCTGGGGGCCTCCTGCTGCTGCCTGGTGCTGCTCCACAATGCTCATTCAACTCCTCCTGCGGTGCATACACCTGGGCTCACTTGTACATCCGCCTTGCAATTTTATTCTATTCCATCCAGAGTCTTGGTGGCTATTCAGCCCCCATCCTTGTGCCTCGGGTGGCAAGAGGGATGGCGAGCGGGGGATTGGGGGGGGGGGGGGGTACGACATTACCTTTGGCGCCCCCATTCCCTCTACACTGCCAAAACCCTTGAAACCGATGGCTGCATGGGTCTGCCATGGTGACATTTCTGCTTCCACCGTGCGCCCCGTTGTCTCGCACTGTGTGTGCCTTGTGCTACCATGTTTCCTACGGCCCTGCTGCCGCTGCTGCTGCCTCCCACTGCCTGGCGCTGTGCCTCGTGCTGCTGCTGCCTCTTACTGCCTCATGTTGTTGTGTTGTTGTTGTGCTTCGTGATGCCGTGCCTCTTACCACCTCTCGCTGCTGCACCTCGTGCTGCTGTGCTTCTCACTGCCTCGCCCCCCCCCCTCCCCCTTGTGCATGCTGCAATCCCTCTCGCGGGTGGTTCCACAGGCGGAGGCCCGCATGGGCCGGGGCACAGCCGCCCGCGGCGCAAAGGCCAACGGACCTCCGGCGCGCAGGGCCCGCAGCGCTGGGCCACAGGGGGGTGTGCCCGTGCGGCCGAGCACTGAGAAGGAGGACTCTGGCCCCTGCACCAGGTCTGTGCTGTCTGGCCCGCGGTGTGCCGCGCATGTGCGGGCAGGTGGGGGAGGGCCGCGCGGGGATGCATTAGAAGAGAAAGGCCCTCAGAGGCGGCCCCAGCAGCGGTTAGGCAGGCGGTTGGAGGAGGTTGCCAAAGCGGTTGGCGGCGGTTACTGTCGGTTACAAATGCCATTGAGGCTGGTACTCAGCGTCAGGGAGACAGTGGCTGGGCGTAGGCTGGGCGCCTTTGGAGGGGGCAGTGGGTTTGAAGAGGGGGTTGGTGGTGTTGGAGGGTGCTGGGGACAGGGATGCATTAGAAGGCAAGGGACCTCGGCGGCCCCAGAAGCGGTTGGACAGGCGGTTGGTGGAGGTTGCCAAAGCGGTTGGGAGCGGTTACTGTCGGTTACAAGTGCCATTGAAGCCGGCACTTGGCGTCAGGGAGACAGTGGCTAGGCATAGGCTGGGCGCCCGGGGGGGGGGTTTGGCACAAGGCCTTGGTGGTTGGCTCTGTTAGCCTGTGGCGGCGCCTATTGGCCTCTCGCCTTTGAACCTTCTGCTATGACAAGCAGGCATCCGTACTACTGCGGGCATCCGCACTGCCGCGGGCATCCACCTTCCTGGGTGGGAATCCAGAATGCAACTCTGCCCATGGCGTCCTCCCCTGACGGCCTGATCAGTGCCCAGTATGCGGTCATCACGAAGACCCCAGGCTGGGAGGTGCTCACCAGGGGGAGGGGGGGGGCTCCTGTTGCCGGCGTTTCCAGCCATACTTTACGTCATCCTGTTCGTCCACAGTGTGTCGCAGGTTGCTATATGACTTTGATGATGTTGCCTCCCTTCCCACGCAAAAAGGGGAATGCCATGCCCGCAGTGCGCACGTAGTGCACATGCAGTGCGCACGCAGTGCGAAGTTTTGAATGTCGGCCAATACTCAGACCCTACTTTTGGCCCCTTTTGACAAGTTTTTGGTTCCATACGGGGGTTTTTTTTAGCTTCCTATGCATTTGGGATGTGGCACATTTGAATTGTCACCCTTTGTTGCCCAATGTCAACCATTTTTACCCATTTTGCATCCCCCATATTGAACTCTCCCCACTATGGGGACCCCAAGAAGGCAGGGGTGATGTAGCCATACATAGCCCGCGGACCTTGAGGAGTTTGTGGTACAGCCTTCATCCCCACCACATCACTGATCTCGCTCGCCATCAACAAGTGTGTCGCGTCCACGCTCAGAATCACCACCGCCCTCCTCTTCACCCTATTCGCGGTCCCCATCACCCTAGAGACCACGGACAACACATTCCCCGCACTCCGAGTCAAGGGACACCTCATCGCCGCCTCCAAGAGCGAAGCCACGGGCACCGAAACACTCGAAGCAAGCGGACTTTACAAGGTTGAGTGGTTTATTCATAGGGACAGTGGAGTACCAAGTTGAAGGCAGTTTCGTCGTTCTCATGTGGGCTTTGCTGCTTCGCTGTGCAACTAGTCAGGTGACAGGTATTCTTGGGTGAGTATCCCGGCCTCTGCGTGCGCAGTATGCACGCAGTGCGCACGCAATGCCCACGCAGTGCACACGCAGTGCGCACGCAGTGCAACTACTTGGCCAAGGACCCATTACTACATCTCACAGACCTTTTTGCGAAAGGCGCCTGGGGCCGTTTTTCGGCTCTTGACACGCTTTTCTTCCCTTCTCGTGAACTGCATGTGCTGCCTGTTGTGCTGACATCTGGCAAAACAACACCACAGGTGACAGCTCACACGTCACCATACGGGGTACCTCCCGAGGGTTGCCTCCCGACGAAATGTCACACAGGGGGGTACCTCCCCCCCCTTCCAATGCATCCCTGGCTGGGGAGCATTGGTTGGAGAGGGCCCACACGTACACTGTGTTGCGCAGGACGAACTTTGACAAGCGGACGTCGCGTTTCCAGCACCGAGAGGAGTTCATGCTCACGATCCAAGGTCGGTGCACGACGAAGGGCCAAAGGGAGGGGGCTGTTGCCCAAGCGCATCAGCGTGATCCCGGGGGCGCGGTCGTGCTGTCGCTGGGACACGGCTGCAGGGATGTGCTTCGTGGGTCCCGCGGTCCATTGCAACTCGGGGGGAGGGGGGCCCTTCGAGCCGGTGTGAATTTGGGGAGGGGGGGGGGGGGTCTGGAAAACAGGCTTGAAGGGCCGGACCTTATTTGTCCCCAGCGCCAAAAAAAAATGGATGGTCAACCGGATTTGCCAATTTTATGTGTAAAATCACGTGTTTTCAGCGTCTTCAGACGTCCTGCGGTGCTTGTGGTGGGCCCGGCCTTTGGAGCCGAATTAGAGGGGGGGTGTCTGGGAGAGAGGCCCAAAGGGCCTCCTCCCCCGGAATTTGCAGTGGGCCGCGGGCCTGGTCTACCCTCGGAAGGGGGTTGCGAGGCTCGGGGGACCCGGTGTCTGGGCCCCACTGACGAAGAAACGACCCCCACAGCACCAACCGCGGCCCCGGCACACCAACTACTGGGCCCCAGTCGCACGCACACGACGCAAAACGCACCAACCCCATGGCCCAGCAAGCAACGACATCCCGACGCACTTCATGCGGGGGAAAAGGAGTGACTCTCCAGGGCCCTTGTAGGACAGCAATGCAGGACGCCACCCCGCAGAACGCCCTCCTCCGTGTGGACCGGACACGGAGCAGTGAAACAGGGAAAGTCCGGGGGCTCCGTTGGTACAACTGACCCAGGGAAAAGAGGGGTGAGGAGGGGGGGTACGGCAGGGCTTCTTTAGAATAATTAAAAACCAAGGGGGGGGGACCCCTCCCCCAAAACCCCCTCCCCCCCTCCCCAGACCAAAGTGACCATAGTGGGAAAAAACGAAATTTACAATAGGGAAAATCTGATCAGGCCATTTTTGGTACACCAAGTTTTGGGTCCAAAACCCCCTCCCCCCCCCCCCCCCTGCTCAAAAGAAGCCCTGGCGGGCAGGCCAGGCAGGGGGAGGGAGGGCACAAGGGGGTTAGAGGCCGATGGGCACCACCGCCTACGGAGGGCGAGGGTCCAAGGGAAGGGCACCGAAGGGCGATGCGCCGCCAGCTGCACAACACACCACGGCGACATGCCAAAACCCCCCCGCAGCACCAGCCACAGCCGCGGCAGACCAAGGGCGGGGGCCCACACACACGCGCAACGGAAGCAACGCGCACCGGCCCCACGGCCGACCAGACATCGATGACCCGGCGCACTCCGCGAAGGGAAGACGTCCAGGGCCCCGTCAAGAAACCAACGAAGTACGAAATGTCACACAGGGGGCGGGCGGGGTTTGGCACAAGGCCTCGGTATCAGGTCGTTTGCCGTTGGCAGCGCCTCTCGCCACTGCCCATTCTGACCCTCTGTGGGTCCGAGCGGGGGCGGCGGGGGGGGGGCGACTTTATTGTTCGTTCGTGTCGTCTGCGTTGGTACGCGTCCGTCGCGATGACTCGGGCCTGCACTCGTTCGCAGAGACCAAGTTTGCGTCCAAAGTGCCAAACGGCATCCTGCCCCCTTCGGCGGTGCACATTTTTGTGCGCAAGAGGCCCTTGTTCGGCTACGAGGAGAAGCGCGGAGAGTTCGATGTTGTGAAGGTGTGCGTGCGCACAGACGCGGCAGCGGAGCGAAGGGCAGGCACGGTCCGTATTGTACGGGGCGACGGCCGGAGCCACAGTGATCTTTGGTGATCGGTCGCGCGTCTTTGTGCTGCAGGGGTCCCCCGCCGGCCCAGGGGGACATGGCAGGGATGCGTTAGAAGGGAAGGGACCTCGAGAGGCGGCCCCAGCATCAGTTAGGCAGGCGGTTGGAGGAGGTTGCCAAAGCGGTTGGGGGCGGTTACTGTCGGTTACCAATGCCATTGAGGCTGGCACTTGGCGTCAGGGAGACAGTGGCTGGGCGTAGGCTGGGCGCCTTTTGGAAGGGGGGGGTACCTCCCCCCGCTCCAATGCATCCCTGGGGATTGGGTCTGCGGGCCGTAGTTGTGGTCAGGTCCGCTTGGCCCGAGCTCCGGGACCCGACTGCACCTGCGGCGCCGGTAGTGGGGCTGGATCAGCAATTGTGAAAGCGCACACGAAGGGGCAGTGCAGTGCAGTGCAGCGTAGGGCAGAGGGGCGCGGGGCAGGGCCCAGCGGGGGCAGTGTCGGCACATGATGACTTGCCCGAGCCCCCCCCCCCCGTCGCGCTATTACCAAACTGATTCCAGTTTTCCCCTCCTGAGTTTTGCGGGCAGCCCCCCCCCCCCCCCCGGGCGCCGCGTGGACGGTTCCTCAAACCCCCGGGGGACGGGCAGGGCTCCTTTTCACAACCTCCCCGCCCCCCCCAAGACCCCCCCAAAAGATTGCGCCAAATTTTCTCTGGGCCTTCGGCCAATCAAATTTTTTCTTTGGCACCTTCGGCGCCAATTTGTTCCGACCAAATTTTTTTTCTTCGGCACCTCTAAAGACTCAGCACTTCTGCGGGAGGGGGGGGGTGAGGGGTGCGCTGATTTTTGATTTGTGACGTTGTTTGTCAGTCTCGTACTCATCTTATACCCTGTTGTGATGACATATGAAAGGATGCTGCTGCCATCTATCCCACGCATAAAAGGTCACTCGTCAAACTGTCTACCACACACCTTTTTGCGAAAGGCGCCCAGGGCCGTTTACTTCTCTGGACAAGCTTTTCTTTCACTCTGCATGTGCTGCATGTTGTGCTGACGTCGTCTCAACCAACGCCACACACGTGACAGCTCACACGTGACCACATGGGGGGGGGGGGGTCGACCCCCCCCCCCCCCCAGAAGGAGCCCTGTGGACGGGGTTTGGTGAACGAGGTCAGTCTTCCGGAGGACCTGCGCAAACCGTTTGTTTGCCGTGCCTGGCCTTCACTGGAACGTGGTGCTCGTTGCCGTACCGCATGTGCGGACCGGCTTTGCTTCATGGCCCCGTGGCCTGGCTCCCTCACCCCTTGCAAAGTGCCGGAGCCCAACGGGGGTTTACTGGGGCCCGTGCCGTACGGTGCCGCTTCATCCCCCGCCCACGCTCCGCCCCGGGGGCATGCCCCTCCCACGCACGCCAGGTCGACGCTGCCAAGGGGCGCACCGTCATCCACAACTGCCTCATGCACCCGGACATGCAGCGCATGCACATCCAACACTCGTCGTACCCGAGTACCTGCGCGTTCCCAGGTCCGCAATGCTCGAGCCCTTGCGTAAGGACTGCCCACCCTCTGTTTTTTGGGACCCGCCACCCGCCCTCGGTCAACCACCAACCGCCGTCGGTTGAACGCCCGCCGCCGCCGGTTAACTACCAACCGCCGTCCGCTCAGCACCAACCGAACCGCTCTCGGCGACGCACCAACCGCCGTCGGTTATCCGCCACCTGCCGTCGGTTGACCGGTTCACTGCGAAGGCCCACCAGAGCGGCGGCCACGTCGGGCAATTGCAGGGGGGGATCGGCCCCCGGACCATGACAGACAGACTTGGCCCACGAGGCACGATGTCCGCGTGCTTTCACTGCTCTCAGTACCCGGCCCCGTATCCCCCACCGGAGGACCATGGAAGTCCCCACCCCCGACTGTTGCTTTTTTTTGGGAGGGGCTTGGTGATGCCTCGTCAATATTGCCGGCGGTTACCCCGCAACCGCCGTTGGCCGACCTCTGACCAGCGATTGTGGGGGTGTTCAAGACTCAGTGGCACGTGGAGTGCAGTGGATGCGCCCCCCCCGCAGCGACTGCGCAGGGAATGCGGCCGAAAGGCAGGCCCCTTCTTTCAGGAACGATGTCACTTTTTGTTGGGTGTTGTGCACAGCCCTTGAGGTGTCGGGACAGAGCGGGGCCGCGGGCGGGTGGAAAGTAACCGACGGCGAGTCAGGCCGACCGACGGCGGCTGGAGCGTACGAGTGGGCAGTCGGGCGCAGGGCTCTCTTCAACAACTCAGCCCTACTTACTGAGGGGAGTGGGGCGGAGCCCCCCCCCCCTCCCCGAAGTTATTGGGCCAATCAAAAATGTTCTCGGGTGCCTTCGGCGCCAGACAGTTTAGGCCAAAAAATTTCTCCGGCGCCTCTAAAAAATCAGCATCACTGGGGGGGGGGGGGGGGGGGGGGGGGGGCTGGACCCCCGTGCCCCCGGGGCTGCCTTGCGTGTGATGTCTTTTAGCAAGCCTCCCCAGTCTCAAGACCTGCAGACCTGGTGCTGTGGTCTAGTGGCTTGGCCCTGATGTCGTGCATCATGTCTCGGACTGTGCAGCACCGCCCGCGTGTCTCCGACACCGTGGCACCTCGTGGGACCTGCGGTGGCTGCCACTGCTTGCGGCGGTGGAGGGGCGGTACAGGGGCGGTGGAGGGGCGGTAGAGGGGCGGTGGAGGGGCGGTAGAGGGGCGGTAGAGGGGCGGTGGAGGGGCGGTGGAGGGGCGGTGGAGGGGCGGTAGAGGGGCGGTGGAGGGGCGGTAGAGGGGCGGTAGAGGGGCGGTGGAGGGGCGGTGGAGGGGCGGTAGAGGAGCGGTGGAGGGGCGGTAGAGGGGGGCGGTAGAGGGGCGGTGGAGGGGCGGTGGAGGGGCGGTGGAGGGGCGGTGGAGGGGCGGTAGAGGGGCGGTGGAGGGGCGGTGGAGGGGCGGTGGAGGGGCGGTGGAGGGGCGGTGGAGGGGCGGTGGAGGGGCGGTAGAGGAGCGGTGGAGGGGCGGTAGAGGGGGGCGGTAGAGGGGCGGTGGAGGGGCGGTGGAGGGGCGGTGGAGGGGCGGTGGAGGGGCGGTGGAGGGGCGGTAGAGGGGCGGTGGAGGGGCGGTGGAGGGGCGGTAGAGGAGCGGTAGAGGAGCGGTAGAGGGGGGCGGTAGAGGGGCGGTGGAGGGGCGGTGGAGGGGCGGTGGAGGGGCGGTGGAGGGGCGGTGGAGGGGCGGTAGAGGGGTGGTAGAGGGGCGGTGGAGGGGCGGTGGAGGGGCGGTAGAGGGGCGGTGGAGGGGCGGTGGAGGGGCGGTGGAGGGGCGGTGGAGGGGCGGTAGTGGGGCGGTAGTGGGGCGGTAGAGGGGCGGTGGAGGGGCGGTGGAGGGGCGGTGGAGGGGCGGTAGAGGGGTGGTAGAGGGGCGGTGGAGGGGCGGTGGAGGGGCGGTAGAGGGGCGGTGGAGGGGCGGTGGAGGGGCGGTAGAGGGGCGGTGGAGGGGCGGTAGTGGGGCGGTAGTGGGGCGGTAGAGGGGCGGTGGAGGGGCGGTGGAGGGGCGGTAGAGGGGCGGTGGAGGGGCGGTGGAGGGGCGGTGGAGGGGCGGTAGAGGGGGGCGGTAGAGGGGCGGTGGAGGGGCGGTAGAGGGGCGGTAGAGGGGCGGTAGAGGGGCGGTGGAGGGGCGGTAGAGGGGCGGTGGAGGGGCGGTGGAGGGGCGGTGGAGGGGCGGTGGAGGGGCGGTGGAGGGGGGCGGTGGAGGGGCGGTAGAGG